>JAODAL010001069.1:0-177500 GCA_025379985.1 Phyllomedusa bahiana | reverse complement strand
CTCCGCCCACTGACAGTTATTCACCTGTTTCTACCTATTCAAAGTTATATGTTTATCAGCTGAGGTGGGCGGGGCCTAGCCTCAGGCGGGCGGGGCATGAAAAAAACTGACTTTATAGGACTCTTCTGGCTGAAAACTGCAGATTTGAGGGGTAAATACTCTAAAACTGCTGCAGCTTACAGAATAAGGGACACAGCGCTGGAAACAGCAGGTCTGTCACTAGCTTGTGCTGTCCTCAGCAAGGGGGGCATAATCTATGTGACAGGTTCCCTTTAAAGGGGTTGTCTCAATACAAGAATTGCTTTGTTTACTATGTTAAAGATCTTGCAAAGACGAGTCACTTTGCAATATATGTCCATTAACAGTGTCCTACCTATTGTGAGATATCCCCTCTTGTATGGGCTGCATCAGCTCCTTAGGTCGCTATAGCTACAGACCTGTTTGATATCTCCTGATAGGCTGCCAGAGCTGGTTGCTATAGCTACAGACCTGGTGTCCTCAGCAGCTCATCACCGCAGGCCAGTAGTAGCCAGTAAACCCACCCCTGAATTCAAAAATAAAACCGAGAAAACAGGACTGAGGTAAGATGAATGGATGTAATGAGACAACCCCTTTAAGATTCCTTTTTTTTTTTTTTCTTGATTCATTGAACACCCCATAAAAATGTCAATTTAGACCTAGAACCATTTCCAACAAAGTGGATTGTAAATTAACCAGTCTCTACACAGTACACACCTGGGTCTTTCCATCTAAGTGGTATGGGGTTGAATATACTGGATTAGGCTGCTTTCACACAGCGCAGTTTTGGTGCAGTTTTAACTACGCTCCAATTATAGTGTCTTTATTACCAGCAAGCTTCCTTCAGTTGTCTAAATTGTTTGGAAAGGTGTTTCAAGTAAGTAATCAATGACTGTGTCTGAAGTCTTGTGGATACAAACACACTGATTGATAACTCACTTTCCAAACAGTTTAGAGAAGTGCGAAAAGCTTGCTGGTAATAACTGCACCAAAACTGCGCTGTGTGAAAGCAGCCTTACTCTGTGGCAGTAAGCACCTGGCGAGTGTCTATCAAGGTAAGATAACTGGTGAAGAGTGCTGGAGCCGGGATTACACATGTCCAGACACTGGTGAGCCTGCTGTAGGGACAGATTATATAGTGTGTCAGGGAAATGGATGACGTGCTAATGTGATGTGTGCGGTAATCTCCTTGCTTTACTGGATCCCAAGCACCCCAGGCCACAGGTGTCAAACTGGATTTTAATTGACTGTTGACTCAATTAAAAAATGAAGTAAAAATCTTGTGTTTGCAAACGTGGTGTTTAGGGCGCTTTCACACGGTGCGTTTTTGATGCGGTAATTACCGCGATTTTTGTGCAGCAATGTACAGCATTAATTGCTGTGCCTTCCTGCACAAAAAATGCATTGAAAAAACGCACCGTGTGAAAGCGCCCTAAACAACACGTTTGCAAACACAAGATTTTTACTTCAATTTTCAATTGAGTCAACAGTCAATTAAAATCCACTGCTGTTCCCAGTCAGAGTTACTCCGCCATCCCATCGGTCATAATGAGTCGCATTGGAATAGGTGGGCAAAATCTAAAGCTTTTCTATTGATTTTTTTTCCTCCAGTCTCTTAACCTCCTACTGAGTAGTACAAAGTCAATGATGGCTTTATCTGAAACAGCCTAATCCTCCTCTCCCATACTTCTTGGGACACAGTTAACCCATTCCTCCCTGGTTAACATAGGTGATTTGCAAATCAATAGCAAGCAATGAGTTTATTCAGAATTGAGACAATAAGCCATTTAGTCTAAGGCTATGTTCACATGGCTTATTTTGGGACGCATTTCGCCACGTATTGTGAGCGTACTGTGCTCTTATACGAGCGAAATGCGCCCCAGTCATTACGGTAATCCATAGTTATTATAGAGAACTATGGATTACGCCTCCTCTCCCTGCTCGCACAATACGATCGTATAAATGACATGTCATTTAGTCACGGCGCTTACGCGCCACGAGTAATGACGTTCTATGGGCGGTGGGCTGCCAGCAAACCCCCAGAGTTCGGGTACACCCGCGTATTACGGGACATATTAACCCCAGGCTGCTTTCACACAGCGCAGTTTTGATGCAGTTTAAACTGCACTCCAATTAAAAGGGTTGTCTCACTACAAGGATTTCTTTTTATGTTAAAGATCTTGTAAAAACAAGTCACTTTGCAATATATGTCCATTAACAGTGTCCTACCTATTCCTAGATATCGCCTCTTGTATGGGCTGCATCAGCTCCTCAGGTCACTATAGCTACAGACCTGTTCTATCTGTCCTGATAGGCTGCCAGTGCTGGTTGCTATAGCTACAGACCTGGCTTCTACTGCAGCCTAGTAGAAGCCAGTAAGCACGCCCCTGAATTCAAAGTGAAGCCAAGAAAACAGGACTGTGGTAACATGAATCAATGTAGTGAGACAACCCCTTTAAACTGCCTTTATTACCAGCAAGCTTCTTTCAGTTGTCTAAATTATTCAGAAAGGTGTTTCAAGTAAATAATCAATGACTGTGTGTGAAGTCTTGAGGATACAAACACACCAATTGATCACTCCTTTTCCAAACAGTTTAGATAAGTGAAAGAAGCTTGCCGGTAATAAAGGTACATAAC
Source organism: Phyllomedusa bahiana (assembly GCA_025379985.1). Classification (NCBI taxonomy): domain Eukaryota; kingdom Metazoa; phylum Chordata; class Amphibia; order Anura; family Hylidae; genus Phyllomedusa; species Phyllomedusa bahiana. The sequence goes on along the minus strand of JAODAL010001069.1, from coordinate 174,845 downwards.
TGAAGCGCAGTTAAAACTGCATCAAAACTGCGCTGTGTGAAAGCAGCCTAAACAAGGCTCATGGTAAAGTCCTGCGAGCTGGCACATGGATTTATAAGCACTGGGTATAGTGCTTTTGTGAGTATAAGGTACAGTATTTATCTAAAATAAGTCTATTACTAACATAGTTCTTTAGAACTGAATTGGAATATATATACCATTAATGACTTTCGTCTAAACTGGTGTGCTCACTAATAGGGTATGGTAATATACATGCACAATACATTTACACAAGATAATCAATATTGTATTTGTCATACAGCTTCCGACATGGAGACACATACTAATGTGAAAACTTTTAAAGGGGTTTTACCATGATGTGGGATCTTTCAAAATGGGTATTTAACCACTATTCTAAATATATGTGATTACAAAAATTGCAGCCTGAGAGAGCTACAGGCTGCCTTTTCCTTTCCCTTAAATTACTTCAAAGCTTCTTTAGATATACTACCTGACAAGGCTGCTGGCGGGCTTGTGCAGAGAACCTTCTTATCTGATGAAAGGGAGCTGAAAAGCTTTCAAGGCACCGGGTAGAAATATGTTGTCTTTTGTTTACGAATCCACTAGTTGTAGTTTGATTATTTGAGTGAACATTTTTACCGATCCCATATGCGCTCTGTGCTTGGCTGTTTTCTCTCTCTCAGCTCAGCGTGGCTTGTTTACAATTGCTTCTTAGGCCATGTTCACACGGCTTAAAATGGGCCGTATTTCGGTCCGTAATTACGTGCCATAGTGCGCAAATTACGGCCCAGTCATTACGTTAATCCACAGTTCTCAGCGAACTATGGATTACGTCTCCTCTCCCTGCTCGGCGAAAACGCTGCGGGGGGAGATCATGCAAGTCTATGGGCCGGCGAGGTGCTGACCCCCCGCTCACGCCCCGCCCCCAGCCACACGGCGTAATTGCGGGGCGTAATTACGTCCCGCAGTTAAGCCGTGTGAACATAGCATTAGCAGATAAGGCACGTCCTGGCAAAACCCCTTTAAGTGATAAAAATGAATAGCTTTTGATCTTGTGGATACCTTTTAATATTAGTATCTGCCATTGGCTTCGGGTCCATTACATGATGGACATTCACAGCACCCAACAAAACCCATTTATAACAATGATGTCTATCGTTTTTTGCGCCATAGTGTCCTTCATTTGAACAAAAAGAAATAAAAATAGTGCTACATGCTGCATTATTTTTTCTGTTATTTTTGACAGCATTTGCAACCACAGTTCTCTCCCTGGTGCTTGTCTATAGATGCAAATCTAAAAGAAACCCCACTTAAGAGAATCAGGAAATAGTGCACAAGTAAAGAGAGACTTTGCTCACCAGCAGAGAGGTCCCAGAACATTGTGCCAAGTTCTGATGCATGGAGATCCTCCTGGACCTTGGGTCAAAAGCAAAGCTCGCGAACAATGTCTATGGTCCTCCAGCACTGGTGGAAAGAATTCTACAAAAAAGTCACAACTTCAATTTCCTCATCTTTAGAAATAAGTGGGTTTCATTTTCTGACATTTCAAGCCCTTGCAGTTTTTACTAAATAGAATGTGCCACATGGGTACAAAACGCGTCAGTAGATGATTGCCAGTCATTTTTAGGCTATGTTCACACGGCTTAAAATGGGCCGTATTTCAGTCCGTAACTACGCGCCGAAGTGCGCAAATTACGGCTGGAATCGTTTCCCCGTCATTACGGTAATCCACACTTCTCATAGAGAACTATGGATTACGTCTCCTCTCCCTGCTCGGCGAATCAGAGCGGGGGGAGATAAGTGACTTGTGAATTACCAGCGACAAATATGCGCTCTCCCCCTCCCCCTCCCCCCCGCTCCCGCCCCAGCCACACACCGTAATTGCAGGGTGTAATTACACCCCGCAAATAAGCCGTGTGAACATAGCCTTAAAGTCATTAAAGTTGTACGGTTTCAGAATGTATCCACTACAGGACCACCAACCATTGTCCTCAAGCTTTGGAAATTGGAAATACACTTTGGGACTTCTCTAACTGCTTTGCTCATGGTACTAGCGAGCAAAGTCTCATTTTCTCCTGAACTTTATTAGATCATGGATAAAACTCAGACCCAACTATCAGCCAGATATTGATATGTTGCAATCACTATCCTTGTTATAGAAGTTGTCTCGCCATGCTGTTTCACAGAGCCACAGCCAGCTTCAGACTGACACTTTCTGGGCGGGTGTGTAGTTGTGATCTGCATATCAGCTCTGCTGCTCCTAGATATTCCTATTGCAGTGACATGACTGCAGGAGATTTATAATCTGTGGTGCAGAAAGCTACAGAGCTCTAAGGGTTAAAACTTGTCATTAATTTAAAGGGGTTGCCTCACTACAAAGATTGCTGCTTTTTATGTTAAAGATCTTGTAAAAACAAGTCACTTTGCAATATATGTCCATCAACAGTGTCCTACCTATTCCTAGATATTCCCTCCTGTATGGGCTCCATCTGCTCCTGTGGTCACTATAGCTACAGACCTGTTCAATCTCTCTCCTGATAGGCTGCCAGCACGGGTTTGTATAGCTCAGGACCTGTATATATAAACCTTAGGGTCCCAGCAAATTTAAAAAAAAGAATGGGTCTCATGGTAATAAACATAAACCCCCTAATTTAATTAAAACCAAGAAAACCCTAGGAAAATGAAACAAAGTGTAGCCCCATGCCTTAAACAATTTTTAAATGGTAGAAATTTTATTTTTCAGAGATGCCTTTGCATGAATTTTTCGTGGACGAGTCCAAAGTACACTTAAAGGGGTTGTCTCACTAATTTTTACATTGATTTTTTATTCCCCTTAACCTCGGTCCTGTTTTCTTTGGTTTCAACTTTGTGACCCAAGGGGCGTTCCGTGGTTACATGGCTTCCAACTCAGGCTTGCAGTTAGGGGAAAACCAGGTCTGTAGCTATAGCAACCAGTGCTGGCAGCCAAAAAGGAGAGATAAAACAGGTCCCGTAGCTATAGTGACCGGGAGGAGTTTATAAAACCCCTACAAGAGGGGAATCTAGGAATAGGTAGAACTGTAATGGACACAATTTTTTTGCAAAGTGACTTGTGTTTGCAAGATCTTTAACATAAAAAGCAATCCTTGTAGCGAGACAACCCCTTTAATAGCACGTTCCTGCCATCACTTAGACCCGGCTTGTTTGGCCTGTCAACAAAGCACGGACTTTGATGGTGCTCTTTGCTAATGTACGCGAAGCCCGTCTAGACAACCCCCTTCCTTTATAATCAAGCAAAAAGGAAATTGTTCCAGTGAGGTAAATTAAAGAGTCGGATGCAGCGCTGAAGGGTAAGGATATTCATTGGTTCAATGTGACATTTCATCAAACCTCCCGAATGAAGCTGGCAAACCAGCACCACTGAGAAGAGCCGCCGGAGAAAATGCATCTTCACAAGAGCAATACTGTATATCTATAACTGTCATAGAAATCATTCCCTTCCGCTAAACCTCTCCTGCAAACATACGTGTATTATAGGTGCTACAACACATTGTGGAGGAAATGATAAAGCATATGCATCAAGCACTCGCAGGCTAACAAGGGCCAAGTCAACGAGGAATAGGTTTATGTGGTTCACAAAAAAAAAAAAAAAAAAAGAAAAAGAAAACTGAGTTTTTTTAAAGAAGTCCAAAATTAAAAAAAAAATTAGAAAATTAAATTATAAAATAACCGTACAGGAAAATGTATGGTTTCTTCTGTTCCTTGATTCTTCACTGCTTCTACTTTAGAATTGAGGAGAAGTCTTGTGCCCAGTTTTGTACGGGCTTGCTTGGTGCACCATGACCGAATACTAGTCGTGTTTCATCAATGTATTGACGTAGCCTTTCCTCCACCAATAGCAGTGAATATTTTAGCAGATGGTGGCAGTACCTACCAAGTCATTCGCCATGTGTCAGCCGCATTGCCAACAGTCTTGCACTGGCTTGCTTGGCTAGTCTGATGGTTGGGCACACCAAACCCTCAACATTACAGTCACACAAAATGACGTAATTTTTGAAAAGGTAAAAATATGGAAATAACCAATAACTAGCTTCATTTGTTAGATACACCAAACAAGCCAGTACAAGACTCAGGGGGGTGGAGTCTGTGTCCATTTTGGTGTAGTCGGAGTCGTTATAAGGTTGGCCGACTCAAGACTCCAGAAATATATAATAAATTGGTACAGTTCAACCCAGTGCCAAAAGCAAGAGGAATTGGGTCTTGCCAGTGCACCTGCTGCCATAAATTCAACCTCAGATGAGGAGTTTAATTTTGAAAAGTATTTGGATGACATGGAGCAGAGAAGGTGTTACCGCAGGTGAAAGGATACTGCTCCCATAGCGAACAGATTAACCAGATTTCAGCAAAATTTTTAACTTGATCTCAAAGAAGTAGAAGAGTTCAACCGTTCATCAAAACTGACTGTGGCTGAGGCGATTCCTTTATACCCAGGACATTGTTAGAGATGTTGCCCTGTGGTCACGATTCATATCAACCCAATGTTCAGGGTTAATAGAGGCTGGTTCTTAGCCTGAAAAGGAGAGGAGATTTGGGGTCATCAATGAAGGAAGATCCGATTGGGGCGATACTATTTCTCAGAACAAATTCATAGACTCGCTCCATAAAAGTTATTCAGCATGTTTTTGTGGAAAACTGTTTTTCCTACTTACTGAAGAATTTAGCATATTACAATGTATTAGTTTTTTGTGTTCTAATGTCTTTGTATCCAATAAATTTATTTTCGTTCTTACCTTTATATCTTGATTATTGTATCATAAAAAGGTGAGAAAATGCCTAACATGCACCAATCGTATGGTGTGAGTGGAGTTAGGGAAAATTCAGGAGTCAGGATGCTTTAGGTTTACCGACTCCATGCGCTGGTCGGGCGTTTTATCACGGTGCGTTTTGATGAGTTTTTAAATGCATTTTTTTGTGCAGGAAGGTACAGCAATAATGCTGTTACATTACTGCACACAATTCACGGCATAAAATCGCGGTAAATTCGCTGTTTAATAAATTTCGTGGTAATTACCGCCGTTTTTTGCTGCAGAATGTTACAGATTAATTGTGTACCTTCCTGCACAAAAAATGCATTGAAAAACGCATCAAAAACGCACCGTGTGAAAGCCCCCTGACAAGACTTATGCCATTGTAACCAAAATGTGGCTCAAACATTCACTGCTGCTGGTGGAGGAATGGCTGCGTCACTACAAAGATGCAAGGTGACGAATAATGTTTACATTTTACAAATTGATCTACGCAATTCTTTTAAACATTTGCTACATATCGGCTGGGCCGCAGGCCTGACATGCATGAGATACATAGTTATCAAATGGCATAAAACTTATCTTGTATAAAAATTAATGTCACATGACTAATAGTTGCAATCATACATTAGGCATCACTGGCACTTGTTATAATGGGCACCACTTAAATATTAAGGCTAAATGAGGAGCAGGATATAAAAATGCTGGCCTGGTTTTATGTGCCGGGAATGACACAGATAAATAAAAAAAAGAATAGGGAAAGATGCCAACTCCAATGGTCGTCTTCCCACCCATGAGAACTGCAGAGCAGAACATTTCTTGCATTTTACATCCATTTAATGTTCCCCATCACGAGTAGGAAGAGAACATCTGGTTTATGATTTCCAGTTAAAACAAAGGAGTACATTAACCCGAGCTAAAAGGACAGTTCAACAATGGCTACAATGGACAATAAGGACCACCAAAGTAGAAGAACTGACTCGCGCTGTACAATCCAATAAGGGAGGTGCAGACGTGTTTTAGGGAGTGAAAAGTTACAGGAAATATTCATCAAATAATTATTTCATGCAGTTGCATTTTTTTCCCTGTTATGTTATTCATTTTACAGTATATAGTGCTGTTATAATCCACACGGCTGTACAGGGATTTGTGTCATGTACATTGACCCGATCCCTGTTGGGGACCACAATCTAAATCGTCTATTATATTTATATATATATTTATTTATATTCACACTTTACACACTCTATCGGCCATTTATTAGGTATCACCATGCTTGTATACGGGTTTGAACACCTTTTGCCTTCAGAAACTGCCTCAATTCTTCGGGGGATAGATTCCACAAGGTGTTGCAAACGTTGCCCTCAATTGGTACAAGGGGCCCTAAGAGTGCCAGGAAAATATTCCCACACCTTGACACCACCACCACCTGCCCTGAACAGTTGATACAAGGCAGGTGGCTCTTGCATTTCCTGTTAGTTGACGCCAAAATTCTGACCCTACCATCCGATGTCGCAGCAGGAATTCGAGGGACTCCTAAGGACTAGCACGTTTTTTCATTTCTTCTACTGTCCATTGCGATGAGACTTGGGCAAATAAAACTGGGCCTAGTTTCCTGTTTGCTGAAAGGAGTGGCAAACCCGGTGTGGTTTCTGCTGCATGAGCCCATCTGCCCTCATTGTTCGCTGTTAACTGTGCGTTCAGAGATGCTTTATTCTGCCTACCTTGATGTATCCGGGTGGGCCTATTGAGTCATGTTGCTTTCTATCAGCTCGAACCAAGTCTGCCATTCTCCTTTGACCTCTGGCATCAACAAGGCATTTCCGCCCTTCTGGACTGCACGCTTCACTGGATGTTTTTTTTTTCGGACCATTCTCTGTAAACCATAGAGATGGTTGTGCGTTGAAAATCCACAGGAGGTATCAGCAGTTTCTGAATTTATAAGGCCAGCCCTTATGGCACCAAAACCATGCCAGTTCAAAAGGGCCACTCAACTCACTTTGTTCCCCATACATTGATGGTCGGTTTGGAACTGCAGGAGATTGACTCTATGCCCATGTCTAAATGCCTTAAATTGCACTGAGTTGCCGACATGTGGATTGGCTCTGATTAGAAATTATGTGTTATCGAGCGTTGGACAAGGTGTACCTAATTAAAAGTGGACGGTGTGTGTACATCATTTATATTTATATATTATATATATTTTTTTATCCCCGGGGTTACAAAGGAGGGATAGGTACTGTAGGCTTTTTTTTAAGTTGATTTTGTATGTTAGTCCGGAAACAGGTATATTTATTAAATGTAAGTTGTGGATCGTGCAAGGAACATGTGTTTTACATTGTTTTGCTGTCTGTGCCCTTTTTTAGAAGATTTCAACACTATCGTTCTGTTAATCTCTGTGCAGCTGTGATGGGCTGGCACGTGGTTATCATGGGGCGTGACTCAGTGTTGATATATATTTATAATTAATTTATATATTATATATATTATATATATAATATATTTATTTTATTACGTTTATTTTTTTAGGAGTGAGGCAAAAACCAGGGTAGCAGAAGGAAACAGACACAAACCTGGGGAAAACATATAAACTCCATGCAGATGATAACCTTGGATTTGAATCCGGGACCCCAGCAGTGCAGGACGATCGTGCTGCCCATTGTTAGGTATTTTCTGAATACTAACGGCAATCAACAAAACTACAAAAAGAAAATAAAAGCAATATCCAATGAACTCTGCATTAAGGCTATTAGCAGAATGTGCTGCCCTATACAATGGTAGTATAATACCGCAACAGGTCGAAAACCTTGGTAGCCAGCACTAGTTTGTACGGTTTGGATTATTGGTGGGTAGTGACTGGCAGGCTCCTGAGTATCTGTCACCATAAAGAAAGGGGGGGGTGCGTTCCCCTCACGGGCACACCAGAATCACAGTTTCGAAATAAGTTTACTAAAACAGTGTAAAACTATTTTTGGCACACAATGTCGCACCCTGAGGCCTTGTCCTTATAAATATATATTTTACTCACACACTCACCATTGCCGTTCCAGTGCTGATGCTACCGGCAGAGTCTCCAGGTCATCTGGATCTACAGTTTGTACATTCCCGCTGCAGCTACTGATAGACCACGTGCCACTGGCCTGGCATAGAACAGCTAGCGATATGGCATGTGCCCGCCAGTGACTGGCAGCAATGGTCATGATTCAACCGCAGAGCCAGATGGAAAGAGACACTGCCGGCAGCTAGAGCCCTGGAACAGCGGTGGGAATCGAGGGGAGTGTATGGCTAAGTCCATACAACACATGACAAAATACCGTCAGAAATTCGACGGCATTCTGCCATTGCTGGACACGGTTTTTCTCGCCGGAGTTCTGCGCTAAAACCATGGTCGTTTTTCGAAAGTGCCATCGGCCCCGTACATTCAATGTACAGGGCCAACCGCAAATCCAACATGTTGCATATTCTGCCGGGTTTTTAAAGCAACAGTAAAAAAAATCTGGGTTGTATAGATTACAGCATGGATTTTTCACGGCTGTCTATGCAGCAGTGTGCCATCTTGATTTTTGGCAGATTCAAATGACAAAATCCGCCAAAAATTCATGCAAAACCCTGTGATGTATAGACATAGCCCATACCTTATTACTGCAGCAGTGGCTTAAAATTGTAAGAAAAAACAAACAGAACAACCCCTTCTAAGAGCACCAAAAAAATTTGTCCAGACAGTCCACCCTTGTGTGAACCTGGATAAGAGCCTCTCCCAATCAATAACCAACTGATAAGTCACTGTGGTGCCAATCTTACTGACCTGTGAGTAAACATGAACATTGGGCCACAAAGGTCTGTTTGCTGGTAGCTTTCCTCTCCCGGTGTTTACTCAAGGCTCCTTTTACATGTGTCATTAGCTGGGTCTCCACAATGAAACTTCCTCCCCACTTCTAAGGGCTTATGCAACAGCAACGACAATACAGATCTGTATAGCAGACCGGTAATAAAATTATATGCATGGCCGCTAAGGCTAGGTCTACTCAGCACTGCATTTCCATCGGATTTTCAGTGGAATACCCTGAAAATCTGATGGAGAACTTCTCACATAGACTGCCTGGAAAACTGCTCAAAAAACACCCAAATAACTGGTCAGAAATCCAGCAGATTTGGACAAAAAACTGACAAAATACTCAGGTTCAAAGTGGTTTTTAGGATTCGGTTTCCGACAAGTTTTTGTCCTATGCTGAGTAGACCTAGCCTTCAACTAGATCTAATCTGCACAGGATTAGGCCCTGTTCACACGGTGGATTTGGTCGCAGGTTTCGGTGCAGTTGCCGCAGCCAAAACCGCAGCCAAATCACGCCCCTAACGCCCCCAGTTCATTACATGGTTTCCTATGGGAAACCACAGTTTATATTCCCACGGTCAGTTTTTGGCCTTGCGGCCACGGGTGATGCGTGGTTGGGCCGCGATTCTAGGCGCGGTGTTTGCCTTGCCTATTCATTTGTTTGGGGGGAAACCTCAGCGCAAACCGCGCCCCTACCCACGCCGATAACCTCGCCGCGATCGTGCCGCAAAACCGCGTCCTAACACGCGGCGAAATCCGCCCTGTGAACCATGCCTTAAAGTCAGATTTTGAAGCGGAGTCAGTATTAAGAATCTGCAAAAATCCGGATAGTCTGCAATAGAAAATCCGTGCTGTAGTCTACACAGCACGGATTTTCTACTGTGGGATTTCAAAACCGCTGGAAGATAGAACATGTTCTATCTTCCACCGGATTTCCATACAATCAATTTACTCGACCAGCGGGAAATACAAAAACAGACTGGGTTTTTTTTGTGCAAACCCGTGGCAGAAACCGCGGTCCAGCGATGTTAAAATGTCATCGGATTTTGTACGCCATTTATTATTTGCTGTGTAGACAAAGCCTAACGGGTAGGTTCACACTCCTTTTTTTGGACACTGTATGCGATGTCAGTTCGATTCCGTGTTGTACCCAGTTCAGAAACTGCATCCAAAACAGACTGCAAAATGCCTCATTGTTTTCAATCAAACAGCTGCTTTGCAGTGCACAGAATGCTGGAACTGACATGTTAATTCTAGAGACGGTGAAATAATTTCTTGTGGTTTGGATGTAGTTCCAATGCTTCCAAAAACAGTCTCTGAAAACAGCTTCAAAACTACCTCTGAAAATCAAGCCAAAGCCCCGACTTCTCAATTTCCCAAACCTCCGACTCCTGACTCCTCATACCCGGCGCATGTTTAAGTGATAACTTTTGTAGTAAAATGGTAAAATCGGTTTATCACCTTATGATACAAAAATCAAGCTTTTGGGGTAAAACAGACCTGACAAGCAAAAGGGGAAAATGTTTTGATCTTTTCAAACTTGTGGGTAAGTTGAAGAAAAAGCTGTTTTGTATCCAAGTCCAGTCTAACCCAAATTGGGAATGTGTAGAGAGACCTGGGATCAGTTTTTGGGTTATATGTTGAATCTGATTCAGAGTCCAGAAGGATTCAGCAGTATTGAAACCAAAGGTGGTTTTCCAAACATAACAAATATAGAAATTTACATTTTGGGTTTTTTAGGAGCAAAACAGTAACAATGCAGTTTAGGAAAGAATTGCAGAACTAAGCAATACTAAATACTTGCAAGTCAAATTTATTTTTAGATTGGTAAGATGACTGTTATAATAATACTATCTTTTTTTTATATAGCGCCAAATATTCCGCAGCACTTTACAATTTAGAGGGTATAAGCATAGACAAAACCAGAATTACATTATAAAAAAAAGCTACTGACAAATGGACAGAGGTGTGAGGGCCCTGCTCGCAAGAGTTTTACAATCTATTAGGGTGTATGGGTGAAACAAAGGCTGACAAGTGCTTGGTTTACAATGGACCGGGCCTTGTTACATAAATATGGGGTAGTATACATAAAATGGGAGAACCTGCCATCCCAACCATACATCTATATACAGATAAGTGCCTGTGGGGGCACGAAGTGAGGGAAGTGACGAATCTGTGACAGAATTTGGGGGGTTGACAATTAGGGTCTTGGTCGGCTTGTCTAAAGAAGATGATTTTTCGAGCGAAACTTAAAACTGTTGGGGTTTGTGGTTGTGCCTGATCACACGGGGGAACATGTTCCGGAGAACTGGTGAAATACGTGCAAGATCTTTGAGACGGGCGTGGGCGGTTCGGAAAGAGTGAGGTGTGTAGTCTTAGATCAGTAGCAGAGCGGAGAGAGCGGGTAGGGTGGTAGACAGAGATAAGGGAGGAGATGTAGGGGGGTGCGCACTGTGGAGAGCCTTATGTGTGGGGAAATGATGAGTTTATGTTGTATTCTGTACTGAATTTGGCAGCCAGTGCAGAGACTGAACAGGGTAGAGGCATCAGTTATAGCGGCTGGAAAGAAAGACAAGCCTGGCTTTCTGCATTCAGGGACAGATTGGAGAGGGGAAGTTTTTCAGAGGGAAGACCAAAAAAGTAAGGAGTTACAGTAGTCAAGACGAGAATGAAGAGCAACAATGAGAGTTTGAGTTGTTTCCACAGTGCGAAATGGACGGATTCTGGAGATGTTCTTGAGGTGCAGGTGACAGGAGCGGACAAGGGATTGGATATAGGGGGTGAAGGTCAGATCAGAGTCTAGTATAACCCCCAGACATCGGACCTGCTGCCTAGGAGTTATGGTGGTACCACACACAGAGACAAAGACCACGGTGAGGTCGGTTAGTAGCTGGTGGGATGACTAGAAGTTCAGGATTAGTGAGGTTTAGTTGGAGATAGAGAGAGGACATGATGTCAGAGACAGCGGACAGACAGTCACTGGTGTTTTGTAGCAAGGCAGGAGTGATGTCTGGGGAGGAAGTGTATAGTTGAGTGTCATCAGCATAGAGATGGTACTGGAAGCCAAATCTACTGATGGTTTGTCCAATATACAATTACAGTAGCCTCATGTACAAAGCTGTAGTGGATGATGAGATACAGAGTTTGAAAGTCGCAAGTTCAAAACATTGTTACCATTTTGCTTGTCAGTGTAAAATATATTTATTGGATATGACTTTAGAACACAAAAAATTGTAAATATGCAAAACACTGCAGGAACATTTGTGGAGTCTCTGAATTTGTTCTGAGAAATAGTATTGCCTCCATCAGATCCTGCATACATGACCTCACATCTAATCTCATTATTTCCAGGCTAGAGAACGGCCTCTCTACAATAACTTGGGTTGGGGGCAAAGCGGTGACCACAGGGGCAACATCTCTAACAATGTCAGGGTATAAAGGAATTGCCTCAGCCACAGTCAGTTTTGATGAATGGTTGAACTTTTCTACTTCTTTGAAAGCAGGTGAAAAATTTTGCTGAAATCTGTTTGCCCTGGGAGCAGAATCTTTTCCCCTGGGGCAGCGCTTTGCCTGCTCCATGTCATCAATTACACTCCTCATGTGATGAGGCTGAAGATATGGGAGCAGTAGCACTGGCCGGACCCAATTCCTCTTGCTCTTTGCATCAAACTAACTGGACCGACTTATTATATATTTTGGGAGTCGGAGTCGGTCCCTTTTATGACGACTGACTCCACAGCCCTGCTGAAAATGCAAATCCACATCCAAACACCGCTCTCACCGGTGGGACGTTGAGATGTAGATTTGTGCTGGGAAAAAAAAAGCCATGTGAACCTTCTCTTAGTTTTTCATTAGGGTGAAGCACTGTTTTTGTGTGTGTATACCGAATACCTTGGTTGCGCCACTGCATTGTTTTTATAAAGCCATGTATAAACCGAACTGGTTTTTTTGGGGGGGGCGTATTTTTGCCGGAATCAGTACTTTGAATCCGCCAAAAAACGACTGTAACCAGTGCCCCATACACTGCAATAAAAAATCCATACTGTAATCTACACAGCACTGATTTTTTTCCCAGTTGGTTTAAAAACCCGCAGATGCACTAAATCTATGGTCAGTTTTTGGATTTGTCAATCTGGGCGGAGTATCCAACATGTTTTAAATTCCACCGGATTTTAAAAAAGATCGTAAAACAAAATCCATGTAAACTATAGTACGGATTTTTTATTGCAGTACATGCAGCACAGTACACTGGTAGATTTTTGGCAGATTCCAAATACTCCACTGAAAATCCGACAGTATTACCACGACGTGTAGCCTAATCGCCTCTATCAAGTTTTTGATGGCAACAATATACCATCCACAAGAAAACACACAATCCACTAGATGTAATGTACAGAGGGGTTAGAGACAGCAGAACATAGAAATACTCTGACTTTAAGAAAAATAGCACCCCCCCCCCCCCCCCAAAAGGTTTTTACGACAACTTCCTCGCTCTCACACACTCCTCGGGGATGAAGAGAAGGTTTGTTCCTGCCATAAACTCCTGGAAAACAGAGACACATTCACCACAGCCAAATCCCCACACAATCTGTCCTCCATCAGTATGATTCATGGAGCCTTGTTTTCAGCAGCCACCTGCAGCGAGCCTCCCAAATGAAAGGGTCAGCAGCTGTCCGGGCCGGTGTTCTCCTACTTCTAGACTGGAGAAGGATATACTAAGATATTCATATGTAAACTTAAAGGGGTTGTCTCACTACATTAATTCATCTCCCCTCAGTCCTGTTTTCTTGGTTTTATTTTGAATGCAGCGGCGCGTTTACTGGCTACTACTAAGCTGCAGTAGAAGCCAGGTCTGTAGCTATAGCGACCAGCGCTGGCAGCCTATCAGGAGAGATCTAACAGGTCTGTAGCTATAGCAACCAGTGCTGGCAGCCTATCAGCAGGGATCAAACAGGTCTGTAGCTATAGCGACCTGAGGAGCTGATGCAGCCCATACAAGAGAGGATATGTCAGAATAGGTAGGACTCTGCTAATGGACACATATTGCAAAGTGACTTGTTTTTGCAAGATCTTTAACATACAAAGCAATATTTGAAGCGAGACAACCCCTTCCGGAGTCACAATATTGAGATGAAAGAAAACGCACCAAAGTCAGGCTCAAAAAAAACACTTTCTAGATGGGCAACGTATACAAAAGCCCTCAGAGTAACGGGAAGACCAATATTAAAGAGGTTTTCTCACCATGCCGTTTCACCGAGCCACAAGCCGCTTTTCATGCTGTCTCATCGGGCTGTGGGTAGTTCTATTGCAGTGATTAGCATATTTAGTTCGCCTATTACCAGCGGAGACATTCCAAAGACCTTCAGAAAACAAAGCTACAGAGCTCTGAGGAGTGAGAACAATTGCTTATCTGTCAACAAAAACTAATCTTGTTAGAGATAATGAGTCTTTTCCAAGTATGAGCTCCCTCCATGGCCACATCACTCCCTACTCTTTCTAAATCAGGAAGGAAGATTACTGACATAACCATAGATCAACTTGTGCACTCAGAGCAGATAAATCTCTTATCCCATGACCAAGTTAAAATCTAAAGACTTATGTATTTGGTAAAAGTCTTCAATAAAGGGTTATATGACAGAGGAGAGAAGCTGAACTCTGATATATAGGGTTATAGGATAGAGGAGAGAAGCAGAGTTCTTTGATATATAGGGTTATATGACAGAGGAGAGAAGCTGAGCTCTGATATATAGGGTTATAGGATAGAGGAGAGAAGCAGAGTTCTTTGATATATAGGGTTATATGATAGAGGGAGAGAAGCTGAGTTCTGTGATATATAGGGTTATATGATAGAGGAGTGAAGCTGAGCTCTGTGATATATAGGGTTATATGATAGAGGGAGAGAAGCAGAGTTCTTTGATATATAGGGTTATATGATAGAGGATAGAAGCTGAGCTCTGATATATAGGGTTATAGGATAGAGGAGAGAAGAAGAGTTCTTTGATATATAGGGTTGTATAACACATACAGTGATTGCACACACACAGCGATGCAGGGGAAGTGGTCAATCACTGAACATGGGCGGGGTAAGCAGGACTCCAGCAGTCACTTATGGAGTCCGGTCAGAATTTACTCTGTTTTATACTCCGAAATCCTGCTCCAAATCACATAAACCTAAATTGTAGAGCTCAGCGACTATCACACCCTGCTCTTAGCTAAGGCAGCATGAAATACCTGACAGGTTCCCGTTAAAAACAATAAAATATGAAAAACCAAGTACTAAATTTTTTATACCAACATACAAATGCACAATGCTATATCCAGTAAAAACCTGGCACCCCCCTCCTCGCCTGCTGTGAATAGACTTTCCTAACACTTCTCTTGCATATCTAGAATACAAATACATAATACATCAAGTGTGTTTCATGTTTCCTTCCCGGTCATGGGATTGCAACAGCCAATGTGTTGTTCAACAGTGTTCTCTGAACCACAATGAAAAATGTAGACACCCAAATAATCAAACATTATTCCATGTTCTGCTGAGTAGACTGCCTGCACTTTCACAGGGAGGCCGTAATTCAAAGGCTCTTTAACATATCAGGCCTGCTTAAAAGGGTTTTATAGTTAAAAAAAAAAAAAAATAATAATTTTTTTTTTTTTACTAATTAAAACAAGATACTGCTACATATTCTTTTCTTTGCTGCCTTTATTTTTCGAACTGAGAAATAATTTTCTTTTTCTGTGTATAATTATGGGAGCGGCCATCTTGCCTAAGCTGCTCTTTTATTAGTATTTAGAGAGAGATGCTTTACAGCAGCTTCATGCACATAGGAGCCTATGAACAGGAGCAGACACACTGACTTCTATAGGAGAGTTTTCTAGGCATGCTCTGTGACCTGGTAAGAAGTCACTGTGCAGGGAGGGGCGAGAGAGGGAGCTGCAACCATCTCCTATTGTGACTGGTGGATTCTGTGTTATCTATACACATTGGTGTCACCTTCCAGTGTAACCCTGCCTGTACTGATAATGAGGTTGCTGAAAAGATTCCTCTACCGAACATGAAGGGCCACATGTATGAAAACTGTTTAGGTCTAAAACCCATAGGTTTCTATGAGCAAAAAAGTGAGTTTCAGACCTAAACAGTTTTCATACATGTGGCCCGAAGTGTCAGACTATTACATGGCATAGTGGCCAAAGTGTAAACTGCAGGATTTAATGTTTTTCTTTAAAATATTGATAGATATATGAAAAATTAAAAAAAAAAAAATATTCTAAAAGGTGTATAACACAAAAACATGCGTTAAACAATAGGTGATTTCTTGAGGACATCTGATTTCCAGACATGCAGTAAAAACTTTTGTCTAGCTTTTCTCAATGATGTCATCATCCCATCTCTCTATCTACTGACAAAGAAGCAGAGCTCAAAATTAAGGAAACTACCTAAGATGCAAAACTGCCTGAAGAAACATCCAAAAAAAAGAATAAAAGAGCAGTAGAGGTGAAAACAGCAGCGTCCATCAAGCTATAGCTGAACAGGTGAACATCCATGTAGGTAGCGGGATATTGCTGGCTTGTCAAAGTGGTCATCTCCAGAAGACAACCCACTTCTTGAAATAAACAGATTCCTATACCCCTGACAAGTCATATTAGGAAAAGTTGCCAACAGCCGTACACTTTTCATGGTCCTACACAGCGGACAGTCACTGAATGCCCCCACTTTGCTTCCTAGAGGGGAACCCTGTGCAGGGGATCCCACCTTGATGACGTCCATATGCCTTATCTGCTAATCCATTAAGGCCTTGTCCCCACGGCACGGGGTTTTCACCCGGTTTTTGGTTTTAAAAAAACCCATCTGCAAACCGGGTGAAAACTAAACACGGGCCTCTATGGAAAATCCGTGCAGCAGTCCCCACTGTATGGGTTTTCCACCCGGCGGTATTTCAGACCGAAAAACATTGAACATGTTCATTCTTCCGTCCGGTTTTCGGGCGGAATATGAACAAATGAATGCAAAGAGGGAGGGCTAATCACGGAGAAAAGCCGTCCCCCTGCGGCCGTGTGCACCAGGGCTGTGGAGTCGGCAAACCAAAGCCCCGACTCCTCAATTTCCCAAACCTCCGACTCCTGACTCTCTCATACATGGCGCATATTTAAGTGATAACTTTACTGTAGTAAAATGGTAACATCCGGCTGTTTATCACCTTATGATACAATAATCAAGCTATTTAGGTAGAACAGACACTGACAAGCAAAAGGGGAACAATGTTTTGATCTTTTGAACACTTGAGTTGAAAAAAAAGCTGTATTTCTATCAAAGTCCAGTCTGCACCAACATTGGGAATGTGTAGAAGAGACCTGGGATCAGATTTTAGTCAAGATGTGCTTGAATCTGATCCAGAGCCCAGAAGGATTCAGGCAGAGCTGAAAACCAAAGGTGGATTTACCAAATACTAACAAAATAATAGAAATTAACACTGATTTTTAGGAGCAAAACAGTTACAGGAAATAATCTGCAGAACTAAGCAGATGTTAAATACTTGCAGGTCAAATTTATGTATAAGATCGGTAAGATGACTGTATATAAAATGACAGTAGCCTCCTGTACAAAGCTGTAGTGGATGGTGAGATATGGAGCCTGAAAGTGACAAGTTCAAACCATTGTTACCATTTTGCTTGTCAGTGTAAAATGTATTTATTGGATATGACTTTAGGACACAAAAAATTGTAAATATGCAAAACCCTGCAGGAACATTTGAGGAGTCTCCGAATTTGGTTCAGAGAACGGCCTCTCTACACTAACTTGGGGGCAACGCGGTGACCACAGGGGCAACATCTCTAACAATGTCAGGGTATAAAGGAATTGCCTCAGCCACAGTCAGTTTTGATGAATGGTAGAACTCTTCTACTTCATTGAAAGCAGGTGAAAAATGTTGCTGAAATCTGGTTGCCCTGGGAGCAGAATCATTACCCCTGGGGCAGCGCTTTGCCTGCTCCATGTCATCAATTACACTCCTCATGTGATGAGGCTGAAGATATAGGAGCAGTAGCACTGGCCGGAGCCAATTCCTCTTGACCTTTGCATCGCATCAAACTAACTGGACCAACTAATTATATATTTTGGGAGTCGGTCCATTTTATGACGACTCCGACTCCTGCAAAATAGGCACCGACTCCGACTCCACAGCCCAGAAATAGGACAAATAACGGTCGGATAAACCAACCAGTATCTGTCCTGTGCCGTGGGGACCCGGCCTTAGGGTGACTGTCAATATACTGTACCTATAATTACTTTTTCGGACCACAATGCAATGCAGCACAGAGCAACACTCACTAATCTGGATAGTACTGTCACCCAGGCCACATAGTACTATCACAACTGCATAGGGAAAGGAATGCACCACTGGTTTTAGCCCCGAGGACCAGGGCTGTGGAGTCTGAGTCGGAGTCGGAGGCTATTTTGCAGGAGTCGGAGTCGTCATAAAAGGGACTGACTCCCAAAATATATAATAAGTTGGTCCAGTTAGTTCGATGCAAAGAGCAAGAGGAATTGGGTCCGGCCAGTGCTACTGCTCCCATATCTTCAGCCTCATCATATGAGGAGTGTAATTGATGACATGGAGCAGGAAAAGCGCTGCCCCCAGGGGAAACAGATTTCAGCAAAATCTTTCACCCGTTTTCACAGAAGTAGAAGATCAACCATTCATCAAAACTGACTGTGCCTGAGGCATTTCCTTTATACCCTGACATTGTTAGAGAGGTTGCCCCTCTGGTCACCGCTTTGCCCCCAACCCAAGTTAGTGTAGAGAGGCCGTTCTCTATCCTGGAAATAATGAGATCAGATGTGAGGTCATGTATGCAGGATCTGATGGAGGCAATACTATGTCTCAGAACAAATTCAGAGACTCCATAAATGTTCCTGCAGTGTTTTGCATATTTACAATTTTTTGTGTCCTAAAGTCATGTCCAATAAATTATTTTACCTGACAAGCAAAAGGGTAACAATGTCTTGAACTTGTGACTTTCAGGCTCCATATCTCTCCATCCACTACAGCTTTGTACATGAGGCTACTGTAACTTTATATACAGTCATCTTACCGATCTTATACATGAATTTGACTTGCAAGTATTTAGCATCTGCTTAGTTCAGTTTTGCTCCTAAAAATCAAAGTGTTAATTTTTATTATTTTTTAGTATTGGGAAATCCACCTTTGGTTTATCAATACTGCCTGAATCCTTCTGGGCTCAATCAGATTCAAGCAGATCTTGACCAAAATCTGATCCCAGGTCTCTTCTACACATTCCCAATGTTGGTGCAGACTGGACTTGGATACAAATACAGCTTTTTCTTCAACTCTACCCACAAGTGTTCAAAAGATCAAAACATCATTACCCTTTTGATTGTAATTTTCTTTTTTTCCTAAAAAGTTTGTTTTTTGTTTTAAAATGATAAACACCTGGGGGACCTTTTTAACTCCAGAAAAGTTATACTTAAAATCCCTGATGAGGGAGCGGGAGCGGGGGTTTGGAAATTGAAGAGTCGGTCGGGGTTTTAAATTTCCCATCCACAGCCCTGCGGGGTTTATTACCCAGATCTTTTTGATTTTTAAAACGGCAACCCCTTTTCCCCCTAACAATAATCTCAGGGATTGGCGTGAGAATAGGGGCGAGGGGCGTTTAACTCAGATACATTGTACCCAATCCCATGGTTTTCTTTTACTCTATTGTTTCCAATCCCGTTTAGGGGGAGAGGTTATCGCCTGAGAATATTTTACCTACATTTTCCATTTACATACAACCAAAAGGGTCACATGGCCCACTCCCCCCTCCCTTTCCCTTTTTTTCTAATTATGCACTGGGGGGATGGTTTAGGGGGGCATAAGTGGTGTCTTTTTAAAGGGAATTTCGTTTTTGGGAAGTCCAGTTTCCTTAAAAGGGGGTTTTGAAACGAATGAGTTCCTTACCTCTTATTGCTGGAGAGAATATACAAACAAGCAAAGCCATGAACGGCGCAGGGGGAGGGGAGGGTGTGAGCAGAGAGCGGGGAAAAGAAGGGAGCGCGCAATGTTTACTCAAAAATTACTTACACCGGGGATTCCAACACAGCAGACAGCCTCGACACTGCACTTTCCCCCCGCCCCTTGCAGCTCCTTCATTTTCCCGTCATCAATAAGAAGTGCAAAATAAAATCGGGCCCAGTCACTCCATCGGTTCCGGTCCTGTCTAATGTAAACCTTGGGAAACTAAGGGGACGGGAAAAATGCTTAGTCTCAAGGATTCACTTTTTTGTAAAACTATTTTAGAAAAGTAAAAAATACCCTTTAAAAAGGAGCCCGTCAACATCACCGGGGCAAAACCCCTTTTAAAGAGATCCCTAATTTTAGTTTAAGCTGATCACAAAATGCTTTCCTGCTGAGATCTGTGATGGTTAGCTGTAATTTGCAGAGAAAAATTTAAAGGGGTTCTCTACCCCCCTGTTTTTAGGTAAATATATAGTGCTGAAACTATTTAAAAAAAAAAAAAAAAAAAAACCCCCCATTCCCCCTCCCGGTTCTCCCCGTGCTGCTGCCAGCCCTCTCCCGGGTCTTTGGGGTCCACCCTCCCCCCGTCGGGTTGCATGGTGGATTGGGTGCACATCATGTATGTTGCGATGCAAGCCTTAAATCCTAACCGTGATGCCCCACAACAACAATTGACTGCTGCAGCCAAAAGCCAACAGAAGGCCCAGGGAGAGGAGCTGCAGTGAAATCAGGTCAGTACAAAGAAGAGTATGAGTCACAACAGCATATATTTAGTTAAAAACAACGAGGAGGACAATCCCTTTAAACGGACTCTACACCTCTATTTATTTGTTTTACCACAGTAGTGCCCATTTAAAAAAAAAAAAAAAAATTTATGCCATCCCTTCATCACCCTTGTTTTGGGCTCCCCCTCTTTTTTTCCCTTTTTTTGGGTGCGTTCTCAAAGACATAGTCAAATAATGGCGTTTTCCGGCCGGGATTTGTCCTGTTTTGCCCGTCCCCCGCCCGCTGGGGCGGTTTTCTCCCCTGGTACAAAAAGCTTTTTCTTCAAAATTACCCCAAATGGGGGTTTTAAAAGCAAAACAGAAACCTTTTGTTGTCTGCTTTCACCGAATGCTTTGTTTTTGTTTCTTAAAAGGTGAAAACAGCCCCGGATGCCATTTTACTAGAAAGTTATCACTTAAACGCGCCAGTTTTAAAGGGGCCAAGTCATTTGGGAAATTAGGGTCAAGTCGGGGCTTCGGCCTGCCGACGCCACAGCCCTGGTTACAAATGGAACACAATCCTATCACAAAGATCTAATTGGATATAGTATAGATGAAAAAATAAAAACTAAAAAATAATATATATAACATCTCATCTCAAAGTTTCATAAGATGCATGAATTAAATAATGCTGCTTTGCTCTGTCACTTCCTGGTCAAGCTGTCTGTAATTAGCATATGAGCTCCATGTAGTCAGACTTCTCTGTTTATTAGTCTAGATTAAATACAATTACCTTCTCTGAGGTCTGGAGAAGCTTCTGAGCTAATGTAAACAGTAGAGTAATTACTGTCTTTTGTCTGAAAGATCAGATAACACACAAGCTCTCACACTGCCATCAGCAACCTGTGTGATGACGTCACTCCCTGCTATCAGATAGAACAAACAGCAGGGGAGAAGAAGTACACAGGTCGGTCACTTGGGGAACCAGAGAGCCAGGAAGATGATAAAATCATTTGTAGCTCATTAAAGGAGTTGTCTCACTACTTTTATTCATCTTAACTCAGTCATGTATTCATGGTTTAATTTTGAATTCAGGGGCGTGTTTACTGGCTCCTACTAGGCTGCAGTAGAAGCCAGGTCTGTAGCTATAGCAACCAGTGCTGAGCCTATCAGGAGAGATCAAACAGGTCTGTAGCTATAGCAACCAGTGCTGGTAGTCCTACTCAGTGGAGAGATCAAACAGGTCTGTAGCTATAGCAACCAGTGCTGGTAGCCTATCAGGAGAGATAGAACAGCTATAGCGACTTGAGGAGCTGATGCAGCCCATAAAAGAGGGGATATCTCAGAATAGGTAGGACACTAATAATGGACATATAATGCAAAGTGACTTGCTTTTGCAAGATCTTTAACATAAAAAACAATCCTTGTAGTGAGAAAACTCTTTAAACAAAAAAAATGAACAAAGCAATATATTTGGAAAACGTCTTCATTTAGTGTTCCCTACATGTTGAAAGCTATTCTTTGTAGTGAGACAACCCCTTTAAAATAACCCAGGGCATAGCAGGATTGTGCAGGTGACAGTTTAGGCTACAGCACTGAGACCCACCGAGTGCCTCACTATGTGACAGTCGGGACCGACTGCAAGCACTAAAAGAGCTAAAAAAAAAAAAAAAAAAAAACCCTGTGTATCTTATTTAATTGCCCATTTTATTTTTTTGTTAATTCAATTTCCCTGTCAAGCAATGCAATCCAGTCTGCAACCTCAAGTAGACAGAGCAACACAATAGTGGTCCTGTATGGCTGCAGCATTGGCAGGCCCATGTAATTGACAGCATGACTCTCATAACCCAGGACACTTAAAGAAGCCATTACAGCTAATGACAGATAATTTCTTCTAACAGGGTAAAGAAAACAATTACGTGCGGCAGCAGAACACCACTGAGAGGTGAACGTCCCTCTGCTTGAATGGCCGGTGCCTTCCCCAGAGATTCAAGGGAATGTGTAGTCAAAAAATGACTTATTGTTTAACCCACATTTTTATGTTAAACACATTTTTTAGGAATTTTTGGTTATGTTTTTTTTTTATTTTCAAAGTCACTTTCAATATTTTTTTTATAATTCTTAAGTCCTGCAGTTTTCACTTTGGCCACTAGGACTAATAATAGTCCGACACTTCCTGTTCTGTAGACGGAGATTTTCAGTGCCTGCTCATTATCAGTAAAAGCAGGGTCAAACTGAAAGGAGACACCAGTGTGTACAGATAACACAGAATCCACCAGTCACAAGAGGAGATGTCACAGCTCCCCCTCTCCGCTCCCTTCACAGTGAAAACTCTCCTATACAAGTCTATGGGACAGAATCTGTCTTAAGAATCCTATGTGCATGAAGCTGCTGTAAAGTATCTCTCTGACTGCTGTTAAAACAGTGCAAGCAAGAATGTCTTCCCCACAATCATATACTGTATAGAGAAATCTACAATCAGGAAATAAAAATGACTGAGAGGAAAAGAATATGGATCAGGGGCTTGATTTAATAAGTAAAAAAAAAAAAAAAAAAAAAAATTGGCGACAGATTCCCTTTAAAGGGGTGATCCCACCTTCAGGGACCATAGGCACTGGAATGCTGCGTGGCCAGAGACAACAGGTACAAGGAGACCCCCTAATGCAGGGATTAGACCTCGTCTTGTAAATGTGAGCGATTAGCGAGGAGCGTGACTCACGCAGGAATTTATGTTCCTCACAGTGAGAAAGGGAGTCTGCACAAAGCACACGTCTAAATGAGATCTTGTATGGAACAATAAATGGAAGTCACAATGACAAAGCTGGGCAGTCCTGGCCATGCAGGAGAGGACGGAGGCAAATTATACGTTCTGCTCAAATGCACAGGTAGTGAACGCCAAATTAATATCATAACTTACAAACAGAGAACAGTAACAGTGCCAAATTCTGTTTCTTACTATAGCCTACCCGTACCCATTCATTCCTTCTCCTGAGTGCACGTGGAGCAACACATTGAGGTGAAGAGGTTGCTTGATGAAGGGCTACAACAGGCCCTCCAGCTATTGGGAAACTACAACTCCCATCATGCATTTATATAATCTTTAACAGTGGGAATGATGGGAGTTGTAGTTTCCCAACAGCTGGAGGGCCGCGTTTTGAGGATGCCTGGTCTACAATTTTGTCCCTGCTGTCCTTAGACAGCTATTTGGTCTTGGCCACGGTGGAGAGGTTGGAGTGTGATTGACGTGTGGACAGGTGTCTTAATGTTCGCACTTTATGTATCCCAGAGCTCAGCTTCTCTCCATTATATAACCCTATATATCCCAGAGCTCAGCTTCTCTCCTCTATCCTATAACCCTATATATCCCAGAGCTCAGCTACTCTCCCTCTATCATATAACCCTAATAAACACAGAGCTCAGCTTCTCTCCCCTATCATATAACCCTATATATCACAGAGCTCAGCTTCTCCCCTCTATCATATAACCCTATACATCACAGAGCTCAGCTTCTCTCCTCTATCATATAACCCTTATATATCACAGAGCTTCAGCTTCTCTCCTCTATCATATAACCCTATGATATCACAGAGCTCAGCTCCTCTCCCTCTATCATTACCCCTAATATCACATAGCTCAGCTCCTCTCCCTCTATCATATAACCCTATATATCACAGAGCTCAGCTTCTCTCCCCTATCATATAACCCTATATATCACAGAGCTCAGCTTCTCCCCTCTATCATATAACCCTATACATCACAGAGCTCAGCTTCTCTCCCTCTATCATATAACCCTATATATCACAGAGCTCAGCTTCTCCTCTATCATATAACCCTATATATCACAGAGCTCAGCTCCTCTCCTCTATCATATAACCCTATATATCACATAGCTCAGCTCCTCTCCCTCTATCATATAACCCTATATATCACATAGCTCAGCTCCTCTCCCTCTATCATATAACCCTATATATCGCAGAGTTCAGCTTCTCTCCTCTATCCTATAACTTCCAGCCGCTCCTGCAGAAATTGGCTGGTTCCACCACATTATAAAGGGCTCTCTTACTTGGACTAATGACCATTCCTGATGCTGTAAATTTGCGCGAATGGTCATCCGGTCGATCACCCTCCAGGGTAGTCTCTGGGCTTAGGCGCTGGTCACATCTATGTTATGCTGGCTGCGGCAGACATTTTTTTTAGATAAAATATCTACCTTTGGGCGGAGAGTCCGGAGGGGGAATGCCAGCAGCTGATTTAACAGTCCAATGTCACTGCCGGCTTGTGCCCGGATCCAGTCATTGACTTGCAGTATTTTTAGAGTGGATTTTGCTCGCTGGTATTTAATTTTCTTTCTTCGAGAGGCTTTACACCATGAGTCACATCTCCTTGGAAACACGATGAAGAGAGCGCAGTACGTGGTGTACCCGGCCTCCGACAGTGATGGACAGGAAGATATGTACTGAGAAGAGGCGCGCTATACATTGCATGAATGTCTACATCTGCCGATTACCCGCCAAAACCTAATGACCAAGTCATTCTACAGCCCGGCCGCAGGTACCAGCCATGCTCCACCAAGAGACACTCCCTAGGAGGGCCCTGCACAGGAACCAATGCATTGCAGGGATTGTCTGGTTTAAATCCCAATTTCTATGGCTAAATAGAGGGAGTCTCTGATCCAGGACTTACATTAAACGCTCAACATGGTAAATGGCTTCAAATAAGCTCTCGCTCTGGAGGACAAGGTCTATCGCACGTCACAGATGGCCTAAGGGTTTTAATGAACTCCATGGAATGGCCACGCTACAGGGGAACTGAAAAAACGGTGCCGGTCTACACTACAGTGCGGTACTACATGTCCTGTACGGCTCTTACATGTATTAGTGAGGTGCAGGCAGTGATTGGCGGTCTAGTAGCGCCTCTCTACAGTACAGTGTGGTACTACATGTCCTGTACTGCTCTTACATGTATTAGTGAGGTGCATGCAGTGATTGGCGGTCTAGTAGCGCCTCTCTACAGTACAGTGCGGTACTACATGTCCTGTACTGCTCTTACATGTATTAGTGAGGTGCATGCAGTGATTGGCGGTCTAGTAGCACCTCTCTACAGTACAGTGCGGTACTACATGTACTGTACTGCTCTTACATGTATTAGTGAGGTGCCTGCAGTGATTGGCGGTCTAGTAGCACCTCTCTACAGTACAGTGTGGTACTACATGTCCTGTACTGCTCTTACATGTATTAGTGAGGTGCATGCAGTGATTGGCGGTCTAGTAGCACCTCTCTACAGTACAGTGCAGTACTACATGTACTGCTCTTACAATTACCAGGATGAGCAGCTCCCGTGGGCACCAAGTGAGGGCCCCATTTTCTTTTTTTCTTGTACACTGTGTATAAAGTAAATGATCCAAAAAAGCTCCTGTTCTTATAGAAAGTGATTTCCAGCTTCCAGCAGCTCTCTCTGATGTTATAAGGAAGAACTTGCTTTTTCTGGATTAGCATCTGCTTCATTTTCTTTAATGTTTACTTTTCATTATGTTGGTGACACTTTGAAGTTTCAGAACCAATTTTAAGCTTTCCACAGATCTATGGTTCAAACATACAATCGTTATCTCAGAACCAATTAATACTATAGGCAGAGAGACCACTGAATCACCCAAAATTTAACAATTCTGGAGCATCTTTTCTTGCACAGTTCTCGTTAATCCTTCAAAAAAATTCCTTACCAAATCCGTCAGATGGATATTACCATCTGACAGACTTGTTACCTGTATAAAAGACACCTGTCCACACATCAATCACACTCCAACCTCTCCACCGTGGTTACCAATGTGGGAGGTGTGTCCCTGCAGTTTGACACTGTCCTATCAGTGCTGACAGTATGTGTACCCCTCTGAAAACTGTAAGGGCAAGTTCACACGGTATCATTTTGTAATATTGGAGCTAATCATCACATCAAGAAGAAACCCAAAGAGTGAAGGAAAGATCATAAAAACTCCAAGCACCCAGCAGCCCAGGTCTGTTCAGACCCTAGCACTAACCACTAAGTCGCTGTGCTGCCCTCAAGCCTCTCAATCATCTGAAGTAAATTAGCTTTATACCTAATACCGTATCACATTCACTCCAAAGAAAAGCTGCCAAAAAAAGTTATGCAACAATTTTTGAACAGATTTGGACGTGTGAAGCTTTACCCAAACTGCAAAATAAATAAAAAATAAAGGAAAAGAAAATTCCTGACATTGGACAGTAAATTAAGTTTTTTCTTTATAGCTCAGACAATAGAAGATTTAATCCTTCCAGCAAGGTCCAAGAAAAAAAAAGTAGCCCGCACCTCTATTTGCAATTTTATTTTTATTTTTTAAACACCGTTTTATTTAGGAGCAGGGTATAATCAAGTTACAAACTCATAAGTACCAATTGATGTATAACAACACGACAATAAAATATTACTTTGCCAAAGTTAAAAGGTATACAGTAAGGGCGCGTTCCCACAGCACAGGATAAATACCGGTCGATATGCCGGCCGGTATTTGTCCTGTTTTGCGGCCGTCCCCACGGCCGCGGGGGTGAAGGACGGCTTTTCTTGCTTACTTGCACTGCTTTAACAGCAGTCAGAGAGATACTTTACAGCAGCTTAGGATGCACATAGGATTCTTAAGACAGATTCTGTCCCATAGACGTCTATAGGAGAGCCCTCCCCCTTCACAAGCACAGATTCTGTCCGGAAACCGGACGGAAGATGGTGCTTGCACAATGTTTTGCAGGCGGGAAAAACCCCGTGCAGTGGGGACTGCTGCACGGGTTTTCTATAGAGCACCATTGTGCTCATTTTCGGCATATCAGTCTGAAATAAGTTGCAGGCCATTTAATATTGGTCTTAATGGGAAATACGTGTCGTCGTTCAGACGACATGTATTTCCGTGCCGTATTGCCGTCGCGCATTTGCGGCCGCCAAATGCCCGGAAAAACAATGTGCATGTCAATTATTGGGCCGGATTTCGCAACGGATTCACCCCATATAATGAATGAGGATATTAAATACGTCGCGAAATACGAGCCACACTGACTCTTATTGCCAACTGATTTCGGAACGTATTTCCGATCGGCAATCCGACGTAAATACGTTCTGAAATAAGCCGTGTGAACATAGCCTTATACTGATTAATTAAAGGGAATGAGTCATCAAAAAATGACTTATTGTTTAACTCACATTTTTATGTTAAACACATTTTTTAGGAATTTTTGGTTATTTTTTTTTATTTTCCATATCACTTTCAGTATTTTTTTTTAATAATTCTTAAGTCCTGCAGTTTTCACTTTTGCCACTAAGCCTAATAATTATCTGACATTTCCTGTTCTGTAGAGAGATTTTCAGTGTACACCAATGTGTACAGATAACACAGAATCCACCAGTCACAAAAGGAGATGTCACAGCTCCCCCTCTCCAGTCCCTTCACAGTGAAAACTCTCCTATACAAGTATATGGGACAGAATCTGTCTTAAGAATCCTATGTGCATGAAGCTGCTGTAAAGTATCTCTCTGACTGCTGTTAAAGCAGTGAAAGCAAGAATGTCTTCCCCACAATCCTATATAGAGAAATCTACAATCAGGAAATAAAAACGACAGAGGAAAAGAATATGGATCAGGGCTTGATTTAATAATTATAAAAAAAAATTGGTGACAGATTCCCTTTAAGACCTCTCTGTTATCTCAACCTAAAGGATAGATACCGGTACGCTCGAAATTCAAAATTCAAGGTTTAGAGTTCAAAAGGGGTCTCCACTAATTAACCTGCCCAACGTCCCTCCCAACTTCTCAAGAAGGTAGTATGTGGTCAATCTAAAAGGAGTCATCAACACCCCAATTTCCTCGTCCGAGAATACTTTAATAATAAATTGCTTCCTCTATTTGCAATATGGATAGTATGGAGGTAACTATTGTCGTAGTGGCTGCTATAGGGCCCAGAGGCTGAGGGGCCCCACTCAGATACAAGCACACTGTTCCTTTTTGTAGGGAACAAATAGCTGGTGGCTTTCTGCTTTCCCGTTACTACTATAGATGGCGGTATGATTTATGCCTTATTGCTCTTTATGCTGCGGTTTCAATTTATTGTCATAAGGCCAATTTCACACAGCGCAGTTTTGGTGCGGATTTACCTGCACTGCAGTTAAACTGCCTTTATCACCAGCAAGCTTCTTTCACTTCCCTAAACTGTTTGGGATGTGAGTATTTGATTACTGTGTGTGTAATCCGCAAGACTTCACACACAGTCATTGATCACTCACTTGAAACCCCTTTCCAAACAATTTAGACAACTGAAAGCATCTTGATAAGGGCAGTTTAATTGCTGTGGAGTTAACACCGCGCCAAAACTGCGCTGTGTGAAAGCAGCCTTAAAACCGCGCCAAAACTGCGCTGTGTGAAAGCAGCCTTAAAACCGCGCCAAAACTGCGCTGTGTGAAAGCAGCCTTAGGTGGTGGGGCCAGGGCCGTCTTTCCCATTGGGCCAGGTAGGCGCTTGCCCGGGGGGCCCCACAGCCTCAGGGGCCCCAACTGGGCAGCCGACTACCTTGCACAGTGGAGCGACAGCCCCTGCGGTGGGTCCGGGCAGCGCGACACTCTGCAGGAGGCCGCGCCTTTAAGCAGCACAGGAGATGATGTCATCCCCTCCTGCGCCGCTGTATATCCTCCGCCGGCAGCCCCGCAGGCTTCCGGCCTAGGAAATACCGGCAGCAACGTCCCGGCGTAGGCGGGCGTGATGATGTCACGCCGCTCACACCGGAAACACAGCAGGGAGCGCGGAATGGTAAGAATTTTTTTAATAGTTTTTTTAAATCTACAGGGGGCATATCTACAGGGGGCTATATAAAAGGGGGCATACAAAAAGGGGCTGTATAAAGGGAACATATTTAAGGGGGGATATGTAAAGGGGCATATACTATAGGGGGTATATACAGGGTGCTATATTCTTCTGGGACCTTAAGTCATACAGGGGGCTAATAAAAGGGGCCATACATCTTACAAGGGCTGTAATCCTACCTACAGGGGCAGCATATGTACCTACAAAGAGCTGTATACCTATCTACTAGGGTCTACATACCTACCTACTCAATGGTGGGTAACATTACTACCTATTTATTTAATGGGGGTGTCCATAACACATGTGGGAAAAGGATTCTAAGAAGTTTGTGGGTTACATTCTGCAGGGACGAGTTGCAGCCGGAAGAAGGTGTCATGGTGGTCTGGAAAGAAGGAGAGGAAAAAGAACGATTCAAGGAACGACTGATCAGAGAGGACGTCTCCGGTGAGTCCCTGGTGTCAGGGGTTATTTTGCTTCTATATTCGATCAGTGCTATGGCCTCTGTCATGTAATGGTGACCTGAGCTGGTAGATGGCGGTGCTGTAGGTCAAAAGTTTGTTAGCAGTAATCTATATATTTGTTTCTGTGAGTAGTTGTGGCCTTTTTTTGGTTTTTTTTTTTTTTTGGGGGGGGGGGGGCAGTGCACAGCTCTGGCCCTATGAATTCTAGTTACACCCTTTATAGATACGGAAATACAGCAGCACACAGCGGACACTAAAACCCACACAATCCACAGCAAACCTGTGTGTATTTCAGCCAAAGAGTGAACCCCCACGGGATGAATTTTATCTGCAGATTTGCTGCTGAAAACTTCTGCACCAAACTGGCACAAAAAAAAAATTTCAACCCATGTTGCGGATTTTTATCCACATTCACTTACACTTAAAAAATCTGTGCAGAAAATTTCCACCACGTGGCCATGTAGTTTTTTAAAAACCCAACCACATGGCTGGTACTGTAATCCACTACAGATTTTTAGTGCAGTGTACATTCACCCTAAATGGGGTGTTATCCTCACAATCACTGATGGCATGGCGATAAGATATTCTATCAATGTGTGATAAGGCCCCCTCACCTACCTCTAGAACCTCCTAAACTGCCCGATTAGGAAGGAGAAGTGGCTGCGCTTGTTCATTTCAGTAGTTCCGTGTGCAGCTGAAACGAATGGAGAGTAACCGCGCAAGCGCAGCCACTTCTCCATTCTGGTCGAGCAGTTTCAGGGACCAGCACCCATCACACATTGCGAAAATGCAATGTTTTTCATGATAAAACCCCTCTAACGTGAACAACTAAAAATACAATTTAGAAGATGGCCTTCACTAAGCCTTCTCCCTAACCAAGGCCGTGCAAGGCTTGACGGATTTCTTACAAAAGAGGTTTGACTTATTGATTCACATGAGAAAGCAGCCGTGCAAGCTCTAAAAGGGAAAATATGGTCGCTGAAAACCACCAATTTCCTTTCATTGTTGGAACCATTATAAAAACCCTGCAGTCAGTGATAAGCTAAACCAGTGATGGCAAATACCACGGCCGGGCCACAAATCATGACAAGTGTCCCCGTGAAACTCATTCATATAATCAGATTTATACAGCACAGTTAAAATGTCAAATCTGGAGCCATAAAGGCTACAAACAAGCACAAGGACTGTACAATGCCGAAAAGTACTGCTGCCCTGCAGCGCTCGGGCCCCGGGTACAAATCTAACCAAGGGCAACACCTGCTTGGAGGTTCTATGTACCTTGTGTGGTCAGGCTGGTTATGGTCAGGTACTCCGATTTCCTCCCACAATACAGAAACAACCTAAATTCTGAAGTAATCTATTAGAATGAGCCCCAATTAGGACAGGAACCGACGTGAGTGATAATTTAGGGGCAGCGCGGTGGCTCAGTGGTTAGCGCTGTTGCCTTGCAGCGCAAAGGTGGCGGGTTTAAATACCGCTAAGGACAACATCTGCAAGACGTTTATACCTTCTCTATGTTTGTATGGGTTTCCTCAGGGTGCTCCTGTTTCCCTCAAAGGCTATGTTCACATGGCGTAATTGCGGGGCGTACAGTACGCCCTGCAATTACGCCGGGTGTTTGGGAGTCGCGCGTATTCGCCGCATTAATTGACATGTCACTTACCTCCCCGCACATACAATACGATCGTATTGTACGAGCGATGAGAGGAGGCGTAATTCATAGTTCTCTTCTCTATGAAGAATTATGGATTACCGTAATTTCGGCGCACATCTAGCCCGTATTAAGAGCGCAAATACGACGAAATGTGCCCATGTGAACATAGCCGAATTCCCAAAAATAGACAAAAAGGGTTCATCTGGAATTTAGATTGTGAACCCCAATGAGGACGGGGACTAATGTAAATACTGATAATATGTGTATAGCACTAGGATATGATGCTTTCCTCAGCTCCTCACACAACCATCTCCAAGACTTCTCTCGTGCTTCCCCCACACTTTGGAGCTCACGACCAAAACACATCAGACTCTTACACAACTTTCAAAAGGGACCTGAAAACTCATCTCTTTAGGATAACCTATGATAACCCCACTGCCCCTACACCATAGTACACACATCTCCGCCCCTCACCTTCTGTCTCACACTCCATCGTAGATTGTAAGCTCTTGCGGACAGTGTCCTCTCCTTCTGCTTTCTTCATGAGTTTATATTGTATTTGCCAATAGTTTTATGTTCTGTAACTGGACAGCGCCCTGAAATTAGTGGCCCTTAAATAATAATAATACGTCTTGCGATGTGGTTTTTGGTCTCACAGCTTATACATACGGATGTCTTTCTCCTGTACAAAGAGCACTGCCGAAAACTGCACCAGCACTCGGTGAAACATTTGGTCGTGCCACGCAGTATACTACCTGCCCGTGTGAACACAACCATAGTGGTAATGTAGCAGTCACATCAGCTGAGACCGTTCTTTCTTCCGACTCCTCCATAGACATTGCTCGGCAATGAGAAGACCGGAAGAAGCAGCTGCCAGACACCTCTGAATACCTACCTCCTTTATAATCCAACGTCCTCAGAGTCTGATGACCCCTAGACTGTCAGCCGATCGGGGAAAATTGGAAGGTACAGCCTAATTTTCTCACCCATGTAGGGAAACCTATACAGGTTGGTAGTTTATTGATTGACTTTTGTTTTTACTTAAAGGGCTTGTTCCATCAGTAAAGATGTGGATAGGGGTAACACCAATGATTGGTGAGGGACTGACCTCTGGCACCCTGACTAATCACAAGGGTGGTGCCTGGAGCCCACAGCAGAGATCACTTGTGTGCACTGCGGATCTATTCACAGTCTAGGGGACAGGAGTATAGCGCTCGACAGGCTCAGATTTGGCCACAAGGAATCAGGGGAAACTCCTGGTGGCCCTCTGGGCGTTGTGGGCCCCTGCGTATGTTAGGTCTAGGGCCGCTTTGCAGAGATTAAGGCAGAATACAAATCATATGCTGTTGGGTAGACCGCCCTTCCCCCAAAAACCAACTCCACCAGTGGCCGCAACCCCCCCACCCCTCCAAAGCACCAACTCCGCCGGTGGCCGACACCCCCCCCCATTGCACCAACTCCGCCAGTGAACGCCACCCCCCCCCCTTCCAAGTACCAACTCCGCCAGTGGCCGCAACCCCCCCCCTCCCCAAAACAACAACTCCGCCAGTGGCCGCAACCCCCTCACCCCAAACAACTCCGCCAGTGGCCGCCACCCCCTCACCCCAAACAACAACTCCGCCAGTGGCAGCAGCCCCCCCCCCTCTCAAGCACCAACTCCGCCAGTGCCCCCCACCCCCTTAAAGAACTAACTCGCTGGTCGGCACATCTTGGTTAGATGCATAAACAGTGGTGGGATAACCACTTTAATCCTTAGTGTCTTTAGTCATCATACTGTGGACTGCAGGAGGCAATTATATGAATACTGGTTACTTTGCTTTTACTCTTTTGGGTCCCCCCCCCACCCCCATTTACATTACGTGATTTTGGTTAAATAAATGTGAGCTCATTTAGCCTGCAGAAGTGTTAAAAGAATAACATCACTTCAAAGAGTCTGCACTTGATACTGGAAGCACAACAATGACCCCAGTACAAACCAGTCCATAATGGGAAAGGACACACAAGGGACAGCGCGCTGCCACGACAGTCACATGAAGTCAAATATTGCTAAGAAAAGGCGCACAATTCTTCAAAAGACGTATGCGAGGAAAAGGCCGAAAATACAGCCTCCCGGGAGCAGTCATACAACCAGGCACCATCACTGTATACACACTGAATGTACACACAGTATACAGGGAAGCGAGGCACAGCAAGAGCAAAGGCTACATGAAGCTAATAAGCCACCTCAGACAAAGAAGAAGTGGACTTTCCCGAGGTTGGACACGTCACACACAATAGTTAGATGAGACCTAATGAAGCTTGTTCCTCCATCTCACACAGACCACAGGATCTCAGCAAGGCTCCGTTCACATCATGTTAGGGCATCTATGGGGAGCATCTCCTCTGATGGCGAGCTGGGGCATACCCCATCACATAGGCATATAGGGATACAAGACATGTAGGCTCCTGATGCAAAATATACAGTGCTACATACATTTTTCTGGGATAGGGTAGTCCAAAAGGGCACTCTTGTCATCTGTCTGGAGAAAGGACCCTTAAAGGGGTTATCTCACTACAAGGATTGCTGCTTTTTATATTAAAGATCTGGCAAAAACAAGTCACTTTGCGATATTTGTCCATTAACAGTGTCCTACCTATTCCGAGATATCCCCTCTTGTATGGGCTGCATCAGCTCCTCAGGTCGCTATAGCTACAGACCTGTTTGATCTATCCTGATAGGCTGCCAGCACTTGTCACTATAGCTACAGACCTGCTCAATCTCTTCTGATAAGCTGCCAGACTATAATAGCTATAATACATACCTTTTTCCACTGCTTTAGACCAGGTCAATGCTCAGACGGATTACACCTTCCATCTGTAATGAGACAGAACTGTGGCACTTTGGTCATTGCAACCATGAAGCCTTTGAGAGAAAACCACCAGAAATGGACCGGAGCAAACTTTTTCCATTCCAACTTCTATAAAGTTAGGTACAAATGGCCATTAAATGGTTTTTTTGGTTAGAGCACCCCAATTAAGATCAAAACACAGGTGGCCTGCCATCGGGACACCCTTTTATTTTAATAGCATATACATTGGGCCACTTTAAAGGGGTTGTCTCACTACAAGGATTGCTTTTTATGTTAAATATGTGTTCATTAACAGTGTCCTACCTATTCCTAGATATCCCCTCTTGTATGAGCTGCATCAGCTCCTCAGGTCACTATAGCTACAGACCTGTGCGATCTCTCCTGATAGGCTGCCAGCACTGGTTGCTATAGCTACAGACCTGGCTTCTACTGCAGCCTAGTGGAAGCCAGTAAACACGCTCCCGAATTCAAAGTGAAACCAGGACTGAGGTGAGATGAATCAATGTAGTGAGACAACCCCTTTAAGGCTACATGAGGCATATGTGCCAGGGACCTATTCCCAGCAAACACACCGAACATGACCCAACCCAAACCAAAAACAGCTCAACCACAAATTCCATATGGTTACGCCTATTGTTACCCACCCTTTGGGAATGCTCCCTTAGAGAGTGCCACCGTTTTGAATTCTTTAGTCTTTGTGGCACAAACGAGAACAGTGGGGTAAAGGGAACCCTGTTCTCAGAGTTTAGACCCGCACATATCAGAAATGTAAAAGAGTTTTGCTATGAGCCGGCTTCAGAGAGCGGGAAGATGGTCGCTTGTTCTCCCCGTTCTTTTCTACGGCAGTCAGAATATAGCTGTGCTCAGCTATACTTGGAAGCACCATAGACAAGAATGGGGGAAAGCTGCATAAGCGCAGCCCTCTCCTCATTCTCTGAGGCCGGCTCGTAGTGAGCTGGCCTCAGAAAGGGATTTTACTTCATATAAAAACCCATCTAAAAGGGGTTTTACCATGAAGTACAATTGACGTGGGAAGCTTGCAAATTAAATAATAAACTTTTTCCCCATTCATCAATGTTAAAAATTCTGCACCATTTTTATCTCAGCTGCTCCCTTAGTGATCTATAGTACACAGCTCGTCTCTAGGGGATACGACCAGTGACGAGAGCTCCTCAGACCTGGCCGCACATGCTCAGACATCAACTCTCCTCTCAGATGACTATTGTTAGTCTCTTCCTTGCTCAGTAATCACACACACTTGCTGCTGAGCGAGTGTTCAACCCCAATTGCTATAAAACAATGTTACGGAGAGCACAGTAGTCCTTACCAAATCTTCAAACGGACCCCTTCAAAAATGCAACAGACAGCCAAATGGAAGCAGTCCAACTTCCAACTCGAACTCTCCAGAAAACGATACAAAAGGCGTCAGCATAGATGTCTTATTTACAATCCCAGTACAAACAACCCCGGGTGCTGTCACTCTACTCCCATCCTCTGTACTCCTTAGTAATTACTCAAACAGAGCAAATAAAAAGAAACCTCAATCAGGTCTGTGCATTGAGACAAAAAAAATCCACATTTAATTTCTGCAAGGATTTGAACATTGGACTCGTATGCTGAAAGGCAGAAGTGCTTACCACTCAGCTATATGGCAGCCTCTCACATCGATTTATATAAACAGACCTTTGTTTAACTAGAGTGAGCACACTGTAGGGAAAGACAGCATGTCAAGCCTGCTTGGTCACATGATATGTAGTTTAAACAGATCATACACACCTCCTTTTGAACACACCTGAAAGCTATAGCAGGACAAACCAGGCATGAAATGCCTTCATGGTAAAACCCTTTTAAGGTGAATGCAGTGGACACGCCATAAATGACAGGTGGAAATCACCCATTAACAGGCAACAATTTATTTTTTTCTAATTTCTTAAACTCTCAGCCAAACCCTCAAAGGATTAGTGATCTTGGGAACGTCCTTGCTGTGACCAGCGTTGTATTAGTGATGGTTCCCCACCAACTTCTCACAACCCACGCCTTCTCTTTGTTTCGCTGCTCCTTTGAGATGCGAGGGCTCACACGGAAAGCCCTGCTTACCCTTTGTTTCAGCTGCAGTCGTCTTACCAATGTCACAGTGTAAACTGCTGGTGCATTATATATTCTGTATAAAACAATACGCTACAACACCATGGGGCAATTAGAAGGCAAACCCTGAAAAGACCATTAGAAAGTGCTCTGACCCCATATGTGATCTGAAGAGGCAATACCGACCTCATGGAAACACATCTGCAAAGGGTCTCCTCCAGCGGCTGCGGACTACACACCCCAGGATGCACTGCTGGGGTCATCACAATCACTACACTATTTCATCTGTTATATACTCAGCATGTCTTGACACATTGCCTGCAGATCTGTGCAAGTAAACTACATAGCACGTGGCTGCAGGGCACATTTTCTTCAAAAGTAGTAGATTTGCCATACTGGCCTTCAGCCGAAAAAAAGAAGAGCAGCCGACAGCTTTTGACCTACTTGGTTTAAGTCAGGAGAGAGAGAAACCGTCAGTAAGGACTAGTGACAGGCAAAATGATATACTGCCCCTCTGAAGTATGTAGCTGGATATGGCTATCCTTGAAAAGTCTAGAGTGTCTACTATTACTCATAGATTACGGCGCCTCTTAGCTCACTGGTTCCCATAGGCAGCGGTACATTGACCGCCCAGGTCCTGCCGCATCAATGAACTAAAACGAATGATCCAAGGCCAAGCACTCAACCTGCCCATTCTCACTGCACACCCCATTGATTTACTAAGAGCCGTGACCCCATTTACATCCACAAGTGAAAAACCTCCTTCAGCAATATGTGAAAGTGTGCGACACAGACGTCATATAACCAAACCGAAATACCTGCACACCTCTGTCCTGGCAGGGAGGAGATGCCGAGGTCTACAGATCTGATAGCAAGCTCTATGGGTCTCATACAACTAGGTGACTGGTCCCGGGCGAACGATCCTTGCAGGGACTGTTATATGCTGAGTGCACTCGCCCCATGGATGGCCGACCACATACCCCGTTTCCCCAAAAATAAGACAGCGTCTTATATTAATTTTTGCTCCTAAAGATGCACTATGTGTGTATGTATGTGTGTGTGATATTATAATATATATATATATATATATATATATATATATATATATATATCAAAGTTTAGAGTCACAAACCACAGGATATATGTATGTAACGGACATTTTTTGGCAGCTGCAGTGACTTATCTCAAAGGATAGCAAGCGTGGCCTGCTGGGACCTGTAGTACTAGAAGTCCCAGCATGCCCCATCAGCCATCCTGTGAGAGTGTCAGTATCATTGCTCTGTGCTCCCCCCTCATCCCTCTGTTATTTACATGTACTATCTGTCTACTCTCCTTTGGATGTTCGAAACCTTTGGTGACATCAGTCACATGACCTCCCTTCACAGGTCCTCCAACCCTCTACTGATTTCCGCTATGTCTTATTTTCGGGGGGTGCCTTATATTAGGGAATGCAACAAAATCTCTGCTATGTCTTACTTTCGGAGAAACACAGTCTTATAATAAAAAATGACCTAAAAAGCAAGGATTTAGAAGTTGGCAAAATCTTGTATGATAGAATTGGAGGATGTCCGAGAAAGGGGTGTCCAATTCGAGATGGCCTGTTAAAGGGGTTGTTACGTGAAGACCACCCCTGTCCACATGCTGTATTAGGGAGTGGGAAGGTTGGATGATCACCTGATTGCCCTGGAGGTCACATGGTTATAAGGATGAGATGGGTGGGGCCCATATCTATCCCAAAAACAGGCTCCTGAATATCGCCGTTCAACATGGAGAGGTCATCGGAAGGGTCTCATTGATTTCCACACCAGGTCCGAGTACAGCTAAGAAGTGCGCTCAGTTGGACAGTGGTCCCTCAAGTTACAGTGGTCTCAGGATACAATTATTTCAACATACAATGGTCTTGTCTGGGACACTGTATGTTTAGTATGTGGCATGTGCAAAATACAGACACTGATCCAGCCAGTTCTCATGAACACTTGTAAAACCTATATATTAGTAAGGTGCATGCAGTGATTGGTGGTCTAGTAGCTCCTCTCTACAGTACAGTCCGGTGCTACATGTCCTGTACTGCTCTTACATGTATTTGGGAGGTGCATGCAGTGACTGGTGGTCTAGTAACACCTCTCCACAGTACAGTGTGGTACTACATGTCCTGTACTGCTCTTAAATGTATTTGTGAGGTGCATGTAGTGATAGGCAGTCTAGTAGCGCCTCTCCACAGTACAGTGCGGTACTACATGTCCTGTACTGCTCTTACATGTATTAGTGAGGTGCATACAGTGATTGGAGGACTAGTAGCGCCTCTCTACAGTACAGTGTGGTACTACATGTCCTGTACTGCTCTTACATGTATTAGTGAGGCACATGCAGTGATTGGTGGTCTGGTAGCGCCTCTCTACAGTACAGTGTGGTACTACATGTCCTGTACTGCTCTTACATGTATTAGTGAGGTGCATGTAGTGATTGGCAGTCTAGTAGCGCCTCTCTACAGTACAGTGCGGTACTACATGTCCTGCTCTAACACGCCGTCCCCGTGGTCATGGATTACTCATAGCGCGTAATCGCCGTGAATAAATGACATGTCACTTATCTCCGTGCATGTACAATATGATCGTATTGTGCGAGCGGGAAGAGGAGGCGTGATCTGTAGTTCTCTATGAGAGCTATGGATTACCTTAATTGCGGCGCGCATCTCGCTGCGTATTAAGCGCAATACGTGGCGAAATATGCCCGCAATTATGCAGCAAAATAAGCCATGTGAACATAGCCTTATAACAATGTGAGTTCCAGCGCTGTCAGGTGATAACAATGACCAATTCAGTTCAAAACGTACTCTTAAGCTGGTCATACACAAGATCGGTGTCGGTCAAACTTATTTTTAGACCTGCAGCACCTTCTCCTGACTCCCCCAAGCGACTTAAAGGGGTTGTCTCACTACAAGGATTGCTTTTTATGTTCAATCAGGAGAGATTGAACAGGTCTGTAACTATAGCGACCTGAGGAGCTGATGCAGCCCATACAAGAGGGGATATCTAGGAATAGGTAGGACACTGTTAATGGACACATATTGCAAAGTGACTTGTTTTTGCAAGCTCTTTAACATAAAAAGCAGCAATCCTTGTAGTGAGACAACCCCTTTAAATCCAGGAGTCACTGACTTTTCTAGTGACGCTGCAATAGCAGCCCACTTTCATCAAGTTAGATGCCCCTGGTAAATCTTTAGGCACGCCGGCCACCGGATTTCGCCAATGATAAAAATAAGCCCATTTGTACATCGGCTGCGATATGCTGCACATGGTAACCTTCTTGCTGCAGGTTAGTTAGGTTTAGATGGAAAGGACATATATTTAGTCAGAGGCACACAAACACTTTCTGGACTCCCCCACCCCCTGGAGCAGCACAACAGTTGAAAGGGTAGAGACTTATGACATGTCCACTGGCAACTGCTAATTGATGGATTAAAGCCCCATTAGCCCTGAAGGTAAGTTCACGCCTCTGCAAAGAAGAGCACAACAAGGGCCCTGCACTCCCAATCCATTCACTGGAAGGGAAAGCGGCATGGTGGAGCCAGGCTCCCATAGGAGAGATGCTATGATACGGTCAATGTAACGGTGCCCAGGAGCCCCAGTAATGGCGCCAACAGACTCCCACCTTATTCACACAGTGCAGAATTGGTCCAGCTTTACAGAATTTGTATCTTACCAAATCAATACCATAAAGCAAGGACTAAGGTTTGGCTCAAAAATGTGCTGCAAACCAACTGTGCATCTGCAGCAAAATCCTCATCATAGATTGCAACCGTCTATACCAGGCATCCTCGAACTGCGGCGCTCCAGCTGTTGGGAAACTACAACTCCCATCATGCATTTATATAATCTATAACAGTGGGAATGATGGGAGTTGTAGTTTCCCCAACAGCTGGAGGGCCGCAGTTTGAGGATGCCTGCTCTAATAGCTTATACATATGGTATTACACCGCTATAGTACCTCTATATAGAGCATATCAGAGGAGACACATAGGGGGCCATCCTATACTCCTATATACCAGGCATTCTCTACCAGATACCATATTATCGAGATAGCACAGATTATAGGAAAGACTGCCAGCAGGATACGGTACCACATATAGTGGGAGGAGTGCCTACTGCTCCACAGTGCGGAGCCATAGAGGATCCATATCGCTCCATGCTGCCCACTGTGTACATCTCTGCCATGTACATCACCTATCCACAGGATAGCCATTAAATGTCTGATTGCTGGAGGTCTCACTGCTGGGACCCCCATAAACTGCTAAAACAAGGGCATCGATTCCCCCATCTTTTGTCCCCCAAGCACTGTAGCGATCTTTGACAATCCTATGAACTTTGTACGGAGCAGCGGTGCACAAATTTGGCCACTGCAGTGCTTAAAGGGGTTGTCTCATTACAAAGAATAGCTTTCAACATGTAGGGAACACTAAATGAAGACGTTTTCCAAATATATTGCTTTGTTATTTTTTTTTTCGTTGAGGAGCTATAGATGATTTTATCACCTTCTGAGGGCTTTCTGGTTCCCCAAGTGACCGACCTGTGTACTCCTCCTCCCCTGCTGTTTGTTCTGATAGCAGAGATTGATGTCATCACACAGGTTGTAGCAGTGTGAGAGCTTGTGTGTTATCTGATCTTTCAGACAAAAGACAGTAATTACTACTGTTTACATTAGCTCAGAAACTTCTCCAGACCTCATAGAAGGTAATTTACTTAATCTAAACTGATAAACAGAGAAGTCTGAATACAAGGAGCTCATATGCTAATTACAGACAGCTTGACCAGGAAGTGACAGAGCCAGGCAGCATTATTTCATTCATGCATCCTATGAAAACAGAAAAAAGAGAGGTGGCACTCTTATGTGAAAGTACTAATTATTATTATTAAAACAAAGGAAAGGTGCTAACCTGGTGGTGTTGTAAAGTTAAGAATAGAGGCACAACACTCATTAAAGCATGGGTGGCTCTGGCTGAGCCCCGGAAACAGCAGCCTTGTAGTCCCCTTACTCCGGAGCCAAAACAAAAAAAAAAAAAAACGGTGACGGGCAAACAATAGGATACAATGAAAACAAAATGGTGGACAGGGCGCTCGTTTCAGGAATAACAATGTATAATGTAACAAAGAAACAACGCGTTTCGTGCCCTAAGGCACTTCCTCA
The DNA here is from genome assembly GCA_025379985.1 of Phyllomedusa bahiana. Lineage (NCBI taxonomy): Eukaryota > Metazoa > Chordata > Amphibia > Anura > Hylidae > Phyllomedusa > Phyllomedusa bahiana. The sequence continues at coordinate 133,424 of JAODAL010001069.1, read as the reverse complement.
GATGCTAAAATGTTACAAAACATGTAACATTTTAGCGTCTGAGGAAGTGCCTTAGGGCACGAAACGCGTGGTGTGTCTGTTACATTATATGTTAAGGGGAACACCTTTTCGTATTTTTATGGAATAAACGAGCATTTTATCCAATGCTGTCCACTATACATCGTTATTCCTGAAACGAGCGCCCTGTCCACCATTTTGTTTTCGTTGTATTCATGCATCCTATGAAACTTTGAGATGAGACAACCCCTTTAACACCCCCTTGCATGCCGATTTGGTGGCCTCCATTTTAGCCATGTCACCATCCTGGCCACTGCTGCAGCCCGTAAGAGGTGGTCGGTAACGGTAACTAAGGAAGCTGGTGTGCAAAAGCTAAAAGATAATAACTGCTCTAACCCTGAAGAGAGGCAAAATCAGAAGAGCGCTGTATTTGGTAAGAATCTGTTTGAACTTTACCTGTTTAAAGCTAATTACTGAAATGAGAAAACCCCTTCCCATCAAGCTGCTGTTACCCCCTTAAGGTATCCTGACATATACCACGGCGAGACCATAAGAGTCTCTATTGGACCAGGTTTGCTCCATTTCACATCTCATTATGTGCTGGACACAAAACCCTGGGACAAGGCAAGCTGGTGTCCTAGGCAAATAAGGCATATAACGCCCCCGCTATGGGAAATTTAGCCCACTCCGGACCTCCCTGCGCCCCCCTTTCTGCCTGGGATTTAGTAGCGCCCTACCTTCTGATATGAATGGGGCCTAACAGAACTGTTCATGGTAATCCTGCAAGAAGGAGCTGAAAGAACAGATGCAAAGTGATATTCGTCTAAGTGAATTAAAAATGAATAGGCCCATACACAGATCCATCTGCAAAAAAATGCAAATGTACTAGAGGCTCGTCTGAGGCGAGAAGAAAGGGCCCGATTATCCCGAGGATGAAAGCGGCGTCTCCATAGGGATCTGCTACCTCCTCCTGCATTATTTTACAGGTACAAATAGCGGTGACCGTCAGCAAATTGTCGCCCGTACCAGCACTCTCCGCTTCCTACCCTTGATAGCTGCTAGACGTATGCTTTACAGACAGCCGCAAAACCCAGCACAAAGGAGGTGTTGTACTAGGGAAGGCTGAATGATTAATGACACCTCCTCAGAGCTCGCACGTTACATGATATTGGGCAGAAATCCTCAGAAGTGCCTCTTAGTAGTTCAGCCTCCATACAATCGCCCTGACCCCTACCTCCATTAAATATGCGCCGAGAAGTCATTAAAAGCCGGGATCTGCATTATACGGTTAAACGTGACGCCACAAAAAGTCTCATTGAGACGGGTGATAAATGTGCCGAGCCCCGCTGTCCTTCTGCGGCACAAACAGGAGGACACACAGGGCAGTGTTCAGGAAGCTCCCATGCTGGCACGTCTGCCGGGTACACTGCCCATCAGAGCGAGCCTGCGGTGTCTGCCCGAGACCAAGCGTTCCCACATCTACTGCTTCTCTAGAGAATGCCTCAGATAGGAAGGCGATCACACAGGCTGTGCCCGGATGACACCTCCCCTGACCCGACCATGGCATGGATGACCAAAAAATCAGGGCTGTGGAGTCGGCAAGCCAAAGCCCCGACTCCTCAATTTCCCAAACCTCCGACTCCTGACTCTCTCATACACGGCGCATGTGTAAGTGATAACTTTACTGTAGTAAAATGGTAACATCAGGCTGTTTATCACCTTATGATACAATAATCAAGCTATTTAGGTAGAACAGACACTGACAAGCAAAAGGGTAACAATCGTTTGATCTTTTGAACACTTGTGGGTGGAGTTGAAGAAAAAGCTGTATTTGTATCCAAGTCCAGTCCGCACCAACATTGGGAATGTGTAGAAGAGACCGGGGATCAGATTTTGGTTAAGACCTGCTTGAATCTGATCCAGAGCCCAGAAGGATTCAGGCAGAGCTGAAAACCAAAAGGTGGACTTACCAAATAATAACAAAATAATAAAAATTAACGTTTTCATTTTTAGGAGCAAAACAGTAACAATGCAGTTACAGGAAAGAATCTGCAGAACTACGCAGATGCTAACTACTTGCAAGTCACCTTTATGCATAAGATAGGTAAGATGACTGTATATAAAATTACAGTAGCCTCATGTACAAAGCTGTAATGGATGGTGAGATATGGAACCTGTAGGTCACAAGTTCAAAACAATGTTACCATTTTGCTTGTCAGTGTAAAATATATTTATTGGATATGACTCCTCATGTGATGAGGCTGAAGATATGGGAGCAGTAGCACTGGCCGGATCCAATTCCTCTTGTTCTTTGCATCGAACTAACTGGACCAACTTATTATATATTTTGGGAGTCTGAGTCGGTCCATTTTATGACGACCTCGACTCCTGCAAAATAGCCACCGACTCCACAGCCCTGTCAAAATCACAGAGATCAGTGAAGAAGCAGCGCGGACTGCACAAGGTGGATTTCTGCCTCCGATACTTTATCATTGGTGCGTACAACACCTCAAAGAATGGACGTGTCAAGTATGGGCAGTAATACTCATGAAACGGCAACGCTGATTTTACGTAGGGTACCCCAGGCATCCTCAAACTGCGGCCCTCCAGCTGTTGGGAATCTACAACTCCCATAATGAATTTATATAACCTATAAACAGTGGGAATGATGGGAGTTGTAGTTTCCCCAACAGCTGGAGGGCCGCAGTTAGAGGATGCCTGGGGTACAGTGTAAATCACTTGACAGTTGGTGGGGACGCGGAATCTGCACCCAGAACCTGCACCCGCCGGATGGTTCTTTATACCGCCGGCGTAACGAAAAACTTAGAACATGTTCATTCTTCCGCCCCGGTTTTCAGACAAGAACATGAACATGAGGGTGTGAAGGGGGAGGGCTTAAATCCACAAACTGCAGGCAAAGGCCGTCCCCCTGCGTGCCAGAAATAGACCAAATACCGGTTGGAAAATCCGACCGATATTTGGTCTTTGCCGTAATATTGACTTTAAAGGGGTTGTCTCGCCACACTGTTTCAGTCTTATAAGCAGCTTTCAGTCAAGCATCCCGTCTCTTCCTGGTCAGGCTGTGGGTGGTTCTATGGCATTGATTAGCATATCAACTCTATTCAACGGTCTGTTAATGAGAGCAGGAGATATTTATCTAAAGCCCAGAGAACTGTCACAGCTAAACAAAAGTAATCAGTCTCCCTTGTTTGTTAGATCAGATATCACTCAAGCTCCGGGCCTGTGTGATGATATCATCCCTGTTATCAGCTAAGACAAACAGCAGGGAAGAGCAGGTCGGTAACCTAGATAAACCTGAGTGCACTCAGAGCTGATAAAGTCACTTTTATCTCCTCAATAAATAAAAATAAAAAAAGTAATCTATTTGGAAAACATCTTCATTTACTGTTCCCTACATGTTGAAAGCTACTCTTTGTAGCCAGACAACACCTTTAAGAGTAAAAACACACATGCACTGTTTGATGCAGTTTTTTGAGCCAAGCTTAGAAGCAGGAAGTCGTCATCTAAATCCTCTCTCTATATTTCCCATTCATTTCAATCTGCCCGTTACTAACTCAAACTGCCTGGGTGCGATTCCAGTCTAAAGGAGTCCTAAGAGTCTCCCTTCCACGGGTTCTGGCACATCAGATCTACCTGCAGCAAAAGCCGCCACTTTTAGAGTCATTTTATGGTCCATGTCTAAAATCCACACTGAAAGTTGAGAATTGTAGACACAGATTCCGTCACGTTTCTGCGTCAGGAATGTCTGTGTGAACATACCCTTATATTGAATAGAGCAGCAGCATAGGAATATCGCTGCATTACCTATGGCGGCACCGACCAGGGCAAGACGCATCCAAGGCAGAAAGCGGAACATAATCCTGCTACCAGGGTGGGGGCACCCCAATGTATACAACCCTGCGAAGACTGGTAGGAATGCAAGACTTAGTACAACCCTAGATTATATTCTATAGCAGGCATCCTCAAACTGCGGCCCTCCAGCTGTTGGGAAACTACAACTCCCATCATGCATTTGTATAACCTATAACAGTGGGCATGATGGGAGTTGTAGTTTCCCAACAGCTGGAGGGCCGCAGTTTGAGGATGCCTGTTCTAAAGGGCTCATGGGAAATGAGCTAGGACTCTGCAGCGCCGCCCATTGGATGTAGGGTTCCTCAATTCACGTCCGACTCACTCAGCCTTGCAATGTGAACGGGATCAGAGCCAACCAGATATTCATCACGTCGGCTCTAACCCCATTTACATTCCAGGGCGCAGCGTGTTGGACGTGAATAGAGTCCTAGCGCATCTCCCGTGAGCCCTTTAGAATATATTAAAATTTCAGTGGAGCGACTAATGGTATAGAAGTCTCCACACACCTGCACAGTGCCGCCCCTTGATGAGGAACGTTAGCATTTTAGATGTCCTAGAGTTAACCGATAAGTGACAGAGACGACTACTCGCGATGCCAAGTGGCTGCCAACCCTGTGAGCAGGAGACACCTACAAACTGGCGTCTGGATCACAAGAACTTTCTTAAACAGACACCTTCAAAACTCAAGTGACTTCCAGCAGTTCTGGGTGTGAGAAAAAGCGCGGCCCCCCCAGAGGCGACGGCGCGCGGCCCCCAGAGGCGACGGCGCGCGGCCCCCCAGAGGCGACGGCGCGCGGCCCCCCAGAGGCGACGGCGCGCGGCCCCCCAGAGGCGACGGCGCGCGGCCCCCCAGAGGCGACGGCGCATTGTATGGAAACCATCATCTGGACAGTTCAGCGTCTGCGAAAGGTTCCCACAATATCAGAAAAGTGATGATGAAGAAGAGTCTGTGGTAGACGCATGCGCGGGATGGAGAAAACAGAGCCCGGAATGTGTAGGGGAGAGCGCCGAAACACCATCAATCACCACTCTGCTGGGCACATTCAGACATAAGTAACTGTATGGGCTCAGGGCACCACAGAGCAGCTGCCCAGCGGGCACACATTCAGACATAGGCACCACAGAGCAGCTGCCCAGCGGGCACAGGTTTGTCTATGGCAGCTAAGGAAGGGGCATTCCCTTGGTTTCAGGCGGATGAAGGTCAGGTGGGTGTTACTAACGTCATGGTATTAAAGGCAACCTGTCCCCCTGACCCTGCTATCTGATCTGCAGGTTATGGAGCAGGAGGAGCGGATGGATATTGTCCTGTGAGGAAAGATTCTGCAGAACTTGTATTTTATTAAATCCCTGCTTATTCTGGGTTAAGGAGTCCAGTGCGCGGAGTTATCAGTGACTGGCAGGCATCTCTGTGTGCACACTGACATAAGCGAGACTGTCAGTGTCTGCGCAGGGGGTGCCAGGCAGGGAGTACCGCAGGAGGGATGCCGGGTGCCAGGCAGTGTATGCGGAGGGGGTACCATGGAGGGGATGCCAGGTGCCAGGCAGGGGGTACCACGGAGGGGGTGCCGGGTGCCAGACAGAGGGTACCATGGACAGGGTGCCGGGTGCCAGGCAGGGGGGGTACCTTGGAGGGGGTGCCATGGCGGGGGTGCCGGGTGTCAGGCAGGGGGTACCATGGAGGGGGTGCAGGGTGCCAGGCAGGGGGTACCATGGATGGGGTGCCGGGGGTCAGGCAGGGGGTACCATGGAGGGGTGCCATGGAGGGGATGCCGGGTGTCAGGCAGGGGGTACTGCGGAGGGGGTGCCGGGTGCCAGGCAGGGGATGCCATGGAGGAGGTGCCGGGTGTCAGGCAGGGGGTACTGCGGAGGGGGTACCATGGAGGAGGTGCCGGGTGTCAGGCAGGGGGTACAAGGGAGGGGGTGCCGGGTGCCAGGCAGGGGGTACCATGGAGGGGGTGCCATGGAGGGGATGCCGGGTGCCAGGCAGGGGGTACCATGGAGGGGGTGCCGGGTGTCACGCAGGGGGTGCCATGGAGGGGATGCCGGGTGCCAGGCAGGGGGTACCATGGAGGGGATGCCGGGTGTCAGGCAGGGGGTACCATGGAGGGGGTGCCGGGTGTCAGGCAGGGGGTGCCATGGAGGGGGTGCCGGGTGCCAGGCAGGGGGTACCATGGAGGGGGTGCCGGGTGTCAGGCAGGGGGTACCATGGAGGGGGTGCCGGGTGCCAGGCAGGGGGTACCATGGAGGGGATGCCGGGTGCCAGGCAGGGGGTGCCATGGAGGGGATGCCGGGTGCCAGGCAGGGGGTGCCATGGAGGGGTGCCGGGTGTCAGGCAGGGGGTACCATGGAGGGGTGCCGGGTGCCCGGCAGGGGGTACCATGGAGGGGATGCCGGGTGTCAGGCAGGGGGTGCCATGGAGGTGATGCCGGGTGTCAGGACGGGGGTGCCAGGGAGGGGATGCCCGGTGTCAGGCAGGGGGTGCCATGGAGGGGGTGCTGGTGTCAGGCAGTGAAGGTGGAGGGGGTGCCATGGAGGGGATGCCGGGTGCCAGGCAGGGGGTGCCATGGAGGGGGTGCCGGGTGTCAGGCAGGGGGTACCATGGAGGGGATGCCGGGTGGCAGGCAGGGGTGCCATGGAGGGGGTGCCGGGTGCCAGGCAGGGGGTGCCATGGAGGAGATGCCGGGTGCCAGGCAGTGTACGCGGAGGGTCCGCCGTTCCCAGTCATTGTCCGCGGAGGGTCCGCGCAGCTCCTGCTGCCGCCGCCGCCGTGCATTGTGCTCTCCGCTGTTGTCGCGCCGCAGTTACCTTGTCGGTGTCACTGCTCCTCCTGCCGGCGGCGCTCCGGTCCACACAGTAATCCAGCAGCGGCCGTGGTGCAGCCCCCTCGCAGTCCTGGCTGCCCGGAGCCGCTATCTCGGGCGGCCTCTCCCGTCACTCTCCGTTCTCCGCTCGCACAAGTTGAGAACAAAGTTACTCCCCGCCCGCTCGCGCTGAGCCCCTGCGGCTGATTCTCGCGAGACTTCCCATTGGCCAAAATGGCGACAGGCGGTACCCGGGGCGGTGCGCTTCACCATGGCGACAAGCCACGCCTCCCTCCTGAGCGAGATACGCTGTCATGGAGCGACCTCTGCGAGGGCTCCAGCCCGAGGAACCGGGAGGCTGCCCGGGATGGAAGAAGGCCAGGCCGCCTCTGCCCGGTCACAGAGCTCAGGGCTCACACACTGCGGCTGCCGCATCGTAGACGCATCTGTCCTGCGTGCGGCTCTGCTCCATGGATTCCGTCGCAGATTGAGGGTTTTGTTACTTGGAGCTGTTTCCTGGTGGATTCATTGCCCCTTGTCCCTGATAAGGGTGTGTTCCAGGCCCATTCTTGCCCTAGTAGGAGCTGCCGTGCAGGGGGCAGGACACTTATCTAGTTTTTCTCTATTTTAGAAACCTCAGCGCCATCGTTCATGGTGTTACCGGAAGCGCAAAAACCTGGCGGAACAAACTCAGATTCTGCGCTGTATTCTACATTCCATTGTGTGAACAAAGCCGTACACGGCCCACCGGTGATGCCTCCATGACAGCAGGGAAGAGTGGGCACATGGTTGGCAGTGCCACATTATGCTGCTTCAGGGCCCCATAGGTGTATAAAAGGAGGTTCATACAACCTATTTGAACGGGCGGAGGCGCTGCCATGCACCCAAAATACACCCCACACATGCAGTAACATCACAGCGCTCATTGAGTGCTAGGACAACCCGGCGCGTACTGTGCACCCATAAAAAGAAGTGATGTCACTTTTTTCGGATGAGTACTCGTCCAGAGCGCTGCTTTCAACAGCATGGGGTATTGTGGCACGCACAGGTACACACCACAATACGGCATGTGAACCAGGGCTGTGGAGTCGGAGTTAGGAAATTTGAGGAGTCGGAGTCAGAACTTTGGCTTGCCGACTCCATAGCCCTGGTGTGAACATACCTCAGAGACACCAAAAAATGGCATTGCAGTCAGCCCTAGGAAATAGGATCCCCTCCAGCCACAACGGAAGACAGACAAACCCCTTAAGGGCCAGCTACACGGCCTGAAAATCCAACTGGAAACCCACCCCCCCTCCTCTAAGACCTCAATAGACAACCCGAGGTGCAGTCTACACAACTCACATTTTCGGATGTTGGATTTCAACGCTGTGGGCTTTGCGAAAAAATGAAAACACATTAATTTTTCAACTGGAAATTGTTCCAATGTTATGAACCAGAAAACTGCGGCAAAAAACAAAAACCGAGTGTAAAATACTGGTCACGGGCTGATTAAGAGTCCAACCAGTATTTTGTCTTTGCCATATGGACGTGGCCTTAAAGGGGTTGTCTCACTACATGGATTCATCTTACCTCAGTCCTGTTTTTTTGGTTTAATTTTTTGAATTCAGGGACGTGTTTACTGGCTTTACTGTCTGCTATTGGCCTGCAGTGACGAGCTGCTGAGGACACCAGGTCTGTAGCTATAGCAACCAGTGTTGGCAGCCTATCAGGAGAGATCGAACAGGTCTGTAGCTATAGCGACCAGTGCTGGCAGCCTATCAGGAAAGCTGAAATAGGTCTGTAGCTATAGCGACCTGAAGAGCTGATGCAGCCCATACAAGAGGGGATATCTAGGAATAGGTAGGACACTGTTAATGGACATATATTGCAAAGTGACTTGTTTTTGCAAGATCTTTAACATAAAAAGCAATCCTTGTAGTGAGACAACCTCTTTAAAGGGTTGTCCTCATAAGACAATCGTACCCGAAGCTGTTGGGGCACGAGGAATAAAAATAAATTATCGTCCCCTTCCGCCAGTTCCAGCTCCGCATCACCCCGATTTTCCGTTTCATTCTGTCACTTCCAAACAGGGATATCATCGTTACAGCCACGGATTGGCTGTTGAGGTCACATGACAACTCCATACAGTGATGTAATTCAGAGGCATGTGACTGCTACCCAGTCAGCAGCTGCAGCAGTGACATCCCCATTTGGAAGTGTCGGGCTGAAAAGAGAAGAGGGGGGAGACTCAGCGTTGGAACCGGAGGAAGGGGAACAAAAGTTCTTTTTTTTTTTCATTTTACTGGGCCCCAGAAGCTGCTGCTATGACTTTCCTCTGAGGTGGACAACCCCTTTTCTTTACCTGCTGACCCCTTGTTGAGTATAAACATCTAAGCGGTCAGCTTAGAACTCCGCCCTGATGTTCTGGAAGGTTCATGTAGAGTTTGCAGCTGTGGGGAAGGAGAGCCGGCTGTCCAGTTAGTAGGCAGGGATGGTTTATAATTAATGGGGCGATTCAGGGATCAGACACCTGTTGGGAATTTTGTCATTAAGCTCCTTGTAACAGATAAGCAAGTTGTGCAAAAAGTACTGAAACAATGAACAGTTGGACATGTGCATCTAAAGTTAAGAGATAGACATGCATTACTTACTCTGCGAAAGCGCCATAAATAAGTGGCATATCACTTGTCTCCCCGCGCGTACAATATTACGTAATATAGTATTGTAAGAGCGGGGAGAGGAGGCGTAATCCATAGTTCTCCATGAGAACTATGGATTACCATAATTTCGGCACGCATCTCGCCCGTATTAGAGCGCAAATAAAACAGCGAAAGGCATGCCTAAAGTACGGCGTGTGAACATACCCTTAAAGGGGTTGTATCATTTCATTAAATGGTCTTCAGAATAAGGGGACAGTGAAAACAAGCAACTTCGCAATTGGATGTCATTAGCAAAGCTGTCTAGTTTTCACAGGATCCCTTATCTTCTGTATCTGTAAACACAGTTCCCCAGTGCTGGTCGGATTCCTCTTCCCTTCATTTCATTGGCTGCCAGCTCTACTAATTTACATTCTGTCCAGCCCCCGATCGTATTCATGGGAGCAAGCATTCCTGCCTCTCTCACTCAAAGTAAGGGACCGGCACAATTTCACTCTACACAGCCAGCAGAAACACAGAGGCACTGCACCTGCTTCTACAATCAGAAAACAGCACAATTGTGCCCAGTGCCTAATGCAAACATAGCCGGAGCATTAAGGTGCGTTCACACGGTGCTGTTTTGGTGCATTTTTGATGCGTTTTTTTTTTAATGCGTTTTTTGTGCAATAATGTATAGCATTAATTGTTGTGCCTTCCTGCACAAAAAACGCATTCAAAAACTCACCAAAAACCGCACTGTGTGAAAGCACCCTTAGGCTGCCTCTCTCACTCCAAGTAAGGGACCGACAGCAATTTCACTCTGCAGGGCCAGAAGAAACACAATAATACTGCAGGGCTTCTACAATCAGAAAACAACACAATTGTGCCTCGATGCCTAAATGCTCCTGCGTGTAAACATAGCAATGAGATCTGTGCTGCTCTGGAAGAGTTCGTAGAAGACTGAATTCAATTGTAACAAACCTCCAGCTGTGAGGAGATCAGTGCTCTGAGTTCATAGATTGTCTAGACTGAATGCAAGCCTGTGGTATGTAAACATACTTACTAAATAAGACTGCATTGGGAGAGGACACAGTGACATGTGGACTGGGGGGGGGGACCTCGGGCGCGAGCATGAACAGTGAAGGGGGAGATGATGTCATCCCCCTCTGTTAAGAAACACCCAGCTGGGAGGGGAAGAAACGCCCCTGGATTTGTAGAGCTGAGAAGCTGAGAGCACAATGATACACACGAACTAAAGAAGCTAAACATCCCCTTTAAAATAACCACATAGTGGTTATTTTAACATCTTCCGTGATTTGATCAACTCCCTAGTTTCATCATTTCCCTGCAACATACACATTTTGGATTTCTTTTTCTACTTTACACTAGACTAACTTTTTTCTACAAAGGGTATTCTTAGGCTTGGTTCACATCACATTATTCGTTATGTTGCAGGTGTCCGTTGGCGTATCGGAAGGGAAAAAAATCACCCCGATGCAGCCATGTTGGGCTTCATAGACATTAATAGAACATAAGTAGTCCTATTTGGACTACATTTCCTCAACTTGCCAGTACTACATTATTCATTGTTTCTGCAGGACACAAAAACGTAGTAGACCAGGAAACGCTTATATTGCCAGCAAATAGTGCAAATGTAGTCAAAATGGGACTACCTTTGTCTATTAGTGTATATTCACACTGCTTATTTTGTCGCTGTTTTCAGAGCGTTTCCGCTCCCAAAACAGCATCAAAAAAGCCTCCAAAACTTCCACAGTTCATTTTCATCGATTTCTATGTACAACAGCGTTGTAGTTCACATACGATGAGGTTGTTATGCGTGTTTTAGGCGCTTCTTTGGAAGCCATGTGAACATACCCTTAACATCAAGTGGCCAGTCACCATATCCTTTGGGGTACACTTCTTCCCTGACACCTGCAATGTAACGACACGGTGTGAACCAAGCCTCACCTGTGTGTTAAATAGGGAGCAAGCTGCTGCTGAGTGGCTGTTTCTGGACGTGTAACCTACAGGCGTGAATAGGTGGATCATAATTGGGGGACACATATTAGGGCAACGCTGAAGCTTATCCTTATTTTAAATCTGTTATTGATTTTGGCTCAAGAAACTGCATCTAAGAATACGTTCACACGCCGTTTTTGAATACGTCAGATTTTGGAATGCCTTTTAATAAAGAGTACGCGCCGCAGTACATCGTGTCTTTCGGGAGCCCGGGCTGATAACGCTGCGCGGGGGGAGGGCGGCAGCCTGCCGGCCCCATTGACATTCATTTCTCGCGGCGCGTATTCGGCGCAAATAATTGACATGTCACTTATCTCCCCGCGCATACAATACGATCGTATTGTTCAGGCGGGGAGAGGAGGCGTAATCCATAGTTCTCTATGAGAACTATGGATTACCATAATTTCGGCGCTCATCTCGTCCGTATTAGCGCAAATACGCTGCAAAATGTGCGCCGATGTTACCCCGTGTGAACATACCCTTAGGTGTTGCACTGTGTCTACCAACGATCTTGGCCATGGCTGATGACCATGTTCTATAACCTATTGTACATCACTTTTTGTTCATTATAACCACTACTTTGTTTCTAAAAACCCAATAAAAGAAAAACTGAGAAAAATGCATCTGCTTCTTGGTTTGTGGTGTTTGCCTCTAACAATGAGAGCGAAGGGCATCCAGCTGTCTTTATTACATGTGGCACTTTTGCGTGCTTAATGCTATTTTATTGCATTGCTGAGGGCACATCGAAAATGCTTCCTTTAATCACATCCCATTAGAAGTATAGGAGGGCAAAATGTCACCATGGAGGAATCTGCCTGTTACGACGACTGTTTTTTTCATCTTACACGAGTCATACTGTGTGTGGATGTATATTTTATACATACATGTATACATCACAGCACATAGTGGTGTGAAAGATCCTATTCACACTCTGCTGGTTGTGTGGCTGGGAGATGACATGTGAACACCAGCAACTGCACTTCTCAGTGCTGCATAATTCAAAAACCTATCTATCCCCAACGGTAAAAGAAAAAAAGCCACAGCTTCTGGATGAAATGGGGGCATTGGCTCATGCACAATCTTCTAGTGACTTATACATTATATTAGAAATGTTACTAGTCCCCCAACTGACCTGATCAATTCATTTAGTGGCCTTAGATCCAAATAATGCAGATATTATGAACACCCTAATGTCACCTTTGTGCAATGAACTTTCGAAAAACCACAGAGTATCCACTTTTGAAGGTGTTCTCTTCGATTTGTAAGTCCTGGTCCACAACTGCGGTCACTGTTCTGTTCGTAATCTCTGTTGCGAAGGTAGGACCTGACCCATTCGAAGGAGACAGCCGGCGACTGAGGGACCTAATTGATTACAGTGGAGTTTGCTAGGTTTCTGTCAGGGTGTCCGTCGTTTTAACAGAAAATATAGTGCAGCATGTGGTTTAATTATTTTTGCCATTTTCAACAGAATTTGCAATGGCTGCTCCTAACAGAACCTCAGACACAGACATGAACCAGGCCTAAGATTAATCAATGGACAGACAAATGCTTTAAACCACATAAGAAAAGTTACATTAACATAAAATATGCAGCATCCTAATTAAAGTATATTGGGGGAAAGGTGACAGAAAAAAAACAGTCATCGGATTTTGACGACACACAGCAAATTGTGCACGGGCAACGTGAATATTTTGCAGCGCATTTTATTCCTCTACGTTATACTGGTGATCCCAGGACAAATTAATATTGTATGTTGAGGGAGCAGTGTATGTTGAAACCATAACTCTTTGGAAAATTGTTTATTGGTTCTGAAGCCCCAAAATGTCACCAAAATAATGCAAAATGAGGATTAAAGAAAATAGAGCCGGTACTAAGGTCATTTTAACACATTGTTTTCCCTTATAGATTCAGAGTCTGGAGCCCATAAGGCATGAACCATTAAAAGAGGTAAAATACATAAAAAAACAGATTAATTGAAGTACTGTGGCTTTATGAATCCACACCACAGATCAGTTTCCAAGTTGAAAAATTCTGGGTGTGGATGAGAATTGTTCAGATCTCATCCACATGGCTGGTGCTGTGATCTGCTGTGCTACATGTGCATCTACCTAAGAATAAAACAGCAGCACATGACATGGTCACTTATGGTGATGAAAGTTAGAAAATGGAAATTCCTTTGTAGGCACATCAAAGTTTTAAATAATTGGAGCCAAATAATTAGCCTTGGGTAAGAAAGAGTAAAGATAGCTACATGCAGACAAAGCTGTGGCCACCAATGGTCACACAAGTTTGCAGATGATATCAGTTTCATCAGACAGTAACCCATGTGACCATTGGTGGGTTTATGCAGGTGTGGTATTATCCGCATGCAGCTACCAGACCATCTGACCCCAGCCTTAGTCCTATAGCCATGTTTAGTTGCTGGTTAAATGAGCCAAAAGACCATCTACGACCTCAACAATGGACAGAAAAAAGTGCTGCAAATTCAGACCTAGATGGGTAGCCTCTGCATGGACTTTTTTATGTTCTTCCCATGTTTACGTGGGTTTCCTTTACACTCCATAAACATACCAATAGGTTAATCTGGAGCTCTGATTGTGAGCCCTTAAAGGGGATAGGAATCAGTGTGAATTACGACAATTTTTGTACAGCGCTATTTACAGAAATAAAAATAATATGTGTAACTGGAAAACCAAATTTAGTAATCTAGTGCTGGACTCCATGCACAGTGGTACAACGGCACTCAAACTGCTGCTTTTCAGTCCTCAACCAATGTTCTGAAGAGAATTTCCATTCAGTGCTCAACTAACATGGAGATGTCAAGCATATCAGTGACGCTTCTGGGTTAAACAAAAGGGAAAGCATCATATTCAGGGGCATAACTAGAATTCATAGGGTCCCATAGAAAGGGAGATGAAACCACAACTTAATGACAATGATACAGCAGCATAGGTGGCAATAATTAAGGGTATAAATAATACCGCCATAAATCAGGGTACCCATATATGACAATGTTCTTGTACCTGAGTGGGCCCTTTCAACCTCTTGGCCCCATAGCAGTCACTAATGCTATAGTTACACCCATGATCATATTGTATTTCAATATCAAGCAGTAAAGATGTGTCTTGGTGCTATGTTCACAACCTAGTGTTTTTTGCTTTTTTTTTTTTACATATACAGTATGTTCTGTACATACGGTAGATGTACAATCCAGTTTTTTGGTACTTAAAAACCTTCTAATGCTAAAAATGAAGGAAAGAGGAAAACAGTAAGAACAACAAATTAATTCATAAGAACATACTGCCAAATATGAGCGTTGCATAGAGGTTTCTAAATTAGCCATTCAGTATGGCAAAGTCAACGATATCTACAATACAGAAACAGAGTATTAAAGAGGTATTCCCATCACATTGATTAGCTTTAAACATGAAGGCAAAGGGAAATAAAGATGATTACCACATACATTGCTGTTCTGATTCTGCTTCTCTTCAGTGTTAGGAACAGATCTTATATCCTGCTTTTGCAGGCAAATTTCCTAGTTACTGGCCACCTCTCTCTGCTCTTACATGCTGCAGCAGTGGTCAGGATGAGGAGTCACTCCCTGCTCTGTTTCTTATCTTGAAAGGCCAGAGCTTGTTTACATTCCTTACTGACCATCTTTAACCCTATACAGCTCTGTAGCCATGTGCACTACAGTTTATAAACCTCCAGCACTAATGCCCTTCTAACAGGCTCAGCTAGGACTAGCAGAGCTTATATGCTAACCACTGCTGTAAAACCACCCACAGCCTGATCAGGGAGTGTGAGCCTGAAGCTGCCTGTCGCTCTGTTAAACAGCATGGTGAGAACACCCCTTTAAAGCAGCTGACATAGCAAAAGGAGTAAAAGTGGTAACAAGGCAAAGGTCTCAAGTAATGAAAGAGATCGAGAACTTATTATTGCTGCCGATTGTGTATCAAAGGTAACGATCAGCTAGAAGGCATTGGTGTGCCCCGGCCGCATTGCCATAATTCATTTCAGGGCCTCATACAACTAAAGTTTCTGGGCCCTTTGGCAATTTTGATCTTGCACCATATCAGCAGGCCCTCTTTTTAGGTTTGAACCCTGATGGCACCATTGGGTACAAAAAACATTTAAATATATTATTTTTGATAGGGGAAAAAAAAGTGCTCATCACTCAGACTGATCGTCACTTACAGGGGTAGTTCCGTTTTGTGAAATTCTCTTATCTGGCTGCTAGCATCGTCCTCCTCATTCACTTTTATAAAAGTTCCGAGTGTAGCCGAGCGCACACAATTTCCCGAAACAGGACTACCCCTTTAACCAGACCGGAATGGATTGTGGTTGAGTGCCAGGGTAGCACTTGTATCTAAATTTGACATTGTTCATTATAAGCTTATAATGATATCACATAGGTAAATGCATGGTCAATAAATTGTAGTATGCTGCTGACATGTTACATATAATGATACATAAATCATACAATCATCTGTCTTAACTCAATGTATAGTTGTTTATCTGTGCCGAGACATACAAGCCTACCAGTCTTCCTGAGATTCTGGGCATGCATCCCACTTAGAGAAAGAAATCTTCTCTTTAGCATTGCAAATTGTCCTTCAGCTCTTTGCGAACTGTTGAAAGCTCTGTATACAGCAGAAAATTTAAAGTTTCTTTCTTTCTGTGCATGTTATTTGCAGCTCAGGCTCATTAAACATTTTATTGCTCATGGGTTGATTTGAATTAACTGGCAGATCGATTTGCACCACGTGTTTTCTAAAAATACGGTGTAAAGGAAATTTTAATATTTCTGTGCTTTCTTTAAGGGTGTGCTGCAAAAAGTTCAGCGTTCTGATTTCTAATCCTTGTAACCTCGAGTTGAGGAACATGTAATGAAAACACAGGTAGTAATTGTTTTAAATAGAGCGGATATGCTTGCTATATAGCACTGTGCTTGGATGCATTTAAAACTGGCACTAATGTGTTCTGAAATGTGCATCTAAAATCCAGTGTCTTATTTATTTAACTCTAGCCCAGTGTCTTTTTTAAAGGGAATATGTAATCAAAAATGACTTATTGTATAAAACACATTTTTATGTTCAACACATTTTTTAAGATTTTTTGGTTATTTATTTTTTTATTTTCCTTTATCACTGCTTTATTTTTTTTTAAATTTTTAAAGGGTCCGCAGTTTTCCCTTTTGGCCCTAACCCCTTTTTAATTGTCTGACATTTCCTGTTTGTACAAAATTTTGGATTCTCATTGTTTGCCCCATTAAATCGGCCAAAAAAGAGGGACAATCTAAAAGGGGGGACACCAGTTTTAAATTTAGATAAACACGGGTTTTTCCACCAGTCCACAAAAAACCGATAGCCCACAGCCCCCCCTCTCCCCCTCCCGCAAAATGACTTTTTCCCCAAGGTACAGCCAGGGACTAGAAAACTCTCCTATAGAAGTAAAGTGGGACTGGCCCAGTTTTTTGGGGCTTCTAGGTCCCATGAAGCGGGCTTTTTAAAGAAATCTCTTGGCTTTTTTAAAGCATGAAAAACAAGCCCTTTTCCCCAAAGTAAAAAAGGGCAAGACTTAAAAAATTAAATTAAAAAAATTTTAAAAAAGTGATATAAAAAAAATTTAAAGAAAAAAACCCAAAAAAATTCCAAAAAAAATTGTTTTTTAACCCAAAAAAAAATTAGGACTTAAACAATGACCCTTTTTTTTGGATTCACTTTTTCCCCTCAGGGGGGCTGGGGAAGCACGCAAATGAAAACGGGGAAACGCGTTGAATTTTTATTTTTTTTATTTACTTTTAATTTTTTTTTTTTCCCAATAAATATTTTGACTTTAAATATATATATATATATATTTAATATATATATATTTTATATATATATATTAAAATATATCCCATAAAAACTTAAGTCCAAGGTTATCTTTTTTGGCATTAAGAATACCCCAAAGCCCCCTTTTTCCCTCTTAATCCAAAGGACAAATTTTTCCCTTTTTTCCCATTTTTATAATTTCCTCAAAGTCTTTTTGGTGAAAACAGTCGGGTTTTTTTTTTTTAAGGTAAGGCTCCCCTTTACTAGTGGAAAAAACCCTGCAGAAGGGGTTCGGCCCATATCCATGTGGATCAATTTTTCACCTTTAATGTCCTTATACGAGTTTTTCCCCATATTATTTGCACCCCTCACCGAGGTGAGCGGAAACTAATTATTAATTATTTTTTCTGCTTCCCAAAAATTTGTTTATTCAAAAGGGAGCTCGTTTTTTGGGTTTTCCCCCACCCCATTTTTTTTTTTTTTAGCACTTTTTATAATCCTTTTAAAAAACCCTATTATGACAAAAGCTCCTTTTTCTTCCCTCAAACTTAAAAACCCTTTTTATAAACAGAGCCCAGCCCCTTTCTCCCTCAACATTTTTAACCCCTATTTTTCACAGAGCCCCAGTTTTCCTCTCCCTCATAATATAACCCTTATATCAAAGAGCTCAGCATTCCCCAATCATATAACACTAAAATATCCCCCATGCTCAGCTCCTCCCCCTTTAAAATCATAAAAACCTTATATATCAAAAGAGTTTCACTTCTCTCATCAAATCATTTAACCCATATATCACAGAGCTCAGCTTCTCTCCCTTTTATATATAAAACTCTATAATCACAGGGGCTCAGCTCCTTTTCCCTCTATCAAAATTAACCCTTTATTTCACAGGGGTTTAGCTCCTCTCCCCCCTATCAAATAACCCTATATATCAAGAGTTCACCCTTATATAGTTACATAGAAAGGTCCTCTCCTCTTTTCATTTTTAATAAAAGCCCCCATTGGACAAACCCTCAGAAATTTTGGTTCCAGAAACCATCTCTTTTGCGGAGGGACACCCAATTTTAAAACCTCCTCCCGTGAAAACCACTCCACCCTTTGCTCCCAAAAAACCCAGTGACTGTCTTCGGTTTGCTATGACATCATTTTCCTCTTCCTTTAAAAACAAAAACCTCACAAAACCCTAAAATTCTTGTCTTTCCCCCCCATTACAAACCCAAACCCCCCCCCCCCCCCCCCCCCCCCCCCCCCCCTGCTATTTCTTTTTTCTGTATGTAGTACCACCATTTCCCCCTTTTAAGGGAAAGGAGGCCCCTGTTTTAAGGGTTTTTATTTGTTTCTAAATTTTCCCCTTTTCCCCCCCCATATACCCCAAATCCCTTGCCAGCTTGTCACCTGCCCCTCAAGAATATTCCCAAAATTTTCCCTTTTCCCATTTCTCACTGTGGAAACGCCCAAAAAAACCCCCTTCTTTTACTGCTCTTTTTTTTTTTCTCGTCTTGACTACTGAAAAACCCCTTTGTTTTTCGGTCTCCCCTCTCAAACTCTCCCCTTTTCCTTTCTGCCCCAGAATGCGGCGGGCCAGGTTGCCCTTTCCCCCCTCCCCCCCCTTTTTAAAAAACTGAGGGGCCCTACCCTGTGTCAGTCACGGGCAGGGTTTTGCCCACCCCAGTACGGATCCCATTTAATAAACTCCATTTCTCCCCCCTTTAAAGGGTTTCCCACAGCGTTTTGCTCCCCCTACATTTTCCCTCCTAGTCTCTGTTATACCGCCCTACCCGTGCTCTCCGCTCTCCCTGATGATATCAGACAACATTCCTCAATCTTTCCGAACCCTCCCATGCCCGCCTCCCAAAATTTCACAAGTGGGGGCCCAACCAATTCTCGGAAAAATTTTGCAAACCGGGGGGCCCAAATCAGGCCACATTCCCAAAAACCCTCACATTTTTAAAAGAGGGCCCTGAAAAATTATTTTTCATGGCCCTCCCCCACCCCAAAGTTTCCCTAACTCTACCCCAAAAATTGTCAGTCCCTGCATTTGGGGGCACTCACGGGCATTTAAATCTGTATTAGATTTTAAATTTCCTGGGTGGGGTTCCCCAAATTTTTCATGAAAACCCAAAACCCCTTTTTATGAAACAGGGGGCCGGACCATTTTTAAATTTGGCTTTTTCCCTTACCGAAATTTTTTAACCCAAAACAACTTAATGGGGAAAGGGTAAGCTTTCACGAGCAGGGCCCCCTTCACACCTTGTGTCTCTTTTTTAATTACTTTTAATGTGTAATGACTGTATGTTTCCCCTTGAATTTGTAAAGTGCTGCGAATTTGTTGGCGCTAAAAAAATAAAGATTATTAATTTTAAAGTACAGCCCTTTTTTTAAAAGAGACATGTTTCCCTCAAGTTAAAACCCAAGGGGGTTTGGGGGAAAAAAGTGGAAAGAAGGGAGGGGGGTAAGAATTTTAAGGCTTTTTTTTGAAACCAAAAAGGCAAACTTCCACCACTTTCCCCAAAACCGCTCTCAATAAGACAGCATAAAAAAAACCCCGACAGGTTTCCTTTTAAAAGTCCCTGTTTTTGACTCAAAAAAAAATTACCCACATTGCCCCCCCCCCCCTCCCCCAAAGGATTTTTTCCCGATTCCTAACAATTTATGTATTATTTAATCAAAATCTAGACCCAAAAAAAATCATTTTAAAATGACTTTGTGTTTAATTTTCAAAAAGGAAAAATATTGAAGCGGGAAAGTTCCCCCATGAAAAAAGAATATATTTTTACACAGTTAGACATTAAATGTCCCTCCTTTTACCATTTTAAACATTTTGGGGGGTTTAAAGCCAACTAAATTACCAGGAGCCGTGTGTGCTAGGTTTTTTTCAAAAGGGCCCCAGCCATTTTTTTTAGGGTATAAAGGGAAACTATTTAATAATATGGAGACATTTTTTTTCCTTTGGGATGTTTTATCATGGTTTGGGAACATTTATCCCCGGAGAGTGAACTACATAAAAACAAAACCCCCGCAAACATGACAAGAATGATTTATTTTTTTTTTTTCATTTCATCCCACTTAGAATTTTTTCTTCTTTTTCACAGTACATTCTATGGTACAGTCAATGACACCAATAAATAGTACATCTTGTCCTGCAAAAAAGAAGCCCTCGTATCTCTATATAGATGGAAAAATAAAATGTTATGGCTCTTGGAAGGTAAAAATTTTTAAAAAAACCAATAAATTAAAAACCCGGACAGGAAGGAGTTAAAATTTTGTCCCTTTTATTGTTTTGTGATTGTGATTAAAAGACCAAAATTTGCAATAGGGTGGGGGTTTAAATTTGGAAAAAAAATTTTTAATATGATTTAGAATAGCTTTAAAAAGGGGTTTTTTTCTCACTACAAAGGGGGAGCTTTTTTTTGTTAAATATCTTTTCAAAAACAATCCAAATTTGCAATATGTGTCCATTAAAAAAGTGTTTCCCACTTATTCCCAATTTTCCCTCCTTGTTTTGGGCTGCATTCAGGGTCCTCAGGTACTTTTTGCAAAGGACCCGTTCAATCCTTCCCCGATAGGGTGGGCCCGCCTGGTTGCTAAAACTAAAAGTCCGGCTTTCTTTCTGCAGCCATCGTTTGAAACCATAAACACCCCCCGAATTCAAAGAAAAAAACCCAAGGGAAAAAAAAGGAAATGAGGTGAGATGAATCCATTTTTGTGAGACAAAAAACCCCCTTTTAATAAAAACTGAGCAAAAAAAAAGAGGCATCCCTAGTTTAAAAGCTTTTTGAGTGCATCACAATACAAAAAATTTAACCCCAAAACAAGAAAAAAAGGGCTCAAAAGGGCCCAGAAGCAATGGACTAAAAAAGATTGAAGAAACAAAAAAAAAAATTGGGGGGGAAAGGCAAACAAAAACACAGAGACCCCCAAAGACACATGGTTTATTGGTCAAATTTTAACCCTGGGGAAAAAAGCATAGAAAAAGGATGGAAATATAACCTCTGGCAAAAAATGGGCAAAATCCCATTTCAAATTTCCCCTGATTTTTTTACAGTTCTGTCAAAACATTGGGCTTCTGTTATAAAACCCCTTTTTATTTTTTATTTTTCAGGGAAAATTGCCCTTTTTAGGGTTTTTTCCCAAAACTTTTTAAAAATTTCCCGGGTTTAGTGGGCCGTTCGAAAAAGGCTTATTCTGGGAGTTGCGCCGTTTTTAAAGCGTGCTGTTTTTTTGCGTTGCGTACGGCTGGGAAAACGTCCCTGGGATTTTCAAAAACCCAAAAGTTTTCATAGAGAAAAAAATGGGGTTCTGTTTTCCTCTCCCCGCTCGGCCCAACCGCCCAGGGGGGGGGGAAAATGACATGCCCCATTATTTACGGGCGTTTTACGTGCCGTGAAATAATGAGCGTCCAATTTGGGGGTGGCGAGCTGCCAAAAACCCCCTCCCCTCCCTTTTGCCCGGGAACCCCGGCAGCCCGCGTAATTGCGGGGCGGAAATCCGGCCCCGGGAAATTTTTAAAAAACGGGTTTTAAGCCAAAGTGAACCAGGGCCTTTTGGGGATGGGGAAAAAAAATGAACAGCAGGAACAGAGATATTAAAAAGCTCATGTGGGGGTTACCCCCTGTTCCAAAAAACTGTCGGAGGTCCCCAGCACACGAGTGGAAATGTTCCCCCCCCCCTGAACTCTAATCAAACCCTTAAAATTAAAAGGGATAACACGCATGCGTGATCACCTCTCTGCAAAAGAAAGGGCTTTTGAAAGGGTTTTTCTCAAAAAAAGTGGGAAAACCCGCCCCCCCAAAACCAAATTCCCCCCGGGGGGGGGGGGGGGGGGGGGGGGGTGGGGGGGTTGGGGGGGGGGGGGTTGGGGGGGGGGGGGGGGGGGGGGGGGGAGGGGTGGGAACCTAGCAATAAAGCCCATAAAATGGGCTGAGGGGGGGCTGGGCCCCTTTTTCCCTTTGTTCCTGGTGCTTTAATGTCTTCCTTGGTCTACCTGTATATTTTCCTTTTATAGCCTTTTTTTATTTTTTTTTAAATTTTTTCACCCAAAAATTTTCCCACAAACTGACTTTGAAAAAAAAAAAAATCTTTTAACCCCAAAAAGGGTTTGGAAACACCATCCTGAAGGCGTTTTAAAATCCATGTCATTTGTTTTCAGTTTTAAGTTTTTTTTCCCGGGGGGGGTGTTTGCTTTTATTTAACCAAATCCAGGAAATTTTTGTTAAAAAAACAATATTTAGCCTTGCCCCATCCCTAGGTGCACCAAATGGGGGGGTGACAGCAATTTTACAAAACAAATTCCCAAAAACAGGGGGCACCCTATCAACTAAAAAAATATCAAAAAGCACATAGGAATTTTTGAAAAAGCATTTCTGCTATTTAGGATACATGAAAATTTTTTGAGGTTCTTAGTTCACATTTTTGATCAAAACTGCTTAAGCCCACCTTCCTAGGAAACATTAGTGTAGGAACCCACCTGCATTTGAGGTTCCCTTGAAGATCGGGAGGTGGGCTTAAGCAGTTTTAATCAAAAAAGTGTCTCCAACAATGATTTCAGGTAAGAAAAAAAAAATTTCTACATCCAGCATCCTAAATGATCTGACAGATTGCCAATATGATATGCAGCAGACCTCCTGAAAACGAAAATTATCGGACGCAAACTGAAGTTAAAGTATCCGTTCGGTTAAAAACGGATCCTTTTTTTTATAAAAAAAAACAAAAAACAAAACAAAAAAAATAACTTTAATTAGGGTGGAATTCCTCTGTACACGTAACAAATAACGGATCCGTCAAACAGATGTAAAAACAGATGAAAACTGATAGCCATCCATTAGTATCCTTTCACAATAGACTTCAACGTAAAAAAAAAAAAAAAAAAAAAAGAGGGTCCTTTCCATCAGATTTCTGTTTTTCACAGAAAAAATAACATTAAAAAACCCCAGAAATCCGACTGAACATAGCCAAAGTTAGAGCTTAAAAACTCCAGAAAAATGAATAGGAATTTGTTTTTTTCTGTTTTTCTGCTTCCCAAACTAAGAAGAACAATGGAAAGCACAAAACTAATGTGAACCAGTCCTAATACACAAAAACAAATCCAGAGTACACAGGAGTTATTTCTGCTGCTGTTGATATTACCCATTAGACCATAGTCGACACTGGGTATAATTGTAGACTACCTTCATTAGTAGGCTTGTATAGCATCTGTCAGTGAATGGGAGTCTACCTGTTTATTGAACATTTAGAGATCTGACAAAGAATTGAAAGGCAAAGTTGAGGTAGTCCCTGGGTTATGAACAGGATAGGGACTGTAGGTATGTTTTTAAGTTGAATTTGTATGTAAGTCGGAACAGGTATATTTATTAAATGTAACTGCAGCACAAAAGGTTTTTTGTTAGTTTTGGATAGTGCATGGAAGGGTTTTTTACATTTGTCTTACTGTCTATGCCCCTGTTAAGAAGATTTCACCTCATTTTCACCTCATGTGCTGCTGTGGCATGCTGGAACTTGTTGTTCCACAGCTACTATCTGCTGTGGAACATGGAACTACAAGTGCAGCATGCCACATAAGTCTCTGTTTGTAACTAGGGGATAGATGTAAGTTGGAACAGTATAAGTCGGGGCTGCCTGTATTAAAAAGTAGCAGAACCATCATTTTACAACAGTGACTGACTTAAATAGTCAAAATGTTTCAGTTCCACTTAACAGAATGAGATTCCTGAGACATGTAATGCTGGGCATGCTCTGCAGACACCGACATCCCCAACCCAACTTGCTTCTTTGGTCACCTCCTTTCTATTCCACATCAAAGTAAAGGCCCCCAGGCCAAATCCAGCCCTCACTGTGGCCCATGAGAGCCGAGATGGACAAGGCCAGGATCTGCTCTCCACTTTGCCTGGAAAATGCAGCCAGGGCTTGCTGGAGGTGATGATGCCAGCACAGGAAGCAGGCCTCATCTTGGATTTTGAGCTCCAAAGTGCCCCTCTACACCTCTATATTCAGCAGAGCATAAGCAGTGGCGCAGCTCTAACAGCCCTACCCAGGCAGCTAACCAACCTCCGATGGCCCTTTGAAGGGAACCATGATGCGGATGTGGCCCTCAGTGAAAATGAGCTTGACACCTCTGTCCTATACGATCCTCCCATTTCTTCCACTTTTTTTCCTAATTGTCAAGATTTCTTTATTCCATATAATACACGTTGCCTTGGCCATTTCTATCTTCTTTCAGAGTCATAATAAAGTAAATTTGCAGTTAAAACATAATTTTAACATCTGCTGTTTACAATAAATTTAGCAAAGCCTTAATGCATTTGGAGATTGCATATATAACAGTTTAAGAATATCATGTTTTTAGCTTTCCTTTCTTTTACCACGTTCATTTACATTCATTAGTCTACCAAGCATTACATATATAATGTTCATATGCTAATGCACATAGAAATCTATTTATTGTTCTATGATACTAGTCACGTCAGATCCCTCTGGGTCCCGGCATTCTGGCCCACTGCCAGCGTTCACAAGGAATTGACTAAGCCAGTATTTTGGAAGGCATCCAAAATTATGTTATTTGTTGATCCCTGTGTGATGTCACTTATGTATGTGGGATGAGGCTATCAGCTGTGGGGCAATGATACACAATATTAAAAATGAAATACAAGTTTATCTAGCGATAGTAGTTTTAACCTCTGGAATTGATCCCAGTATGAACTTGGCAGCAGTCATTGACTCATGCTGAACTTCAATGGAAAATTACTGAATTTACCCATTTGAGGAGATTTTTCTTCTTTTTTTCTTATACTTGTCATGGAAACCTCATATTCGAACATATGTATTCTTGGAGGATGCCAGAATGTTCACCAAATTAAACTGCAATGGAAATGGCGCAACAGTGCCATCTATATGAAGAGGATATCATTTTCTAGATACAGGTGTTTAGTACTGGCTAGTAATTTAATTGGGCAGAAATACTCTGATTTGTTTTCAGGTTTACTAATTTTTCTTGCAAGAGAAAAAATCTGAGCTAAAGCATAACTTTTTATTACACTATGTTAAAAACGTCCTATATGGAAAGTGAAAGATGACTACATAAAAATGAAGAAAGAAGGAAACATCCAAAATCAATAAAATGCACATAATGAGTACGATAAGGTACGTATTGATAACCTAATTGATAACTCACTGTTCGTTGAAGATGATTGGCCAAAGGTTTCAGATATCCAATATTAAAGCACATCTCCTATGGTGTAATGGTTCCTATGTAGGAATAAATAGGGGAGAAACAAATAACTGCAAAACAAGCCTATCCTTTCCCTCTACTACCCCTACCTAAAAGCGGAGATACCGCCCCGAAAAGGGTGGCTCCACCATGAGAATCTCACTCTAAAGAAAACCCCTGCAACTAAAGATAAATAAGGCAACACCTTTCCCCTTTATTGGAAAGGGGACCAAAATGGTGCAAAAGCAAATGTGTTCCCTGTTGGATATAAAGGGGTATTCAGTGCTGATGCTCTAGATGGGGTGATGAAATGCACCTAACCATATGTGGCACCCCAAAATGGTGGAAAAGCTTCTACACCATAGAGGATGTGCTTGAATATGGGACATATAAAACCTTTGGGCACTCATCTTAAGCGAACAGTGAGTTATCAATAAGTACCTTATTGTATGAATTATGTTCATTTGATTGATTTTGGATGTCCCCTCCTTTTCTTCATTGTTTATGTAGTCTTACTACCTTTCAATATGAAACATTTTTAACATAGTGTAATTAAAAGATATGTTTTAGGTCAGGAATTTTTTATTGCTGTTATTCACTTTTTCTACATTGGCAAACCTACTCTACTCAACTTTTTTTTTAATGCAGTAAATGAGCTCATCTCTTAACTATAGAATGCACATATCCAACTGTTCAGTGTTACAGTACCTTTTGCACAACTTGCTGATCTGTAAGGGCTTGTCCCGACAGCATGGTTTATTGGTTGTTTTTTTAAAAGACGGTTTGCAGTTTTAGAAACCGACATGCAACGCTCTCCATAGACTTTAATTGAAAATCCTTTCAGCAGTCCCCACTGAATGGATTTTCTGCCAGACAGCTTTTGACACTGCCGGTGGTCCGAAAAACTTAGAACATGTTCATTCTTCTGCTCGGTTTCCGGACAGAAAATTAACATTGAGGTCAATGAAAACTGAGCAGAAAGTGAATAAATGGTTTTTGTCCAGGTTTTTGGCTGGTTTTCGGAAAAAAAAAAAAAACTGCATTGGTACTCAGTACACTTTTCTGCTTGAAAAAAATGTCCAAAAACTGCTGTAAAAACAACTGGTTTTTGTGTCAAAAAACATCCAAAAACTGGTTGAGATGGACAGTTCTGCTGAGGTCATAACCAAGCAGATTTTGTCCTTTGTCATGTGAACGCACCATGTGAACAAGGACCTTAATGGCAAAATTCACAACAGGTGTTTGATCCCTGAATCGCCCAATACATTTAGGGGATCAATTTCAATTGGGATTTAAACAATCCTCCTCCTCCTCAGGATCCTTTCAAGCAGAAGTGACCACTGAGCTTATAGTGTCACAGTGTGTCATCAGCAGGTTGTATCAGAGATACAGAGAGACTGGAAGAGCCACAGAAAGGCAAAGAAGTGGACGTCCTTTGGCTATATCACACACTGATGACCACTTAATTATAAACCTGATTTTTAATTGCATAAGGTAGAGAGGGTTCTGCACACCAAAGATCTGGGTAAGGGTGTTCAGTGGGAAAGGAAATATCCGCAAGCGATAAATATAAAATCCACGGCACACCTTGGATGTGATGGAAAAAAGGTGGAATATTTATTACAAATTCATTAACCATATATAGTGACATGTGATTGATCACAAATGATTACTTAGTCGAATGACTTTCGGTTTGCGTATTGAGGTAGACAGACAGGGATGGCCTATTTCAGAAGCTATGCAGATGCAACGTTTCGGCTTGGAATAGCCTTCATTGCATCAAGCAGTGGGGCATGAAAGGAGGAGAGAGGACTGCGGCCACAGCATGTAGCCAGCAGAGCCGCATAGAGGTGAGAGCACATGCTCAGCTGGCTACACGGCGCTGCCGCAATCTTCTCTTATCTCATGCCCCATTGCTTGATGCATCTGATGTAGACTATTCCAAGCCCAAACGTCGCATCTGCATAGCATCTGAAAACAGACATCCCTATCTTCCTAACTCAATACATCTCACTCGATGAAGTGATCATCTATTGTAAATCACAAGCCACTATATATGGTTACTGAATTTGTAATAAATATTCCACAATTTTTTACATCACAGCCAAGGTGTGCCATGGATTCTATGTTTATAATTTTAAAATTGTGCGATACTCTTGCAAATATTTGTTCACTTATGGTGTTTTAGATTCATTCACTGTACAACCTTAAGAAGAGTGCCAGACTGAAATGTTGCTGTATTGCATTACTGCCCACTGACACAGTGGTTACTCAAAGATTTAAAAGCTACAATATTCATGATCTCTTGGAGTAACAACTATTTCCATACATCATTTGCCTAAAAAAGAAGTTCTGACATGGACAAAATAAAATACATCATAACGAAAGACATCGGACCGAGAAGGCAACTAAAGAGTTCTTACGTCATATTCCTGAGGAACATATACATTCCAATATCAGTATCAACTAAAGAAGCTATCAAAAGCACATAGGAATTTTTGAAAAAGCATTTCTGCTATTTAGGATACATGAAAATTACTTAGTAGCTGGTGCCTTCACTCCCTGAAGTATGGAGGTCTGAACAGGCCCAAAAGAGAGGAAACATTAGTGTAGGAACCCACCTGCATTTGAGGTCCCCTTGAAGATTGGGAGTTGGGCTTAAGCAGTTTTGATCAAAAATGTGAACTAAGAACCTCCCAAAAAAATTCATGTATCCAAAATAGCAGAAATGCTTTTTCAAAAATTCCTATGTGCCTTTTGATAGTTTTTTTAGTTGATAATGTGCTACTGATATTGGAATGTGTATGTATATTGCTGCCACAGCAGTGTGCACCTATGCTCATTTGTTTCAAAAAAGTTTTTGGATGTGCAGAGCCAAATATTGTTATATACCTCAGGAAGGTAGCTTTGCGCCATCCCTACCATTCATGTTTTAGATCTGGCTACCTGGAATTAGTTATCACATATTTGACCTTGTCCATTCTAAATAAACTGCATTGCTCTGAGAAATCTGAACTTTAGCTTTCCTGTGAGGTGAAAATGCAGGAAGTTAAACAATTACGAGCAAACACAATAGAATTAAGACTATAGCATTGAACTTCCTGTGTGGTCTTAGCTGCTGAAGACTGTATAGCACTGCCCAATAAAACATATAGATTTTATATAGAG
Source organism: Phyllomedusa bahiana (assembly GCA_025379985.1). Taxonomy (NCBI): domain Eukaryota; kingdom Metazoa; phylum Chordata; class Amphibia; order Anura; family Hylidae; genus Phyllomedusa; species Phyllomedusa bahiana. The sequence goes on along the minus strand of JAODAL010001069.1, from coordinate 104,929 downwards.
ATCACATATTTACAAACACATTGCAAACTTGTTGTGAATTTTTAATTTTGAAGTTTACACAGAAAAACTACAACAAAAGTGCAATACAATCAGATGAAGCTTTACAAAACAGCAGTGAACTGTAGGTGCGTTGCGGATTTTCTTATCCATGCCATAAATGTTACAGGTGTTTGCTGCAGATATCATCCCTTACAATGCAATACATTCATGGCATTACAGCTATAATGGAACTAAATCCCAGGGTAAAGTATTCATCCCTAGAGATTCTTAAAGTGGGTAAAAGCAGATTTTCTAGCTTTGATGTAAAGGGCAGCAGATGTTATGGTGCCATCTGTCAACTGCTTTTAATCATCAATTATTAAGTGGGTATGGTGGACTTAAAAGACACTAGTTTAATAGTTATAGTAACCAAGAAGTTCTGCAAGCATAAGTGACCTATATATAGAGGAGACACAGAGAAGAAAAATATCACAAACTTAAATTATGGGGACAAGTCCAAAGCAGGATAAAGTGAAGGTCTGACCATAAGAAAACTCACATTCCAGCTGTCTTCTCTCCAGGTGCTGGTCTCCAAAAATAATCAAAGGAGAGAAAAAACAAAAAGAAAGGTTAAATGCTACAGAATAAAGTGAACTCTCTGTCCACTGATTAACTCAAAAAGAAGCCACCATACACGCAACGGACGGAAAAGCTCATTGTGCAGACCCCGGAGCAGTCGGAGCGTTTCCAGAAAACGTGGCAATTCTGGTCTTTGCTCCATCCTTCCACAGGTCATACTATTAGAATTTGAGATAGCCCAGGCTAATTTGGACTATCATATGTTTTGTTATTAGAATTGCCCTTCGCAAGTTTTTTCTAGTTTGTGTCACAACTCCATCTTTACTTTGACCTACTTTTCGGTGTGCTCTAGATCCTCCACGGTCTTCACCTTTACATTTATTATTTTTTATTATTTTTCCCTCCCTATGTAGTATTATGTTATTATGTCAGACACGACATCTGTGGAACATGTTTTTATTTTCCATCCCTTCATTTTCGTTCACCAGACAGATTCAACGTCCTACCTATTCATTATTCTTTAATACCATTACAATTGCTTTTGAAAGGTATTCATTGGATATTTATACAAGTGTGATGCATCTATTTTCCTTTGTTCTTTCTCTGTACATATATGTATCTAATCTCATGGTATTATATTTTGTAAATCTAATAAACCTTTGTATGAAATTATATATATATATATATATATATATATATATATATATATTACACACACACACACACAGTTGAAACCAGAAGTTTACATACGCTATATAAAAAGACACATATGCATGTTTTTCTCACTATCTGATATGAAATCAGAATAAACCATTCTCTTCCTGATATCTTGGCTGATTTCTTTAGACTTTCCCATGATGTTACACACAGAAGCAGGGTGGTTCTGTTGTGAATTAAAATACATCCACAGTTGTGTCTCTAATATCTCATATGTTGCCAATAAACCTATCAGAAGCTTTCAAAGACATGACATCATCATATGGGCTGTCCCAAATTGTCTAAAGGCATAGTAATCCTAGTGTATGTAAACTTTTGACTTTTCAAAATATTAATAAAAATTCCTTAACAAATTCTCTCTCATATTCTGGCATTTGGCAAATATAAATAATTTAGGTCAATTAGGATTACCAAAATTATTTATATTTGCCAATAAATATATTTGCTTATAAAAATCACCTATTGCATTCTGTCCACCATCGTGACTAACTCAAACATAGCTACTGAATTATTATTTTGCTACACTGTACAATGAAGAATATCACAAATCATTTATGAAACTTACCTACTGCCCCTTATACATTCATCTCCTGTACATACTTTAGATTTCCTCTGTGTTCAGCCGGTGACATTATATCACCAGTCCCTGGCTAGCTGTTCACACACGCCTTTGGTAAGCCAATAAACCATGTCGCTTATTATTAAAACAGTTTTTCCTTCTTTCGTTAGAGCACATTTATTAACATTCCTAATAGCACAAAATTGCCTAATAGATTTCCTGAATGTATGGATATGGGATCTAAGACAGACACCCACACCCAGTCATTAACCTCTGTGTACCGACATAGTGATTCATTTTTTTAACCCTAAAGAAAAAACCTGATATGACAGGTACATAAACTATATAGTTTTTAATTTACACAATGTGTTGCAGAGGTTTAGGCACCCCTTGTCAAATGGGATGTTCAGCTGATTTTTATAAATTAAACTACTTTGTGTATGTGTGTATATATATAAAATATATATTATATATATACACACACATATATATATATATATATATATATATATATACATATATACACATACATACACACACATACATATATACACACAAGTTTATCCTTCAATTTTCTTTTTAATTCCTAAACGTTTCATTATAAACTAGAAAAGATCTGGAAACAAAAACAGTAAAAATTCCCTGAAATGTGGAGTCCTGAATAGGCACTAAGAGAGGTAACAAATAGCATAGGTTCCCACCTGTATTGAGGTCGCCCTGCTGTGGCAGGTGGGCTTACACAGTTTTGATCAAAAATCATAAAGAACCTAAAATTTTTCATGTATTAAAAGTATCAGAAATGCTTTTCCAATAGTCCCTATTGATTGCTTTTTAGTGCTAGTAGTGTGCTGCTGATATTGGATTGTGTTGTATATTACTGTCACACTAGCGTGCACCTATGTTCATTTTTTCTCCAAAAACTTTTTGAATGTAAAAGACCAAACATTGTTTTTTTAGTCTGAAGCAAGAAGACAACAAATCACTAGAACATTGTTCTGTATTAGATGCTAAAACATATGGACAGTAAATTCAGCCAATAAACCATGTTAGACCTGATTCATGTTTACATTGCAGGTTCCATTCAGAACCTCCACTGCAGAGGTGCAACTGAACCCATTTTGCAATGGACACCAAATGGCACCCGACAGACCCCATTTATCACAGAGGCTCCGTCAGGTGACCACCAGTGTCCGTCGATACCATGGAAAAAAAATGACAGCTATTTTTCCGGTTATCCCCAAACAGAACCTCCTATGCAAGCATAAAGGGAGCCTTAGGGTGGATTTTAACAATCCATCAAAAATGGATGTATTAACAAAAAACAAAACAAAACGGACATTAACATAAACCAATATAATAAACAATTTTTTTAACAGAGTCCTCACAGATACTTTACAGATACATAAATTGATTTGTAAACCAATGTCAATCAGCCGTTTAAAACAGATGACGGTTCTTTTATTCAGGTCTGATATTTCTGCGCATGCGCAGAAATTAAAAATGGGTCCATTAAGTGCAAAGAAATATGGATCGAAACGGATGAGTCATCCGTCTGTATCTGTTTCACATTGAACTCAATGTATAACCAAAAAACGAGTGCTCTTTTCGTCAGAAATCCATTTTTCTTTTTTTTTTAGGTAACAAAAGTGCAGCAGTCTCCGCAATTTTCATACCAAAAAAAAAACCAAAACGATTTCTAATGCAACAGAGCACAACTGAACTAAACGTATGACTTTCAAAACCCATTGAAATCAATGGGAGACCGTTCCTTTTCGTTTCAGTTCTGTTTTTAGTGTCTCCAAACAAAAGGGAATGACTGATTTCATAACGCAGGTGTGAATCCACCCTTAGACCAGGCTCACCTCTGTATGTGAAGTGCCGTTCGGAGCCTCTGTCACAGAGTTTGTCAAATGTCAAGGCAAGTAGTGCAGCACGCTGCACCATTTTTAGTTAAGACAACGGACACCATGACGAAAACGGACCCCACTGTGAACCTGGCCTTACTACATACATTTTTGCATAATTATAATATTCTAGTTATATAGTTGGTGCAGTTGGAAAACGATCTATGCTCATCAAGTTCAACCAAGGGCAGAGAGAAGATGAAGGAAGGACAGTGGTATAGCGGTATTTAAAGTGCAGATTACAGCTTCCACAGCAGCAATGTAAGAAGGCTGAAGGGCATGTTCTTTCTACGAATCAATAAGGGTCATAGGCAGTCGGCATCCCGGTCAATCAGATAGTGATGACATATCTTAGTCATATGCCAATCACTTGATACGGTGGGAAAACCCCTTTAACAAAAAGCATTTATGCCAGAAGTGAATTAAAAAAAAGCTGGTCTATGGAAATGGAAGAGTTATAATAAATCATATATAATAATAAAAAGGGTGACATTCCTCATTAGGGAGACACACCATGTAAATGTATGGAGACTTAAACACCAGTAGTTGCTCCACTGAAACGTAATTATATATTAAAGGGCTAGGACTATTGGATGTAGCAACTAATGGTGTTTAAGTCTTCACAAACCAACATGGTGCCACCTAATGAGGAACGTTACCACTTTCAAGCAACCCCTGAAGCTTTACACCTAGTCAGCCAGTATTCTACTTTGCACTGATGAGGGGCAACACCCTAAAATAGCTGTCTGCAGATGAATAAATGGTTGGCTCTAATCCCATTTACACTGCAAGGATCAGTAAGTAAGTTGAGGAAGGCTACATCCAATAGATGGCACTGTAAGAGTCCTAGCTCATTTTTCCATGAGCCCTTTAGCCCTAACTCATTTCCCATGAGCCCTTTAGAATACAATGAGATGCTACATAATGTGGAGTTACATAATAATCCCCAGTTTGTGACAAATGGTACAGAGAATACACGAGTGTCTGACTTGGCCCCTTTTCCGATACCTGACAATTTCAGGCATTTGACATTTTCAAGATGAAAATAGAGATAAACGTATTCAGAAAATAAGATTTGGAACGGAGTGTGGGAGGAATGTTACTTAGCAACCAAATTATGTGAATGAAAAGGACACTGGCATCATTGAAAAAGTCCTCATATACTAGGTAGCAGGATGTTCGGGAGCTGGAGACAGGACTGGTCTGTGTACTCCGTGGTCCCACTGGGAAACAAGATACTAGTGGCACAGAAAGCCTGCATAAATTCCCCACACAACACTCAGTAAAGCACTGTTTATATGCCTGCTGAACAGTAATCTGATTGTGAGTTAATATTTCTGATGAGGAGCAGCGCTATGAAGCACTTGTACTGTATTTAAGGAAGACATACCACCGGCTAAATACAGTGACTCTACACTGCACTTGTAGTTAATGCAGGGCTTGCATACAAAGTGGACCTCTTTTTTTTATTTTTATAGAGGTTACCCCCTTGCCTTCCAATCAGTGTCTTGGGCACACCAGAAGATATGCTTCTGAGGGTCCACCTGCCATCCATATAGAACAGAGGAATCTCTAGCCCGGAAAAGGAGCGATCCTCCATTACTTGCCCATCTCATAACCCTGATTAAAGATATCCTAGAAATGGAGTACCTGACAGCTCTATTGGAGGATAACCTCGAAAGATTTGGCGACACGTGGAAATTATGGGACACTTTTGTCATTATTCACAACCAGTAACCCAACCGGACATGTCTTGATAGCCATACCAGTATTTTTCTCTTACGGGAGTGTTACTACCTCAACTATATGTATCCACACCCCTTTCCCCCTGTCTTTCCTTGTGTGTCATGTCTTTGTCGAATAATTGACCGTTAGATTAGAATATGCAAGTACGTTTAGTATGCTTTTTTGAATTTTTCTGTGATGTATACTCTTTTTTTTTTTCTAGTTGACATGTCTCATGTACACGCAAATGTTGAGATTGTTCCGTGTATGCAAACACAGTCCCTTTGTGCATTGCTTATGTCTGCATATTTCCTTGCTTGTCTTTGGCCCACTACCACCACTTTAACTTTAAGATGTGCATAATGACATGTTGCTTGTATCATGTATTTTTGCATTTTCTTTATTAAAATAAAATACACGGTTGAAAAAAAAAAATTGAATAGAGGAATCTCTACTAGCAAACTGTAAACTTTGTTGTTCTAGTTGAATAGAACACAAATAACGTTTGGTTAATTGGAAATTACCACTATGGATTACTATACCATAGCAGCAAGTGACTGTGGTGACTAAGGTCTCGAGAGACTCCCAAACAGCTGTGAGTTTTCTTAGATTGGAGGAGGCTTGACTTCCTAAACCAAGGTTGGGAGACTTCAGCTTATCAACCTCGTTCATATTGGCTGCAATTACTGGCCGATTTTCTGCTGTCATAGGGGTCCTCTTATTTTTATTTTTTTTCAGCTGATGGCTAATCAAGAAAAATCTTACCTCGCCTTTTAGGGAATTAATACTTTTGTATAGTGAAGTTTGCTTTTTGTCAAAGCATGAGAGGACCATGAACTGAAGAGTTCTTGAGTGGGAACCCTCAAAAAGACCTTCTGGTAGGTGGAGGCTAGGTCTGACCTTTGTTTACAATTCCATTAAAGGTGGAAAAGAGGCTAAGGCTATGTTCACGCGGCTTAAAATGGGACGTATTTCAGGTCTGTAATTACGTGCCGGAGTGCGCAAATTACGGGCTGGAATACGTCCCAGTCATTACGGTAATCCGCAGTTCTCATAGAGAACTATGGATTACGTCTCCTCTTCCTGCTCGACGAATCCGCCGCGGGGGGAGATAATTGACAGGTGAATTACTAGCGGCGTATACGCGCCGCTGGTAATGCAAGACTATGGGCCAGCGAGGTGGCGGCCCCCCGCTCCCACCCCCCATCCACACAGCGTAATTACGCCCCGCAAATAAGCCGTGTGAACCCAGCCTAAGGGTGAGATGGAGTGGTGATGTGAAAGTCATTGAGTTGTGGAATAACTAGAAACCCTTTAAGGTGAAGTATCATAAAACTTCTGTTGTAACCTGGAGGAAAATTGTGAGGCTGCAAATTGGATACATGAGATGGCAACGAAAATGACGCTCGTCGTCGAGGAAGATGGCAATTCTCGGTAACTTGTTAAAGCCTATGTGGACTAGGATATGACAACAGGCAGCTTGAAGATCCAGGTTCACCAGGAAGTAGAAGGTCAACCGTAGTGCAAATTTATCAGATTTCTTATGGCTTATTTTGCACTTTACGTACTGGTTCAGGAATCTCAGATTTACTATGGTTCTGAAAAAGTGTTTGGCATCCTAACCAGGAACAAAAGTAGTAAAAGCCTGAACTAGTTGGAACTGGGACAAGAATATTTTTCTGAAGTAGGATAGAAATTTCCATCTCCACAGCTTTTTGACTTCTGGACTAAGAGAGGTCCTTGTAAAATATTAATCAGTCTGGGAGCTTGAAAAAGGAATTCCACTTGAATCCAATCTAGATAGTACTTATGATCTAAGGAGAAAAGATTCCCTTCCAAACTGCCACAAAACACTTGAGTCTGCCACGTACTGGAAAGATGGCATCATTGTGCTGGACTATTTGTATTCTAAGAGTAAAGCGGAATCCTTTGTCCTTCCCTTTGAAGGACTCCCCTTTTTCGGTTCCTTCCCTCTTCCATCAGCGGCTATCCCTTTAGAATCTGAAATAGGCACAGACTCTTGAAACTTGCACCTGTCCCAGGTCAGAGCCAGATGATTTTCGGGTAGCAACAGTGAGGAGTGCCAGTCTAGTGGAGAGCCCAGACTGATTTCAGAAAGTCTGCAGCACTTTTAAAGGGAATGTGTCATCAAAAAATTAGTCATTGTTTAAGTCCCGTTTTTATGTTAAACACATTTCTTAGCAATTTTTGGTTGATTTTTTTAATTTTTCATATCACTCACTATTTTTTAATAATTCTTAAGTCTTGCAGTTTTCACTTTGGCCACTAGGCCTTGTTTGCACTTCTTTAACAGCAGTCAGAGAGATGCTTTACAGCAGCTTCATCCACATAGGAAACCCTTAAGACCCGACTCCGTCCCATTGACTTCCATAGGGAGAGTTTCCCAGTAATGCTTGTGACCTGGGAAGAAATCATGTGCAGGGAGGTGAAAGGGGGGAACTGTGACTATCTCCCCCTTGTGACTGGTGGATCCTGTTTTATCTATTTACACTGGAAAGTTCCTTTCAGTTTTACCCTCTTTGTGCTGATAATGAGCAGACAACTGAGAATTTTTTCTCTACAGAAAAGGAAGTGTCAGACTATTATTAGGCTTAGTGGCCAAAGTGAAAATTGCAGGACTTAAGAATTATTAAAAAATATTGAAAGTGATCTGGAAAATTAAAAAAAATATATAACCAAAAATTCTTAAAAAATGTGTTTAACATAAAAACGCGAGTTAAACAATAAGTCATTTGTGATGACACATTCCCTTAAAGCACTGGGAGAAAATAGAGGATTTCTTCCCTGAAGGTTCTAGCTGAGAGGATTTTACAGTCAGTTCAACCATATATTCAGATCTCTAGCCATGCAAAAAGCAGCAACGTTATGCAGGAAAAAAGCAGCAGTCTTCCAGGAATGCTTTAGTAGTGCCTCTGGTGCATATTACCACAAAGTAAGCCACATTTTTTAAAAGAAATGTTTACATACACAGCCACAGGGCCATCAAATTCTGGTGTTTCATCCAAGCACTCTGAATCCTCCTCTGCAAAAGTGTCTTTATGTTGAAGGCTCTTGAGGTTTTTTTTTTTTTTTTGCCATTCCTTGGCAATTAATTTTTTACATGTTTATGCACAGGAAAGATTTCTTTTTTGCTATGTACTAAGAACAACTGATCTTGGGCTGTCCAAGTCATTCAATATCTGTAGCAGTCCTGATGAGTCATCGGCAGAATATGACTTCCTCTCCAAAATCATCTAGCCTCACTCTGCTCAGTTTCAATATACGAAAGGTTCAATAGGTGACCTGCATCATGATGTAGAGTGTCTTAGTGAAAAAAGTAGCATTCTTTGATCTTTTGCTGACAAATCCCATTCTCCTCTAAATAGCATGAGAGCCAGGATCAAGAGGGAATTAATTCAATCACAATCTTTACTAGGCTTTTGGCACACAGAGGTGCCCTGTAGGAAGTTGAGAGAGACATTTACAAATAGCATCAGTGCCCAGAGAAGATTTCTCTCTGGAGGATTTTGTAGGGAGCATATCCCATCCATGAAAGAAAAATCAATGAAGTGCCCATAGTACTACATACACAAAAGTCCCTAGTGCAGGAATGTTAGAGCCATTTATGGTGGATATGATCACCTGAGCTAACAGCATCATAGGTTTGGGTATTCAAACTGGCAGCCTTGTCAAGTTTACGCACTGTAATACAGGTACAAGACTATTATGTTCATGCGAAATTGGCCTAAAACAGCAAACATATAGGACATTCATTGAAGCCTTGATCCTGCCCTAGATTTTGGTACCCAGTTATTTGCTAACAAAATGGTCTTTAGGCCAGGTATAGATGGCCGCCATGTAGCTGTATTCTGTGGTTACAACAAAAATGCTATAACATGGTTGCATTCCAACCGCATTGTAATCAGGATTTGCCATATACTGGGGGAGTATCTTTTTTATTTTACTTCTAATGAAAAGTGAAGTAAACTTAAATTGTGCGCACACAGGCATAAATCAACCTGCCCTTAATGCCCTTTCTGCTAACATTAAATGTATTGTGCTCTCAGATGAGTAACTTAGGATATGTTAAGACACTGCATTAGCTGCCCAGTGGACTGTAGATTGGTAAAAATCTATTCTGAACTTAAAGTTTCTGCATGAAGAGTTTTTCTCCTTAAATCTGACCTTTCACAGAGTGTGGGCAATAGGATCACTGAAAACCACAAAGAAGAAGTCATATGTTCATTCGCACTAAATGACATTGTAATCATTCTGCTCATAAATCTCATTAGAAATCTATTATGCTGATGACTCACATTGATCTTTTTTCTGCCAAAATAACCTTTTGTCATTTCTTAATTCACATAATTAGATTACAGTGCTCCGTATCTCAAACTAGAGCCTGTGAACTGCAAACACAGCAAAAACCAGAACAAATCAGGACAACCTGTTTGAGATATATTTATGAGTCTGTATATATATATATATATATATATATATATATATATACACTCACCGGCCACTTTATTAGGTACACCATGCTAGTAACGGGTTTGGAACCCCTTTTGCCTTCAGAACTGCCTCAATTCTTCGTGGGATAGATTCAACAAGGTGCTGGAAGCATTTCCCCATGTTCAAGAAACCAGTCTGAAAATGATTCCAGCTTTATGACATGGCGCATTATCCTGCTGAAAGTAGCCATCAGATGTTGGGGACATTTTGGTCATAAAGGGAGGGACAGGTCAGCAACAATACTCAGGTAGGCTGGGGCATTGCAACGATCCCAAATTGGTAAAAGGGGGCCCAAAGGTCCCAAAGAAAATATTCCCCACCCCATGACACCACCACCTAGCCTAAACCGTTGATCAAGCAGGATGGACCATGCTTCCATTTTGTTGACGCCAAATTCTGACCCTACCTAAAAGTGCGCAGAAACGAGCTCTCAACCGGGCAACGTTTTCCAAATTTCTCGTCCAATTTCGATGAGTTGGCAAATTGGAGCCTCATTTCCTGTTCTTAGCTGAAAGGAGTGGCCCCCGTTGGTCTTCTGTGCGTAGCCCATGCCCTCAAAGTTGCCTACTGGGCGTTCAGAGATGCTCTTCTCCCTACCTTGGTTGTCGGGGGGCTTTTTTAGTCACTTGCCTTTTTTCAGCCAACCGTCTGCCCATTCTCCTTTCCCATTGCATCAACAAGGATTTCCGCCCAAGGACTGGCTCACGGGATTTTTTTTTTTTTTTTGGACCTTTTTCGTAAACCCTAGAGATGTTTGTGCGTGAAAAACCCCAGGATCAGCAGTTTTGAAAACTAGATCACCCTTCTGGCTCCAAAACCATTCCACTTCAAAGGCACCAATACCTTTTTCCCCATACTTTTCCGGTTTGAACTGCAGGGATTGTCTTGACCTGCAATGCCAAAAGCACTGAGTTGCCTCCTGTGATTGGGTGATTAGAAAATTAAGTTTAACGAGCAGTTGGGCAGGTGTACCAATAAAGTGGGGGGAGTGTATATAAATAAATTTTTATTTATAAATAAAAATAATATTTATATAACAACACGCTAAATATAAAATTTTTTATATATGATATATATATATTTTTTTTATATAGATATATTATATATATATATAATATAAATTTTTTTATTTATATATAAATTATTCTTCACATATTGCATCCCAAGGGATCATAGCAAGGCTGCTGATCCACAAGACAAACTGGCCCAAGGAGATCTCCATAATCCTGCCCTAATTTCCAGATACCCCCCCTCACCAAACCCGCTCCCCAGGGCCCTTCTCCTCTCTCCCCCCTACAGCTTCACAAACCATCTCCAAGCTTTTCCCTGCCTTCACCCACACTCTGGGAAATCATTAACTCAAAACACAGATTCCCCACTTCACCCTTTTAAAAAACAACCTAAAACCCATCCTTCAGGATAGCCTACATCCCACATTAACCCCACCACCACTACACCGGCCCGCAAGCATGTCTGCCCCACACCTTCTGTCTCTCCCCTTCTTCCTTGTAGATTGTAAGCCCTCGCGGGCAGGGTCCTCTTTCCTCTCTGTTTCAGTTACTAGTCATTTTTGTCACCATTGCATTTGTTCAACATTTTGTTATGTATGTAATTCCCCTTAAATGTACAGCGCCCTGGAATTAATGGCGCTCTAAAATAAATAATAATAATAATAATCACTTACATTATTCTGATGATTTAAGTTTTTTAAAGATCTCCATTGGGCCAGATTTTCTTGTGGATCAGCAGCCTCTTCTATGATGGTTGGATGCAATGTGTGAATGAACTACAATTTATGAATACCTGTTCTTTGATTTAGAGTAGATCACCTACATTATTCTGATGATTTCTGTTTTTTTACTCTAAATCATAGAGCAGGTATTTAGTTGGATAATTAATTACAGGCAGCCCCCGACTTACACCGTTCCAACTTACATCTGTCCCCTAGTTACAGACTTATGAGGCATGCTGGCACTTGTAGTTCCATGTTCCACAGCAGACAGTAGCTGTGGAATGACAAGTTCCAGTATACCACAGAAGCACATGAGGGTAAATCTTAACAAGGGCACAGACAGCAAAACAAATATAAAAACCCTTCCCTGCACTATCCAAAACTAAAAAAAAACCTTTTGTGCTGGAGTTACATTTAATAAATATACCTGTTCCAATTTACATACAAATTCAACTTAAGAACAAACCTACAGTCCCTATCCTGTTCGTACCCCGGGGAATGCCTGTGGATGTTTATTTGTAAATTAAAAAAAAAAAAAAAAAAAAAAAGACCCTGTTGATGACACCTGTACTTTGCAGTTATCCAGTCTCATTCATTACACCAGGACAGATCTGCTTTCTGCAGTATCTCAAAAAATTTATCTGCTCTAATCTGACAGGTTTGTAGTGTCAACACTTCCCACAACATGCTGGCACACCCCCTGTATGATCATCGGGTCCCTTTACAGTAAATGCCACACAAAATTAGAACAGCTGCCAGGACCAGAATTGCCTATAGGCACAAATACTCTGCATAGTGTATCATCCAACACCCTTTCACTGTGCCAGGTCTACTGTGAGAAGTGACGGAGAAACCGGAAAAGTCATTTTATTAATAGAACAACTAAGGATAAAAACTTCCAAAGCATTTTTAATAGGAGCTATTTTTCTTTTTGCAAGTTAAATGAAAGACTAATTCTCCAATTACTGCTTTAGAGATAAGCAGGGATGTGCTTCATGAACTGTGAAGTATATGCTGATAGTCTAGTCAAGGCATTTAACAAAGGGTAAACGTTACTGACTTTATCTGCATCAGCATCTTCACTTTCGCTCCTTCAATCATACGGGTCTTAGTTTAGAGGCCATTTTCATCTATTATTTTTCCATTTTCTTCCCTTCCATTATTTTAGTAGTAAAAACATAAGAACCATTTCTGTTAAAGATACAACCAGCACAGAATATGTCACCTCATAGCTCCCAAAAAAACAAATTAAAAAAATACTAGCAATTCTTCTCTTATTATCCTCCCTTCCTTTGACCCCATTTTGTCTAATATGACGAACAAAATTAAACGATATGGAGGAGTTGCAATAACTTTTTGGGCAGTGGTTAATTAACCAGTATAGTATGGCCACAGTAACATTTTTACAAGGCAGTTTCAAGAATACACCGAAAATTCTGGAGAAATGCCATTGGTTAGTGTGTCTTTGGTCACAAATTACAGCCTTAGTGTACATATGTGGGTGTAAAAAAAGGCTTCTAAAAATGTAGATAAATCTCAGGTGCACAGGTACAATGAGTGTAGTGTTATATGGAGCCCCTTTACAGTCATGTGCAAGAAAAAGTAAGGCCTCTTCTATGGTTTTACAGTATATCACCATAAAAATCCTTAGATCTTAAAAGTCTTAAAAAACTGTAAATATAACAAGATATAAGTTACACTGTCATGATTTCATAAAAACTAGGCCAAGATGCAGAAGCAGCGAAAAATTAAGTACACCATAGGAATAGAAAGGTAAGTAGTCGTCTGGTGCTGCTAATTAAATGATCACCTCTATTAAAGCAGACATGTTGCCTGGAGCAAAGAGCTGCAATGATCTTAAAGAAGCAATTGTTGCTGTCCACCAATTTTAGAAGAGTTATTAAGCCATTCTAAAAATCTGAAGTCCATTAATCCACAGCGAGAAAGATTATTTACGAGCAGAAAACATTCTAGAGAATCAGGCATGGATGTCCTAGCAAATTCACTCTATGGTCAAACCTTGCAATACGCAGAAAAATTGCAAACCCCTTGTCCTCTAAAAGCTTCATCACAGATTTTAAAGGCCTCGGCACATTAAAATGTGCATGTTCATGACCATGAATGGCCACGTTCACGACACTTAGAAAAAGAAGGACTAAACGGATATGGAATGTTTACAAGGGTTGCCAGAAGAAACTTTCTTCCTTCTAAGAAAGAGCATGGCTTACATTTGCAAAGTTGCATCTGAATAAACCACAGGATGACTGAAATAATGTCCTTTTGACAGTTGAGACTAAAGTGGAGCCGTCTGGCTACAACGTACAGTGGAATGTTTGGCAAAAACCAAAACACTTCGTACCCATTGTTCAGCACGGTGACGGAGGAGTGACGGTATGGGCTTGTTTTGCAGCCACAGGAACCAGGCACCATGCACTTATTGAATCAACCATGAACGCCAGTATATACCCATGTATTCTACAGTCAAATGCGAGGCCATCTATCCAACAGCTAAAGCTTGGCCAAGACTAGGTCATGCAATGCGACAATAATCTTAAAGGGGTTGTCTTACTACATTGATTCATCTTGTTTTCCTGGTTTCATTTTGAATTCAGGGGTGTGTCTACTGGCTTCTGCTAGGCTGCAGTAGAAGCCAGGTCTATAGCTATAGCAACCAGTGCTGGTAGCCTATCAGGAGAGATTGAACAGGTCTGTAGCTATAGCGACCCGAGGAGCAGATGCAGCCCATACAAGAGGGGATATCTAGGAATAGGTAAGACTCTGCTAATGGACATATATTACAAAGTGACTTGTTTTTGCAAGACTTTTAGCATAAAAAGTAATCCTTGTAGTGAGACAACCCTCTTAAGTGTACCTGAAAGCTACAACAGAAACCTCAACCCAATTGAAATGATGTGGAGGGACCTTAAGAGAGGTGCATAAATGAATGTCAACATACCTTGAAGGGAACCGGTTACCATTTTTTTTTTTACTTATTAAAACAAGCCCCTGATCCATATTCTTTTCTTCTTAGCTGTTTTTATTTTATGATTGTAGATTTCTCAATTCGGTCGTCTATATGAGATTGTGGAGCAGCCATCTTGCCTGAGCTGATTTTAACAGCAGGTTCATGCAAATAGGATTCAGTGAACAGCATTAGTCCCATTGACTGATATAGAAGAGTTTTCCAGGCATGCTCTGTGACTTAGGAAGAAGTCAGTGTGCAGGGAGGAGAGAGAGGGGGAGCTGTAACTATCTCCTATTGTGAATAGTGGATCCAGTTTTAGTTACACACATTGGTGTCACCTTTCAGTGTAACCCTGTTTGTGCTGATAATAAGCAGACTGCTGAAAATTTCTCTCTAGAGAACAGGAAGTATCAGACTGCTATTAGGCCTAGTTGCCAACATGAAAACTACAGGACTTAAGAATTTTTAAATAATATTAAAAGTGATATGGAAAATTTAAACAACCTAACCAAAAATTCTTAAAAAATGTGTTTAACATAAAAACATGAGTTAAACAATGAGTCATTTTTGATGACATATTTCTTTTAATAAACTGATGTAAAGGGTATAAAAAAAGAGAGGTGGCGCCCTTCTGTGAAAGTACGACCACTACAATACGCAATATATACAATACAATAGAGGGTGCTCACCTGATGGTGTTGTGCGATTATGGTAGAGGCACAACACTCATGATGACATGGGTGGCTCAATCTGAGCCTCGGAAACAGCGGCTGCGTAGTCCAAAAAAGGCGTCTATGGAAAATAGCAACAAAAACCAAGGGACCGGGCGCTCGTTTCTTGGTAATAATCCTCGTAGAGATAGACATAGGATAAAAATAAATTGTATTCCATTAAAATATTAAGCCCCAATGAGCCCCAATATAATGTGCATAATGTGTTTCGTGCCTGTACGGCACTTCCTCAGATGCTTCTATGTTACATAAAAAACAAAAAAAAAAAAAAAAACAACATAGAAGCATCTGAGGAACATAGAAGCATCTGAGGAAGTGCTGTACAGGCACGAAACGCGTTATGCACGTTACTCTGCAATATTGGGGCTCATACCGTAATATTTTAATGGAATAAAATTTATTTTTATCCTACGTCTATCTCTACGAGGATTATTACCAAGAAACGAGCGCCCGGTCCCTTGGTTTTTGTTGCTATTTTCTTTAGTAAACTGAAGCATAGTTGTAAATGAGATTGGGTCAAGATTCATCCGGAATGAAGTGAGAGACTAAATAAGCCATATGGAAAATGATTCCTTCAAGTTAATGCTCCTAAAGGAGGTTCTAGAAGCTATTGATTCATGGAGGGTACTTCATTTGTGACACATAGCTTTTCCATTTTGTTTTTTGTTAAATAATGTGGGTTGTTATTGATATGAGGCTGTATAAATTGTAAAACCTTCTAGAAAGCCTAGAAGCCTTTTTTTACATTATGCCTCAATATGTAGAACCACAGAATTCAGGGTGTACTTTTTTCTCATCTTGACTGTAGTGGAAGGCCATAATGTACCTGAAAAGCTCATTGCAGCACAATGAAACTGTGTGGGGCACTTTTAACGGTCCAGTTCCACCCACCTGTTTAGTGTTATTACAGAATCTTGCATGTTCCTACAAAACAGTGCTATTATGGTAGAATACAAGGTCATACGTAAATGCTGTCTATTCCTTCTGTCATCTGTACATGTTTTGTTTGATGGACTGATAAGAGGATGAGGAATGAATGGTTTCAGCAGTGGCACGAGAGTGACCTCAAATGAAACTAAATGGATAAAAATGAACTAGCTCTATGGATAAAAATTAACTAGCTTCTATGGACCTTAAAGGGGTTTTGCCACGAAGTGAGTTCTTTACCTCCTTATCAGCTCAGTGGAGAATATAAACAAATCATGATGAGTCATGAAAGCTGCAGGGGTAAGAGGGAGGGGGGTGAGCAGAGAGTGAGGAAGAAGGGAGCGTCTCCAAAGTTTACTCAAATAAAAACATTACAACAGTGGATTCTCTATACAGCAGACAGACTCATACACTGCACTTTCTCCCCAGCCCCTTGAAAGTTCTTTCATGTTCCCTGTCATCAGATAAGAAGTGCAAACACGGCCACAACAGCTACTGTCGGCACTACAGGTAGAGTCTAATGTAAACTTTTAAGTAACTAAGGGCATGTAAAGAAAGCTGTAGCTCTCACAGGCTTCACTTTTTGTAATCACATATATTTAGAAAAGTGATTAAATATCCATTTTGGAGGATCCCACGTCAACATTACATCGTGGCAAAACCCCTTTAAGCATACATTTCCTCTCCTCCTTTTGATTGTAGCCCCAATTTGTAAAGGTGAAATTGATACCTTACTGTCTAATGGGTTTTCTAGTCTGGCAGTGACTTATTCCCTTCGACCCATTAAAATAAATACACGCAACATGAATGTTTATGATGGTGACAGCAAAAACACCACTCGTTCAAACAAGTATTTAGCCCACCACTAAAAAAGTGGCTTCAATTAATTCCATCAAGTTATAGTCAGCCATATGTCTAACCTCATATGGGATACACATGCAGAATTGATCACTCATACCCATGTTAAAACAACTGTATTGCCAAGTATAGTTTAGATAAAATAAGCCATCACATAGCAGATGTGGTTAGCAGTTAAATGACCTGAAACTTATACGAGGATGCATCATGATGACTTTCTTGTGTTGAATCCTTGTGGGAGTCGTGTGTTATCAGAGTCTTCCAAATTTAGAAATCCTTCTATAACAGCTAAAAGGCTTTGCAAGTGTTCCCAGTAAGTCAGGGCAAGAGTCAAACAGCCTTCAGCGACATGGCATATTGGGGTCACTAAAGGTTTCCTCTACTTTTTACCTTAATTGGATTTAGACAAGGGACCCACTTGTGTTGTCAGAACAATTCCCTCATATTAATTACAACCTAAGGCAACATAGGAATAGGTGATTGAAGAGGTTTCTGAATGTGGTGGTCATGGGAGATAGTGAAACCAGTAGTCTTGCTTGGACATGTATTACCATGTTATTTCATAATAACCCTACAAAAAGACACCAATAAATGATGGCTCCAAAGACAGTCAACAAAAATGGTTGAAGGGCTGAAGTACAAAACTTATTTGGAAACACTTCATTCCACTGCAGCAATTTTTGTTTATGTCATGGTGATTTCTTTTATCCTCACCTATCAAGAGAGAAATCACAGCAGAATGGAGGCTTACTTACCGATTGCCAGGCGGGTCAGAAACCAGTGCCCAGGCAGACATAATGCCCCATGGGAGGGTTCCCCAGGTGCAAATGACTAATAGACAAACCACTCACACACCTTCTATGCATGAGGGAAGTGGCTACCTTAATATCATACCTAAACAAAAATGACATATTTAATTCTTGTCCCATTTTTTCTGTGATGTGTTTTCACCTTCCAAGATCCATAATTTTATTTATTTTTTCATCTACATAATTTGCCTTGCATTGCTATTTTCTGACACCAATTTTTCCCCCATCTATGGTCCTGTATGAGGGCTCTTCTTTTGCAGGCTAAAGTTACGTTTTCATTTTGTGATACATACAGCTGTTTATTTTTTTTTTTTAAATTACATTTTTTTTTTTTTTTTAACCATGTCTTTATTAAGAGCTTTCATCAGACAAAATACAAGAAATACTCAAATGCGAATCACTCAATGGGTAAAAGAAGAAACAAATTGACAATAATGGTTATGCATGCAGGCATCTATCAGGAAAACTCTCATTTTAAATTTTGGCACCAAACATGGTGCAACACATAAATGAGGCAACAGAGGCCTCAGGAGTTTTAACAAGTAAACAGTTAAACATATGACTCAATTCGCTCCTATCCTGGCAGTATTATGACCAAATGCTCCAGCACCCAACCCCCATCCCAAGGATCCGCAAGGAGCGAGAAACGCATGCCCCTGAACAGACAGTAGCCCCGGGTCTGTCGCATAGACACTATTCCAGTCTATAGCTCTAGGGAATGTCACAAAGTTAGTGAGCAGTGGTCCTGGGGAGGTGTCTCTAGCCTAGAGACATCCCGCGGGATCAGTTCTTGACCGTCCAGACTTTGACGAAGGTACTACCCAGTGTTTTCGAAACAAGTCCGTATCCGGTCGCGTACCGTGGGCGGGAGGATGTTTACAATAGGGCCCCAAAGGTCAAAAAAGTTCTGCACTTTAGTTTCTTTCTGTTGGGTAGCTTCTACCCAGTCCATATTTAGGAGAAATAGGACCTTGTCGAGGAAAAGTGTCCTAGAGGGGCCCGCTGGCTGGCTCTACACCTGCAGTATCGCCTTCCTGGCTGCCGCCGAAAGGACATATAGGAGTTTAAATTCCCGACGTGTAACGCCCACGGACTCTTTATCTAGATGTCCAAAGATTGCCCATGCAGCCGAAGGGCCAAAAGCCCGTCATGTGATGTCTGTATAAATGAGGCAACCACGTCCCAGAAAGATTGAATCGTGGGACACTCCCAAAGACTGGTAAATGTTGGCTTCCAAAGAGCCACATTTAAAACACACACTAGAATCGAAGATGCCCATCCTGTGTCCCTTTTGCGGTGTTAGGTAAGCGTTATGGGCGATCTTCAATGCCATTTCCACATATCTCGCGGCGGGGAGAAATTTGTGAGAGTCCGCCAATGCCGCTAATACGACATCTGGTGTTAAGGTTGGGTCTAGTCTCTGCCAGTTCGAGAGATGAGGGCCAGTATGCTCATGATCTATAGTGCCAAGCAGGTAACGGTAGATCATAGAAAGGTGTGCCCATCTCCCAGGTGGTTTCAGTACTGTCCTGGCAAAATTCGAAGACTGGTTTACATTGGTCATATGGTGAAGTGTCATGTCAGCGAAGCTACGAGCCTGCAGATATGCAAAGAAGGGAATCTGTATTCCCGGGTGTGCAGTCTGGAGGTCCTGGAAGGAGAAAGGCTGGCGGGTTGTTGGATTGACCCACTGACTGAGGGAGACGAGGCCTCTGTCATGCAGACTCTGAAAGGATACGCCCCCTTGGAAATTCGGGTTATGTATCAAGGATTGGTGAAGAGAGTGGTCTGGGGACAGCCCCTTTATCATCCTGATTCTCTTCCAGGCCCTCCAGACCGGTATTAGTAGTGTGTTAGTACGGACCTCAAGCGGCAATTTAGCAAAGGGAAGGTGAAGGAAGTTTATAAGGGAAATCCCCGGGAGAAAGAGGCTGTCTAGACGACTGCAAGTAAAAGTATCCGAGTTATTTGCCCAGTCTGCCAGGAAGCGGCCCAGTGCTGCCAGACAGTATAGTTTGATGTTAGGGAAGCCAAGGCCGCCAGCAAGCTTAGGTTGTTGTAGGATATATAGGGGAATCCATGCCTGTTTGCCTGCCCAGATGAATTTCCGGAGGAGGGAGTTGATTGATTTCTCATCCTTCGGTCTAAGATAAATGGGAAGCATGTTAACCAAATACAGAAGTCGTGGAATTTCCACCATTTTAAGGAGATTCGCTCTCCCCATGAAAGACAGCGGTATAGTCTCCCATCTGCGCAGTGTCCGCTGTGCACCAGCGAATATGGTGCGAGGCGGACCACAGGGGCTTCGCTGGGCCTTTAAGGAGAATCCCCTCACTTTTATCAATATTAATATTGTAGCCTGACAGGTCCCCCTTGTCCCTGATGTCCTGCAAGATTGTGGCCAGGAAGTGTTTGGGCTTAGAGATAAATTAAATTTTTTTTAAAACATTTCCCATATAACAATAAAGCATAAGAAAAATAGGCAAAAGGGTACATGAAGATATTAAAAGGCATTTGGAATATGCACTCAACATGCAAACAAATGCATAAAAGTATATAAAAGTGCTTATTCACATATTAGAAGCCTGAAAGCATTTATATGGATCATAACAGGAGAATGGACAGATCAATAAGGAATGACCAGCAATGACCTGAGAAAGTGTAAACTCCCATCAAGAGAACATACACTTTAAAGTTATATTGGTCCAATGGAGTAGATTTATTACCCAAAACTATAAAAAAAAAAAAAAAAAAAAAAAAAATAGAGAAAGAAAGGAAATGGAAGGGGGGAGGGAGAAAGAGAAAAAGGAAAAGATTGTATATACTGGAAAAAAATGACATTACAAACACTTCCTTGAATAACCTTGCCAGGGTCCAGGGGAGATGCCAGCAGTTTGAGAATAGATAATCAACTTGAAGGAGTTATCAAAATGGTCTTACCTACAAATAGTTGAACCGACAAAGCTCTAAATTCTTGGGAGGATTGGTAAAGCACCCAGGGACTCCAGGTGTGCGAGAATTTATTTATATCTTCAGGGGTATGCGAGATCAGTTCCTCCATGCGGTGGGTAAATGCTACATCTTCTAACCACTCCACCACCGAAAGAGGAGTAGTGTGATGCCAACGACAAGGGATTATAGTTTTTGCAGCCTGAAATACAGGTCTAGTTAAAAACTTCCTGTAACGGAACATAAACAGTTAGAGGACTTTCGAGGTATCTGGGATATGGGTCCCTTTAAGACAGTCTTCCAGAAATCCCTGAACATCGCGCAAACCAACCCTACGCGAGTCATGTTTTGCGCCTCTTTACCACAACACCAACAAACACCAATGACATTAGTTTACCACTTATGCAACACTGGACGGAACTCATTACCATTTCGATAAAATCTTAAAGCTGGTTTCTTGTGGCTTGCAGGCTATAACTGCTTTATGTGTAAGAAAGAAGTATTTTTTCCTTGCTCCTCTGAAATGATTTTTGCAGTTCTTTCTTCCATCATGCTCTACAATAGGGAGGTAGAGACTGATTAGTAAGAGACAGGAGCAATTGATAAAATTAGTGAGATTAGATGCCTGGGTAATGAGAGACACAGAGATCCTCAAAAGGTGTCAGTACATGTTGGTAGAAAAAGTGTCAGAATTGTATATATTCATAACGATTTCTTGTGGAGGGGTGACATTTCTTCAAGATGTCTGCTAAGGGAAGTAGTTTTCAATTTTTATGTAGCTAAAAACTAGCTACAAAGGAACTACCAGGTTTTCTAGATGTAAAAAGTTGGTTGTCAGTAATTGGAAATAATGAGCCTTGAAGATCCAATAAAATCTCCTTAGTACTGGGTTTCCTGGTAATGGGCAATGTATGTGCTGTAGTAAATGACAAGCTCTTTGGTTCAGAGAACACAGGGTTCTGCGCCTAGGGAAGTGAAGTCAATGACGGAGGACGTAATTTTTGTGCGATATAAACCCAGAGCTTCACTAGCAAATCATGAATTAGATCTAAAAATCTTGTATACACAGCTGTTAGGTAACAAAGCCTGCAATCAGGTAGACACACTCCCCCTAAGGGTATGCTCACAAGGCGTGGTGGATCCGAAAAACGTATCCAACTTTAGCAAAAGAAGTGGAGATTGGGGGCCAGCCCGATAAAGAAATATCTAAAATTTGGAGATTTTGTAGGAAAGAAGGCACACTTAGGCCTACTTGTGGTGTAGGAGTGAAGAGTATTGCATCCACATTTAACTGCCCTCTTTCTCACCTGGTACCTGTAAAGCTTCTACAGGCATGCAAGGTGTAAAGGAAGTTGCTGTCTCTGAGTGGCGTAAATCCCATGTCGGGGGGCTTCGGATCAAGGTCTGCTGTTTCATGCCACGGGTCACCTTCCACCACAGTCTACAACGATCTCTGTAGGCACCTGGGGGATTGTGGTGCTATCCGATGTTCCCACAGGAGAAGAGACTGCAGCTGGAACGGGAGGTCTGTGCAGGACAAGACCAACAGAAGAGGCTGCAGCCTACCTCGGTGTTGGATTGCGGCATGGAGTATGTAGATTTGGCGCTTCAGTGAAAACCTCCTGGACCGGGCTGGGAGACAGAAGAGGTTCAGATGTTCTGTGTCAGGCGACTGGAACATATGGATGCTAAGTTCATAGAGTGGGAAGAGCTCCATGCAGGAGGCTCATTTACCTGCCCAGGATAGCCATCTTCGGAGTTCGTCTTGGGGGCCGCTTCTCCTTGCTCCATTAACAGAGCAAAACATCGAAAATATTGCAAGATATCCCAATGAGGGGTAGCAGAGCAAGATGCAGAGCTCCACTTTCCTTTTTTGTTAGATTTCCCCATGTTTAGGAGTAGAAAAAGGTAATATACTAGGTTTTTGGTTGTTTTTCGTGCAGAAAGCAAACAGTTAATGCTGTACATATCGGCACAAAAAACATCAAAAATGCAAAAACCGGCCAAGGTGCAGAGCACCACCTAATCCATTTTAGGTAGAAAGCATTAAGGTTTTGGTGTGAACCTTGTGCAGAAGGCAGAGCAGTTAATTGCTGTACATCTCTGCACAAAAACCGCACACAAAATGCACAACACCGTCTGGTGAGAGCCCCTAACAACAAGAAGAAAGTGTGCGAGAACCCTATACCAATCAGGTGTGCACTGCTTACATCCGGACAAGCCCACGACACTCATAAGACCACATACCTACACCATCATCCCCATAGTAGGCACATACATGAATCAGCATGATTCAACACAGAAGTAAAATTACCCCTGACAGCAGGGACTCACAGGAGACGTCATCTCTGATGGGAGTTGTCTTCTTCTCCTTTTCTTCTTCTGGCCCAAACCTCCATGATGTCTTTCCTGATGAGTCGTTCCTTTCCATTTCTTTCTCTGTCCAGTACAGCATGCAGTGTCCTCTTCTAGTGGTCACTACTCGTCCCTGTAGAATTTACCACAAATACATCTTAGGCTCCTCTCTCTTCCAGCACTTTCCTATCAATTCCCCAAACAGCGTATGTTAGACCATAAAAATTAGAAATTAAAAAATGTCAGATAAGTGGCATGTAAATAGATGGACCCCCATTAGGTAGGTAAACAGGGCCTTCCTCCATTAATTTGGTAGGTAGACAGGGCCTACCCCTGTAACTAGCCAGGTAGCAAGGGCTGTCCCCAGTAACTAGCCAGGTTAGCTGGGGCTGTCCCCAGTAATCAGCCAGGTAGGGCCAGGGGCAGTAATTAGCAGTCAGGGCCAGTAAGTAGGCAGGCAGGGGCAGTGTATAGCCAGGAAGGCAGGTATATAGCCAGGCAGGGCCAGGGGATACATAGCCAGGCAGGGCCAGGGGGTATATAGCCAGGCAGGGGCAGTAAGTAGTTTAAAAAAAAAAAAAAGATCTTACTCACCTGATGTCTTTCCCTCCTCTTCACCAAGTCCGTCCGGAGCGGCCACTCTCACCCGAGTGGAGGCTGCGGAGCAGGCGCGCGATGACGTCATCACATCGCGCACTTGCCCCGCGGCCTCCTGGGAGCTGAACAGATGGGATCAATAGATCCCAGATGTTCAGCCTCGGCTGCTGTCTGCACCACGCGGTGCAGGCGGCGGCCGTGATGGGTGCATGGCTGGGTCATTGACCCGGCCATGCAGTGTGGGGGGCCTGCATATGGGACCATTGCGGCCCCTGTGCGTGCGCCGGCACTTGGCGCCCGCCGAGGGGGGGGGGGGGGAACACCGCCCCCTCGGCGGGCGCTCCGAGCCTGCCCTGCGGCCTGGACCCCAGTGGGCAATCCGGGCCTGGTTACATAGTTAGTACATATTTCCATCATACATACAGCTTTTTGATTCTAATTTCTTTAATGTATTCATTATTTTTCTCTTTTTATTTAAAAAATGGGAAAGAGCATTTTAAACTTTGATATTATATATTTTTTATATGTATTGTATAACACGCACATTTTTTACTTTACTTTAGTCACTCTAGGATAACTGAGACCTGTAGGTAGGGTGTAATAGTGGCAGTAAAAGGACTGGAGTCCTTCATTAGACCTCCAACAGCCAGGACAACTGGTCGGGAGGAGAAGAGGAGGTAGAAGGAGGTAATCCCACTTGTATAACTTTCTAGGTGCCACAGCTGCGTTGACCATGACATCTATGTAGTTACTATGTCAGGATCAGTGGGCAGGTGCTGGCTATAATGAACATCTGAGTTTTGAGGTTTCTATAAACTGAATATTTAATTCAAGACCTATTTATAAATAGTTGATTCACTATACATTCACAATTATAAAATGGTCAGCTGGCACAAGAAGTCTTCTAGTACAGACAATGCTCCCTAGCGAAGGGGTACATAAATAAATTCTCTTCCAGCAGTAAAAATCTAACTCTCCAGTGCCACCTACTGGCAATACAGGCGCTAGACAAAATAATAAGGGCACCCCTATTTTTACCGTCTGGTTGAACTCTTCCATACAAACATGCTAGCACTCGGAATGCCCCCATTGTTCCCCTCAGTCACCCAGCTTATATTGCTGGTGATGACCTTTATTACTTGTGCTGTTCTATAAATCTGCTAAATGGGCATGAAATGTCAGAACTGAGAGCATTTCAAAGGGTAATGATTGTTGGTGTGTGGCTGGCTTTACAGAGTTGACAGCAATGTTGAGGTTTACCGGTTCCTTCATCACATCTCTGCTTGAAAACACCAGCAAACATCTGCAGACAAATAGCTGTGGTCAAAAGTTAAGGATTGACGCAAAGGACAGAACAGCACTGTCAAATTGTAGCCCCCCCCAAAAAACAAATACAATTTGACAAAGTCCTCTTTTGTCCTCTGCATTAAACTTTAACTTTCAGCTACTTCTGTCTGCTGATGTTTTCTGGTGTTTGCATACTGAGATTGTGGACCTTAACACAACCAGCAACTCAAGTCATAGACACCTCCAGTAGGCACGCACCAATGATCATTACCCTTTGGAACCCTAGAAGAGTGAAGAAATCAGACGATACCTTTTTTGAAGCTAACGGAGTATATTTGATGGTGAGCTTTCGAGAGTACTAGTTCTCTTCTTCAGACAGGAAAATAAACAATAAACTGAAAATTCACAGACTTTTTATACACAAAAGACATGGATCTTCAAAGAAACTTGGAATCTTTAAAAATAACAAAATGCAGTAAGTAGAGAAGTTATTTACACCAGGTCAACAAATTAACAATCTGGAAACTTGTGAGGTGTGACGGAGGGATCAGTAATTATTGTCCTTATCTCTTTGCTATCAGGTGTGATTTGTGAGCCTTACAGTTCACACATAGTGTGACATTAAACTCTGATGAATATTTAGTCCATTCTGCAGAGTTTGAAATTTTTGCATTAACATTCCTTCCTCTCCTGTTGTGTCTTAAAATGTCCCATTAAGACCACAATCTGCAAATCTTCAATACAGTGGTCCTCCCTGGCAAAATGTGCGGCCACTGGGAGATCAGTTCTGCTGTTATTAATGGTGAATTTTGTTATATTTAAAGATTCCAAGTTTCTTTGAAGATCCATGTCTATTGTGTATAAAAAGTCTGTGACTTTTCAGTTTATTGTATAACACCATGTCTGAAGAAGAGAGCTAGTACTCTCGAAAGCTCACCATCAAATATACTCAGTATAACACCATGTCTGAAGAAGAGAGCTAGTCCTCTCGAAAGCTCACCATCAAATATACTCATTTAGCCTCAAAAAAGGTATCACCCGATTTCTTCACTCGTCTACTACTTTCTATGACTAACACGGTACAACATTATACTACTAGCACCTTTGGAACCCTGTCACGTCTGACATATCATGCCTATAAAACAGATTTAGAATAAGGTTTCTTGTAGGGATTCTTGCAGACCAGACAATGCTCCCTGAGAAAAGGGTATGTTAAATATCACTCCTCCAATAAGAAAGAAAAAAGCTGCCTCTCTTGTGCAACCTATTGGAGATTATAGCTGTTTAAAGATGCACAATTATTTTTGGCAGAGAATCTGTCTTGACTAAAATCCCTACTGATGTTTCAAGGCTCTTTAAAGTTCTTCATGTGACAGGGAAGCCAAATCCCATAGGTAGTGTGAGAGAGACAGCTGTTTTTCTTTTGGAGGAGAATTTACAAACCTGAAATCCACACTGTAACATTGATAAAGACTTAATTTCAGATGTGCAAGCACTTCCTTCCCATACCAGTCAGAGGCTTAGTGGGTGTTCTCTGAAAACGGTAAGGAAACTGTTATTTGTCATAATAAACAAAAGTGACTTTTACAGTGATAGCTCTGCTAACTATCCGACAGAAATATCCGAGCTAGAAGACCGTGACAGCTGAAGGTTTCTGGAAATGGTACAATTTAATCCCCGGGAGGCTGACGGCTGCTAAGATACTCGTGGTGTTAGTACTGAAAGCAAGCCTACATACTGGTTACTAAGGCTCCTTTTCCTCATTTCATACTAGAAAAAAAAAACATATATACAAAAACTCTAGACAGCTGGCATTTCAGGGCTTTATTTCTTTGGATTGAGTGTATTGTAGGTGAAAAGTAGTGAAAAAAAATAACTTCAACTAAATATAGTATAATGTTGCAAGCAAAAAAAAAAATAGCATCAAGCTTTATGCGACATACAGCAAAGAACGTTTCCAATTATTTGTTCAAACGGTCTAGAGTGGTGTTTCAAGGGTTTATTACAAAGTTTTAGAGGTTTTCTTGCAGTCTGTACCCAACAATGAAACAAATGGAAACCTAAGAATAGATAGTTCCAAAGGATTCATGGAGACTTTACGACCTTTCCAAGTGTATTCATTTTAGCGGTCAGAGAAGCCACATGAGTAGTGGGAAAAGCAAATTGTAGGAAAACTCCACTATAATCACAATAGGTCAATAAGTGTATTTCTAAATAATGAAAAAAAATAGGAGTAGTGTCATATCTAAAAATTATTCCTTAAAGGGGTTGTGTGAGAAACCAAAAAAAACAAAAAACAAAGAACCCATAATGGAGGAATACCAAAGATAAGCAGCAAATATTTGTCACATTCTAGTGTGTGAACCACGTCTCACCAAAGCATCTTCCTCCCAAATAAGATATATATTCTATATCCACACCACATTTATTTATATATAGCAGTGTATGCACACCCATATTTGAAACAAACAATCTCCTTTCTACACTGCAGAGCTGTTCCTCACAGCACAAGTCTCGTTATAGCACAGCACACATGCTCAGTTATGTCAATCAGCCTAACCAGGAAGTAACTCAGAGCCTGTCCTACTGCTTTACTCCTCATTCTAGGAGGGTTGCAGCACAGGAAGGGGTCTGGCGGCCATTTTCTTCTGCTATAAAGATTATCCCCTAGACAAAATGAGCAGACTTTTCTAATTAAAGGTATTTAGGCATTTTTTTCAGTATGACATTTAGTTTATGTATGTATTTTTCTTCATTCCCCAGAGAACCCCTTTAAGAAAAATATTTTACTAACGCTTATATACGCCATCTCCAAGGAAGGACCTATAGTGTTATTTTGAGCCGGTCCTTAAATATAGTACAGTGACTAATTGTGGTCATCTCTCCTATTATGGAGACAATATCACTTGTGGATACTGTTGTGCGCAATTTGTGAAACGAATCTTATTGTGATTTACTTCTACGACCAATTTTGTATTTTTTTTTGTATCTGTATGCTGTTACATTCGTGCCGCCCTTTCACTTGATCACATGGTGTCAATTTTGCATATTTTTCAATAAACTTGATTTTGTTTAAAAAAAATATATATAGTACAGTGAATTAATGCTTCTCCCCTCAACAAGGAGGAACCCGCACCTATCAAACATTGATGGCATATCCTAGCGATAAGCCTTGAAATGTGAAAGCGATTAGTATAGCCATGCCAGTTAGTTCATCTGCAGTAATCTGTTTCAGCCACTCATCACTGCCTAGAAGAACACTGGCAGGGTAGATGAGAAGCAATGAGTGTGGCTCAAAATGGGTAAGGTATCTCATTTAAGGAAGGCTACATCCAACAGAGGGTGCTGCAGAGTCCTAGCTCTTTTCCCATGACCCTTTAAGAATATTTAAAATTTCAGTGGTGTGTATAAGAAATTAAAGGGGTTTTACCACAAGGTCAAATTCCATGCACTGGCCACTTGCAGCTAGCTGACTGTGACTGAAAATTAGGAAGGTGGCGCTTGTGGCCGTTCTCTCCATTCACTTCTATGGAAATTCCTGATTAAAGCTGAGCGCACACACTTTACTATATTCGGAAGCTCCTACAGAAGTAAATGGAGAGGAGGGCCACGAGCTTCGTCCTCCTTATTCTCATGCAGGGTCAGTTCACAGCCATCTGCGAGCGACTAGTGTAGGGGATTTTACCTTGTGGTAAAAGTCCTTTAGGGTCTGTCCCCACAGCAGATTTTTCGGTCGGGTTTACAGACGCTTTTTGGATTTGAAAACCGTCTTTAAACCAACTGTTAACCTTTTACATTGATTTAAATTGAAAATCCATTCAGCAGTCCACACTGCACGGATTTTTCGCCAGACGGTTTTTTTATACCGCCGGCGGTCCAAAAAACTAAGAGCATCTTCATTCTTCCACCAGATTTTTGAGCAGAAGATGAACAGGTCATTGATTGAGGGTTAAGGGCGAATCTGCAAACCGCGGACAGAACCGTCCAAAATCACGTACAAGATGTCAAAATACCGGCCGGATTCTTTAATCAGATTTTGGCCGGTATTTTAACCTACCGTGTGGATGCGCCCTTAAGGCTACACGCACCGAAATGAGATACTTTAACTTTTTTGAGCCATCAATGTCTGGAAGTGACAAAACTCCTTTAATTTTCATTCCATATGTGTAATGTGAGATCTTCTCGGTGTGGTGCCTGCTCAATGTCTTCTACCTATCTCTTCTTACAGCATAAGTTTCAAACACATATTGACTGCAGCTTTATCCCCCTCCTCCCCTCTTTAGGTGCAGAGGGTTCTAAAAATTTATACAAGGCCTAGAATCAGGGGTAGTGGAAATGCAGGCTGCTGTAAAGTGGGCAAAGAGTCCACTGCTCCCATAAAAAGTGCATTACAAAGTTTCATATATTTCACCCGTACTCCTACTGACCCACAGGAAAGCAGGGGAAACTCTCAATGGGCTTCTGGACAAGCAGGCTTGGGGCTATATTTCAGGGAGAAAGGCAGAGTGCAAGCATCATATGCGGTATGTGCAGTCATGTACAGTAGCTGTAGAGAAGGCCCCAAGCTGTAGGTATCTTTAATTGGACCTGGTAGCTTGAAGGGGCACACTTTGTGATGCTATTATGCACACTGGCCATATGTTCATTTAACTTGTATTCTATCTTGGATATCTTTATGGTGCAGTTTACAGAGTCTTTCTTCCCCTGATAAACCGTGGAAATCAAGGGGAAACATGTTGGTAGTAACGGAGCGCTAAGGGTATATTAGGGTGAGCCATCTAGGTGTGGTTGCCCTTTTCGGGGCGGAATCCCCGCTGTATAGACTGGATGTTATAGGGCTTTCTTGTGCATTTTTTTTCAGATCCATAGCCCATAGTCGATGGTACAATAAATATTATTTTATGCGATAGAACATCCAGATGTCTAACACAGGAATAAACTGTACCATAAGTAACCTTACAAACCATTGACCCTATTATTTATACTTGCAAACTCACCTTTATATGAACAATCTGACTCTCTTTTCAGTTATTTGCTCCTTGATTGTCTACGCTTACCTATTGTAGTTAATCTATACATACACTAATTTTGGATCATTTTTTTTTTTTTTATTCGAGGAGTTTTAAAGTTATATTTTAGCCCTTTTTCTTTTCAGTGATATGAAGGCCCCAAGAAGCAACTTCACTGATCGACCCCAAGAATAAACTCCATCAATGGGCCCCAATAATAAACTCCACCAGTGGTCCCCAAGAACCCTAGTCCAACACTGCCTGTGCATAATTTAATTGCATAGAGTAAAAAGGTTGTTTACTAAAGCTCACACCTCATTCAGAACCGAGTGGTGGAAACCCCCCCACTTGACAGTCCATGGCGAATTATCAAAAAAGTGGTCAAGTAAGTTGTGTGCTGCCATCAGGTGATGTTGCCAGCGCAATTTATAATATAACATAACAGGTCCACTTTAAAAATAACAGCAAGGCTCGTGGCTTCTCCCCCTTATGTTCTGGGTATGCCTGTGGAAGCAGACATCCGTATCTTAGACGTGCCTTTTAATAGATATTTACATCATTTCCAAAAGTGTAGAGGTTATTACAGTGCAGAAAGAGGTTTTTATAGTGTCTATTAACAGCTTCTAAGAAACCTCTTACAGTACTCTCGTAAAAATATGTAGCAGGTTACCATTACTAAAAATACGTATTCTTTAAGGACTTGGAGACTCTGGCAGTTCAGTAAAACTGTTTGTAAGGAGAAGAAAATAAGTGATACGTAAATTGTGGCAAGGCGGACAACCTATAAGAACTTGGTAATATCTGCCAGGGCATAATTATGCGTTACGCACCGAGTGCTCGCAGAAAAAACACAGGATCAAATGACAACTATTCCCAGTAATTACACATCCCTTAAGTGATTTACCGTGAACATAACATCAGAATAAAGACATTATCTTTCTGATTGCAATTTAAAAGAAAATCTCCAAGAAAAATGTAGAAAATTTTACCCATTTATAATGCGCTTCCCTATCCAGTAGCCGACTTTAATCATTTCTGTGTGTCCTGCTCATCAGTTATTTCGAGTCCATCATGTTCAGCCATGTATAGGTAGATGGTGCCCCCTTCCCCCTCCGCCTTTAATCACAGCTTGTCAAGACGGGAGATTTTAATCTTTCCTTATAATGGATGTTGTCTTAGCGACTTGTCAATTTAGTAACCTTCACTGCTTTCTTTCCAGTTCAAGGGCATATTGTTGTGACATGGTGCCCAGACCTGAAACATAAGGGCACATTAACTTTTCAATAATGTTCTATTTGATGGCAAGACTTGGATGCGTTTATTAAAAAAAATGTGCAAACTGCTGCATCCCCTTATATCCACCCTGGAGGAGTGTGTACGCAAACATTGTTCAGATGCCTCTGTTTCAGAGCCCAACCCCCCCGGTCATTTATTAAAGAGGTTTTCCATTTTTCCAAAAACGCTTGTCAGCCAATCGGGAAGGTCGCATAACAGGGGGAAAAAAAACAAGAACAAAAACTCACTCAACTTTTAAACCTGCTCCATTCCAGTACTGTTGTTGGTCCTGGTGTACACGTTGCTTAAGTTACAATCAGTGGTCACACTGCAGCCAGTCACATGCCTTAGAGGCCGTGTCCATATATCAAGAAAGAGACCACTGCTGGAGGGTTACATGAACATGAGGTCTTCAGCTGGTAGCAAAGGGAATGGTAGCAGGTGATTTGTTTTTTTATGACCCTCCCTGACTGACGAATGTTTTGTAAAAATCGAACACCCTTTTAAGTGGCAACAATAGTGTCCTAAAAGCAGACCAATTTAAGGCCGGGTTCACAGC
This sequence comes from Phyllomedusa bahiana, assembly GCA_025379985.1. Classification (NCBI taxonomy): domain Eukaryota; kingdom Metazoa; phylum Chordata; class Amphibia; order Anura; family Hylidae; genus Phyllomedusa; species Phyllomedusa bahiana. The sequence goes on along the minus strand of JAODAL010001069.1, from coordinate 72,901 downwards.
TACATTGGAGGTTCTTTTACAGAGGTGACACAAGGTCTGTTAAATAACAGACATCAATGGCACCCGACAGACCCCCATTGACTATAATAATAATAATCTTTATATAGCGCCAACATATTCCGCAGCACTTTATAATTTAGAGGGTAAACGTACAGACATTACACATTAAAAGAACTTACTGAGGAGACACAAGGTGTGAGGGCCCTGCTCGCGAGAGCTTACAATCTATCATGGTGTATGGACAAGACGAGGGGTTAAGAAGTGCTAAGTTTGCAATGGTCCAGCCATGTTACATCAATAGGAGGTGGTTTACATAAAAGTTGGGTGAACCTGCCACCCTGACAGTACATCTACATACAGATAAGTGCCTGTGAGTGCCCTAGTGTTTGGAGTGACAGAGGTGTATGAAAGCAGGTTGGAGTTCGCCATTAGGGATTCTGGTAGGCCAGACTGAGAAAATGTGTTCTCAAGGCACTCTTAAAACTATGAGGGTTGTAAGTGCGCCTGATTGCCCGCGGTAGCATGTTCCAGAGTACGGTTGCAGCACGTGTGAAATCTTTGAGACGGGCATTGGAGGTTCGGATGAAAGAGGAATGTAATCTGATATCATCAGCAGACCGGAGAGACTGGGTAGGGTGGTAGACAGAGATGAAGGAGGAGATGTAGGGAGGAGCAGCGTTGTGGAGAGCTTTATGGGTGAGAGTGATTAGTTTATGCTGTATTCTGTACTGGATGGGCAACCAGTGTAGTGACTGACACAGGGTAGAGGCATCAGTATAGCGGCTGGAAAGAAAGACAAGCCTGGCTGCTATAATGGGGTCTGTTGGGTTCCTGTTGTGGCCATTTTAACATAAAACAATAGCGTTGCATGCACGAAATCTGCGCTACAGGCTCCGAATGGAACGTCCGGCGCAGATGGAAGGTGCTATCACACAAGTTAGAAATGATGCAGATATTCCATATTGAAAAAAAAAACTGTATAATTTCCGCAGATAAACGTACAGTGGCAAATATGTACAAAATCATGTGAATTTTGAGGCAGATTTGTGGTGGTTTCATCACTCTGGATTTGATATGGATTATGTCGATATGAAAAAAAGTGGAGTGCAGAACTGCCACTGCACTCACAACCATGAATTTATATTTATATCATATATAACGCTCATTTATGCAGAGGTATTGCCATTTTTGTAGTGATCACCTAAATTCATGATACATTGAAGTTAAATGTATGGTTACATACTAATATATCACTGCAAATAATAATCCCTGTTAAAACATAACTTTTACTTATCTATTTAAAATATTAATATCTAAACCCCTATATATTACCACTGCATACCTAGATGATACAGCATACTGTGCACTATCTGCCAGTGGAGTAATCGCCCCGATAAAGAGCGGCTCCGCTTTAATGACAGACAATATCACTACATGCGTGTATAAACACCTTTAAATCCCAGCTATCCCGACGCGTTTCCCCCATACAATTCTAGGGTTCATCAGGGGATTCAAAATTTCTCTCACTGTGGAAAAAGAATACGCTATATACAACGCATATACTACAACACATGTACTTCAAAATTAGATAAATAGACTGATACTTAGCTCAAGTGCTGCCAGGTATAATGACGATAAATTCCCGCAGCACCTCTAGTACGCTGGCACCCAAGATAAGAGGGATACAGAGCAATATTGTCTCTGCCTCCCTTTTTATGTCTTAAATGGCCCCGAAGATGTATGATAAACAATTACCCAGTGTTTACACATAGACAATAACACTATATGCTCGTTTCCAGGTTCCCATGAGCATATGTGCCTATTTTCTTGCTCATGGTTTGTACGGCGTTCCGGATATTCAACTGCGCATGTCCGGAAGTAAAATACCCGTCACTTCCGGTTAGCATCGCCGGAAATGACACCGCGCATATGCTGAATGCCGGCCCGAACCACGCGGCGCCTGGCGTTCACAACAATGCACTGCGCATGTCCGAAAGGAACACAACGTCATATCCATTCACAGTTCATGGGATTGACGCCATATCTATAAATGAAGATGCGCTATGCTCCTAACCACATACACCGACTAACTGTCACGGTATCCACCCTCAGCCAATGTACTTACTCCCAACACCACATAATCTACCATAATATATAATAATAAAGGACTAATGTGGCGGGACATATATAATTGATTTTCCCAGAGCAAATATTATATAGCAAACACGTGCAAATTAACACGGGCTTAAAAAAGGGCCAAAAAAGAACGTTCGGGGTACAAAAATTCATTGTCCTCAGCTGACTTGGATTATCAAGCTGTAAGTAATCAATGAATATAATGAAAAGTTGAAAATATGACACTGATACATGTTCATTGGTCAGACTTGAAAAGAATCCATAGTGGTCCTCTATGGAGAGTGCGAACAGGGCAAAGCAATGCAGACAGGCCCCAAAGTAGAGCCTATTCTATAAAACAACCAAATTGCAAAGTCTCATTTAGGCCCTTTGGTTGGACAGAGTCCATACGGTAAATCCATTGGGCCTCCTTACACAGGATTCGTCTATCCCATTCCCCTCCTCTGGGGGACGGTCTCACAACTTCCAAAATCAAAAAGCGCAGAGATTCCCATTCACCATTATGATATTCCCACACATGTCGAGCTACTGGCGTGTCTCTTCTATTTCGTATATCCCCCAGATGTTCACCCACTCTTCTCTTGAATATTCTCCTTGTTTTTCCAATATAATTGAGTGGGCAGGGGCATGTACACATGTAAACTACTCCTTCTGTGCTACAATTGGCAAAGTCACGAATAAAAAAAAAAACATACTACCCAGACATAATCCAAAAGGAGATGCTTTTGGCATTTGTTGTGCCCATTACAGCTTGTAGACAAGTTTTACCAAATGACTGCTATAAATAGCCCAACACTGCTTGGCTAGGTCTACACATTACAGGTTCTCCGTTGGATTTTCGGTGGTTTTAGCATTTTGAAACCGCTGAAAAATCGACGTTACACTGTGTTACATAGACAGAAATGAAAAACCTGTGCTGTAGTCTATACAGCACGGATCTTTTACCATCATGAGTATGCAACATGTTGTATATTCCGCTCGGATTTGCCCTCAGCCCCAACACCAATGTCTGTATTTTTGTCTGTACGTATAACCTCTAGTTTGTAAAGTGCTGCGGAAATTGTTGGCGCTATATAAAGATTACTACTACAGCAAATCCGAAAACCGACTGTGCGTAAATCTGCGCCAAAAACCGCGCTCCAGCAATGACAAAATGCCATTGGATTTCCAATGGTCTTTTGTCATATGTTGTGTAGACCTAGCCTTTAACCAACTCCTACAAACCTATCAATCTTTCATAAAGCGCCAGACGTTGTTGCTTTTCCCGAAGACTTATCTCAACTGCTTAATCCCTATGTCAAAACAGTTTATAAATTCAGAGTTGGCAGAACATTTTCTTCATGTAGTTTATAGGAGAACACAACACGACCGTGAATATTTCTGCACCTACAAGCGAGGCCTCCACAAGGTAAACCAGCAACAGCAACAAAAAAAATCAATTCTTGCTTCAGGCAAAATAAATAAATGCATATAAAGCAGAATAACAATTCCACTAAAAAAGCAGAACGCTTTCATGTGTTTCACGTTTATCCTGCTCAGGGATTCATACTGGACGTGCGTTCTGCTATTTCTAAGGTGCTTGAAGAGATGCCAGCCGGGAGGTATCCTGGTTGATGCAATGTTTTCTTATTCACATCTGCAATTATACATTCGGAATCTTTTATCTCAATGATGTTATTCCTTGAATACAAACTTGTCAATGGTTCCCCGCACACAGCGCCTCCTGAAAGTATTCTGTCAAGGAAACTTTTCCCTCTATCCCCGAGCACACAGTCCTCCTAAAGTGCTTTTAACTCTGAAAAATATTTCCCAACCCCCCTGCTCATGATAACATGGCATACTTAAAATTCCCTAGTGCACATACAGCAAAACACTGGAAGTATCATATACAGGGACAGGCTGTGCCCCGAGGTGAAGGCATATGTACATGACAAGTAACCACGCTTGACGCCGAAGCTTATCGTGAGTGTAACACCAATTCCAAGTCCTTACTCTAATCATATTAGTCCATCTGAGTTGTAAACAGATATAGGACCATCTATAAACCTATGTGTAAAGTGGCCATATAATAGTTCATATATGCATTTGTAACATTAAATTTACAAGGTAATATGGAATGACTTGAATATTTCTAAGACTCCTTAAAGGGGTTGTCTCACTGCAAAGATTGCTTTTTATGTTAAAGATCTTGCAAAAACAAGTCATTTTGCAATATGTGTCCATTAACAGTGTCCTACCTATTCCTAGATATCCCCTCTTGTATGGGCTGCATCAGCTCCTTAGGTCACTATAGCTACAGACCTGTTTGATCTTTCCTGATAGGCTGCCAGCACTGGTTGCTATAGCTACAGACCTGGCTTTAACTGCTGCCTGATAGAAGTCAGTAAACACACCCGTGAAACCAAGAAATCAGGACTAAGGTAAGATGAACCAATGTAGTAAGACAACCCCTTTAAAGAGGTTCTGTGGCCATTTCTGACATGTCTATTTTATGAAAACATTGGAGTTTCTCATGAAACGATAATTCTGAAGTATTTTTCCTTAAACATCTTAGTTGTATGGTTCCCCTGTTACTCCTCTTAAAAATTCATTACCAATCTGTCAGATAGTTATAACCAGTTGGTGGTGGAGGGGGTGGCCCTTCATCGTCTAACGTAGTCCAATCAGTGCTGACAACGAACTGGAATGGTAACACCCAACTGATTCGGTAACATATTTCTAGGAGGAATAACAGAGGAACAACACATAGTTATAAGAGAAGATGCTCAAGAATTGCTATTTCAATGGAAAAACAAGTATTTACTAAAATAGACATGTCGGGAGAGGTCACAGGTCTAGTTTAAAAAGATTGTCCAGTTTAGTATTAGCATCATTCTGCTGGAATAAAAAAACAAAAAAAAACCTCATACTCGCCTTTGTGATTACCTCTGGTCCAGTGATGCCACTGTGGGTCAACTCCCCTAGTCTTCTAATTACTTCCCACTTTTCGGTCACCACTAATTGGCTGCAGCAAATCACATGCCATTTGCCGTCTCCATTCAGAACAGTTCATTTAGGAGCTGTGATGCCTCGAAGTAGCAAATAATCACTGCAGTGATGACTATCTGACTGCCAGGAGCAGGAAATGAGCAGATAACTAGGGAAGGTGGCAAACAGTGGCAGCACTGGAACGGAGGGGTAAACCAAAGGAAATTTTATTCCAGCAGCATCATTCTGAATTTATTAAAAAATAAAAACTGGACAATCCAACGCTTGATACACAACTCAGAAACTGGAGGAGGTACATATGAAGGCAGCAGAAAAAGGAAAAGTTTCCAGCAACTCCAATGATGCATTAAAAGCTGAAAGTCTTTATTTGAAAATGAATCCGTGGAAACACATTATGGTGGCAAAATGAATCGGCTGACGCGTTTCAAGTCCCTCTGGACTCTTATTTGTAGCATTGCTACGAATAAGAGTCCAGAGGGACTTGAAACGCATGTCAGCCGATTCCATTATAGCCCACCATATATATATGTGTTTCCACGGATTTATTTTCAAATAAAGACTTTCAGCTTTTAATGCATCATTGGAGTTGCTGGAAACTTTTCCTTTTTCTGCTGTTCCTGATTGATACTTCCAGAGTGCAGCCGTGCAGCCCAATCATTGGAGTGGTGAGCTGGCAAAATACCTTTTTTTTTTTTAATTTCACATATGAAGGCAGGCCTGCATGGTGGTGCCTCAACATGGCACCATGTTACAAAACTTTTCTCTGCAATGATGCTAGGGGTGAAATGCTCTGAAATATGGTACTTGATGCAATACGGCACAATTTTCTTTATATTGCATTCATACAGAACCCAATCCCCTCACCCTCAAATAATGGGTACAGTAGGTCCCCCACTAAAATTTGTATGTGCTATATCACTGCTCCATAAAGTGCACTACGGTAGTGTGCTGAAGAGTCACCTGGATACAGTTCAAGGTAATGCAGCGCAATGTTGCATTCAATGTAAAAATGTTCCTTAAAATGGGGTGTCTGTAGATTTAAAGGGGTTGTCTCACTACAGTGATTTGTCCTGTTTTCTTGATTTCATTTTGAATTCAGGGGTGTTTTTACTGGCTTCCTATAGGCTGCAGTAGAAGCCAGGTCTGTAGCTATAGCGACCAGCGCTGACAGCCTATCAGGAGAGATCAAGCAGGTCTGTAGCTATAACGACCTGAGGAGCTGATGCAGCCCATACAAGAGGAGGTATCTAGGAATAGGTAGGACACTGTTAATGGACACCGGTTGCAAAGTGACTTGTTTTTGCAAGATCCTGAACATAAAAAGCAATCCTTGTAGTGAGACAACCCCTTCAACTAAATTGGGACACAACATACTGTCAAAGTGGATGATAATCACAGTCCTACGAGCCTGGGATTGTAGAGTCTAAAACAGTGTTTGTTCATTCTGAGTTGATCTAGCTACTAAAACAGAGAGTCAAAGACAGATTAAAAGGACCCACCTGAAAACATTGCTTGTAGACCACAAAATACATCATTTAAAAAAATAAATTGAACAGAACAGGATTAAAAATTGTTTTGAGGCTTAAATCATCAGAGACGAGTCTGTTTAGCGTAGGTTCTATTTGAAATATAATCACTTTGTCGCTGGCGGATAGACTTACAAAGTTTGATCAAAATGTGTTCTAAAAGTCTAAAGTTTCCATGTATACTAGATATTGCTGCAATGTAATTTAAAATATATCATGTATTTAATTGTTCACAAATATCTTATCCTTTGCAGTGTGCTGCACGTGTGTTTTAGCATGCACCAGCATATTTGGTTTTGAGGTGTAGCTATAGCCATAGTAGCTGCTATGGTGCCCAATCAGTTAGGACATGGTTATTTTTTGTAGGGAACAAGTAGTTGGTGGCTTGCTGCTCTCCAGCACTATTAGGTGGGCTCCTAGATATACAGCGGTATTATTTATACCTTTAATTATTGCTACCTATGCTGCTGTTTTGTTTATTATTATTAGGTGGTGCGGCCCCATCTCATTTTGCTATGAGGCTCTATGAATTCTAATTAAGGCCCTATTTGGAGGTGCCGATCAATTTTGTTTTTTGGATTCTAAAAATAACAACAAAAAAACCCTACATCTTATACCACATGCGTAGTCTAAGGGTGCGTTCACACAGCAATGGACAAATTCCCGTTCGGTTTATCCGACCAGTATTTGTCCGGTTTGTGTGCCGTCCCCACAGCCGCGGGGGGAAGGGGTTTTGGGGGGGCGGCGGATCGCGGAGAAAAGCCCTCCCCCTTCACATTTAATTTCACATATTCCGTCCGAAAACCGGGCGGAAGAATTGGCATGTTGAATGATTTTCGGGCGGCCCGCGGGCGGAAAACCCGTGCAGTGGGGACTGCTGCACGGGTTTTCCATAGGAGCCCGTTGTGCTAATTTTTGGCCGGTTTTTCAGGCGGTCTGCAAAACCGCAAACCATCTGAAAAACCGGCCGAAAACCCGTGGTGTGGGGACATGCCCTAAATCTGCTAAACAGGGTTGAAAACACCATAGAGATCTATACAAGTTTTGTTCTGCAGAAGGTCCTATGTTACATAGGACGTTATAGATTGTTGCCCAAGGATACAGTTCATCTATCTGAACAAGTCCTTACATGGAGATCTTGAGGGGTCTTGCTGTAATCTTGCTGGAGTGTCACGATCAGCTACATCCTGTGTAGTAGTAAGCACTAACGTTATCAGATCCAGTCATATTTTGTCTAGAGTTAATAGGTCTGGAGAACATCCTAGATGTCTGCATTAAGTGATGACAGGGGTGAGATTGGTTGTGGGACCTTAACCAGAGCTACAACACATTTCACCGAATTTGAGCTGAACAACAAAGAACAATGTAATTAGTGCCCGTATCTGAACTGAAGCGGATAGTCTTGGCCTACCTAGATCAGTGACGTAAGATCAGACCACTGATAAAACCAAATGAATGATTAGCTCTGGAATTAGCACCCAGGGCTTTCTTACACCTCCACCTCCGTGTCGCTCACTGATCGGCTCTTTTTTAAGTGTTTGTAATTATTTTAGAAAGGCTTAAAATTAAAACAAGTGAGAAGCAACACATTTCCAACTGCTCCATGCATCCCAATGTGGAGCGCGAGGTGAATCTCCTCACATTAAGATAAGCGGATGTTAAGCAATAATGCATTCTTCACAGCTGAATTAATGTCCTTCACCCACTGAAGCAGTAAATACATTCACAATGAATTAAATTTCTTTATGGACTTGGTAGGTACAAACACTGGATTTCTGCCAAAAATCGCTGTGAGCTCATGCACCAAAATAGAGTCGGCGAGAGTCTGAGCAATTTAAATTCTTGGGGCAGACTGAAGACGATGCACGGCTTCAAATAGTTTTCTCCTGCAGACTACACCATCATTCCATTCATGTACTTGATCTACTCTTGTGCATTCCTTTCCATGAAGGCATCAGAGAAGCTTTGTTCAAAATTGATTGCAAGTGAAAGAAGCCTTAAAGGGGTCGTCTCACTGCACTGATTCATCTTACCTCAGTCCTGTTTTCTCGGTTTCATTTTTTTATTCAGTATTTGCTGGCTTCTAACGGCTGCAGTGACGAGCTGCTGAGGACACCAGGTCTGTAGCTATAGCAACCAGCGCTATCGGCCTATCAGGAGAGATCGAACAGGTCTGTAGATATAGCGACCTGAGGAGCTGATGCAGCCCATACAAGAGGGGATGTCTAGGAATAGGTAGGACACTGTTAATGGACACAAATTGCAAAGTGACTAGTTTTTGCAAGCTCTTTAACATAAAAAGCAATCCTTGTAGTGAGACAGCCCATTTAACTGGGTATTCCAGTTTCATTGATTATCTTTAAACATGTAATCAATAAATAAAGAGACTTTTACTTAATAAATTGTGGTTTCTGATTTTGCTTCACTTAAAGGGAATGTGTCATCAAAAATGACTTATTGTTTAACTCACGTTTTTATGTTAAACACATTTTGTAATAATTTTTGGTTATATTTTTATTTTCCATATGACTTTCAATATTTTTTAATAATTCTTAAGTCCTGCAGTTTTCACTTTGGACACTAAGTCTAATAGTCTGACAATTCATGTTCTTTAGAGAAAGATTCTCAGTTGTCTGCTCATTATCAGCACAAAGAGGGTCAAACTGAAAGGAGACACCAGTGTGAATAGATAACACAGAATCCACCAGTCACAAGAAGAGATAGTCACAGTTCACCCTTTCACCTCCCTGCACAGTGACTTCTTCCCAGGTCACAGAGCATGACTAGAAAACACTCCTATAGAAGTGAATGGGACCGAGTCAGTCTTAAGTCTCCTATGTGCATGAAGCTACTGTAAAGCATCTCTCTGACTGCTGTTAAAGCATTGCAAACAAGGACTAGTGGCCAAAGTGAAAACTGCAAGACTCAAGAATAAAAAAATATTGCAAGTGATATGGAAAATTAAAAAAATGCAACTAAAAATTCCTAAAAAATGTGTTTAACATAAAAACGGGACTTAAACAAGGACTAATTTTTTTATGACACATTCCCTTTAAGAGTTGTTGAGCAGCTCTTTTCTCCTAACTACCTCTGTGCTCTAGCAGCCCTGGTGATGTCACTCCTTGCTGTGTCTTATCAGCAGGACAGGAGTTTTTTATGATTCTTACTGACAATGTTTAACCCTTTAAAGCTCTGTAGCCTCCTGCCCTGCTGTTTAAACCCTTCCATCAGCAATGTACTACTAACAGGCTCAGCTAGCAATAGCAGAACTCAATTGCCATTCAGTGCTGTAGACCCACCCACAGTCTGAACCGAAAATATAAGCATGAAGCTGGCTGTGAAGAGCAGACTTTGTGAAACAGCACGGTGAGATCGTCCCTTTAAGAGTAATGTACATGAATGAACTGACATTTTGTAACTAAATGCATTCATGCAGAACATTAGTACATGGCTGTTGTCATCCACAATGTTTCATAAATGGAAGGAAAAGATCTAGGAATATTTTACCAAAAGTAAGCCAAAAGCTAGTGCATCAGGGTACGGCCACATGGCAGTGACAAAATACTGGTCGGATTCTGTCTAAGAATCCAGACGGTATTTCATCAATTGAATGGTTCTGGGGGATGGTTCTGTTGGGGGTTTGCGGATTCGCCATCCCCCTTAACCATTGACTAGCACAGCTTCTGCCCAAAAACTCGGCAGAAGATTTTTTTTTCTTCATATATATTATATATTTATATATAATATATATATATATAGATATATATATATATATGTATATATATATATATATATATATCCCCATGAAGGGATAACTATTTTACAATTTTTTTAACACTTAGTAATGTATTAGCATATTCATATATGCGAATACATTACGGGACCTCTAACCCCTGATGAAGCCAGGCTAGCTGGTGAAACATGTCGGGGAGGTCAGGCATGACGTTTTAAATTGTGATTTCTCACCTTTGTCTACAAGTGCCACCCGCTGTAGAGGATGTCAAAAGGGAGCCTTATTTGTCCGGTGTCATTAGATTAGGGACGATTGCCCAAGTAGGAGGCTTGGGATCCCTCACTGGAGTTAATAAATTGCTGTATATATAAGGCTTTCTTGTTGGTAGGTGGGGTTCCACCAGACTTGATAATGGAAAAGGAGCTATTCCTTCCTTCAGAAGTAGAAAGGGTTAAATGTTGAGGTTAGAAATCAGGTTGTTAAATAGTGTGTATAGAGGTTAAGAGTTATACATAATAAAAGTTACGTTTTAGTGTTTTATAGATAGAGAACTGATAGAGTTTAAGTTTGCCTATGGCAAAATAGTAAATATGGTGATCAGAAGTCACTCTCTGTCCTCTTGTGAGATCCCCCTTTTTTTGGAGACTATTTTACATTACAATCTGTGACAGTATGACACAGGCAGCAGTCAGGGCACACAGTGTGCTGCCCTGACTGCAGACTTGTTACACAGACAGCCCTGGGTCTCTAGGGCTGACTGTTCAGACATTCCCCTAGTTCCGTCGGGTCACCAAGAGTCCCGATCACCCGATGGAGCAGGGGAATGTCCTTTGATTATGCCGTAGTCATGGACCACGGCAATCAAGGGGTTAAGCACCTGAGAGCGAAGGTTTTCTCCACTTTCCGGCACTTGCAGAGACTGCTCTAGGGACAGGGCTGTTAAGTACAGCTCTGTTGCTAGTACAGCTGGGATCCGCAAAATCCCTGTTCTTCAGTGACGCCAAAAGACGTCGCTGCAGAATAATGACCTGAAATGCCCGCTGTCAGGAGACGGTGGGTGGTTGCTAAGGGGTTAAAAAAAATTTTGGGAGGGAAATTTTCTTACTTAGCAGCATTGTTTTGAAAAATGTCCCTAAAACTTTTGCACAGTACCCTAAATCCTAAAGTACTAAAGCATACCGGCTACCTTTTAGAGAAGAGACAAGCCTACAGTCATGGCCAAAAGTTTTGAGAATGATACAAATGTTAATTTTTACAAAGTCTACTGCATCAGGTTTTATAATGGCAATTTGCATATACTCCAGAATGTTATAAAGAGTGATCAGCTTAACAGCAATTAATTGCAAAGTCAATAGTTGCCTAGAAAATGAACTTTTTCCCCCAAAACACATTTCCACTTCATTGCAGGCCTGCCTTAAAAGGAGCAGCTAACATCGTTTCAGTGATTGCTCCATTAGCACAGGTGGGGGTGTTGATGAGGACAGGGCTGGAGATCAATCTGTCATGATTACGTAAGAATCACACCACTGGACACTTTAAAAGGAGGCTGGTGCTTGGCATCATTGTTTCTCTTCTGTTAACCATGGTTATCTCTAAAGAAACACGTGCAGTCATCATTGCACTGCACAAAACTGGCCTAACAGGGAAGAGTATCGCAGCTAGAAAGATTGCACCTCAGTCAACAATCTATCGCATCATCAAGGAATTCAAGGAGAGAGGTTCCATTGTTGCCAAAAAGGCTCCAGGGCGCCCAAGAAAGACCAGCAAGCGCCAGGACCGTCTCTTAAAAGTGTTTCAGCTTCGGAATCGGGCTACCAGCAGTGCAGAGCTTGCTCAGGAATGGCAGCAGGCAGGTGTGAGTGCATCTGCACGCACTGTGGAGGCGGAGACTCATGGAGCAAGGCCTGGTGTCAAGGGGGCAGCAAAGAAGCCACTTCTCTCCAGAAAAAACATCAGGGACAGACTGATATTCTACCAAAGGTACAGGGAGTGGACTGCTGAGGACTGGGGTAAAGTCATTTTCTCTGATGAATCCCCTTTCCGAATGTTTGGAACATCTGGAAAACAGCTTGTTCGGAGAAGACAAGGTGAGCGATACCACCAGTCTTGTCTCATGCCAACTGTAAAGCATCCAGAAACCATTCATGTGTGAGGTTGCTTCTCAGCTAAGGGAATCGGCTCTCTAACAGTCTTGCCTAAAAACATATCCATAAATAAAGAATGGTACCAGAATGTCCTCCAAGAGCAACTTCTCCCAACCGTCCGAGAGCAGTTTGGTGATCAACAATGCCTTTTCCAGCATGATGGAGCACCTTGCCATAAAGCAAAGGTGATAACTAAATGGCTCAGGGAACAAAACATAGAGATTTTGGGTCCATGACCTGGAAACTCCCCAGATCTTAATCCCATTGAGACCTTGTGGTCAATCATCAAGAGACAGATGGACAAACAAAAACCAACAAATTGTGACAAAATGCAAGCATTGATTGTGCAAGAATGGACTGCTATCAGTCAGGATTTGGTCCAGAAGTTGATTGAGAGCATGCCAGGGAGAATTGCAGTGGTCCTGAAGAAGAAGGGTCAACACTGCAAATATTGACTTGCTGCATTAACTCGTTCTAACGGTCAATAAAAGCTTTTGTTACTCATAATATGATTGCACTTGTATTTCTGTATGTGATAAAAACATCTGACAAACACACATAAAAACCAGAGGGCAACAGATCATGTGAAAATATCATATTTGTGTCATTCTCAAATCTTTTGGCCATGACTGTACAAGATGTACACAGCACCTCTTCTCCCACTGTAAAGTATTTACTATAGGTCTCAAGCACTTGCCTTCTTTCATAGCAAGTTCCAATATTACTAGAAGAGGACAGTCTCAGAATGATGCTGCCATCTGCTGGTTGCCTTAGTGATGTCTGCAACAGACAGTAGAAGCATTAGTAGGTTTATCATGGTTAGAAGTACTGGCATCTGATCGGTCTCCTGGCTCTCAAGACAAGGAAGACAGTGGAGCGCACACCTGGGACTCTTATACGGATTGCGGGACACTTGGGGTGAATGCCTTAAGTATTGCACTCCATTGTAAATGAATAGTTTAGATCTCAACATTCAATATTAATTGGTTCCAGGACGACCATTGTATGTTTAAACCATTACTCTAGGGAAAACTGGTAATTGGTTCCAAAGCCTCAAAATATCAACCAAGCGACATAATACAAAATGAAAATTAAAGAAAGTGAAGCAGATAACTAATACAGATACAGCAAGTCCTCTCATATAACATCAGAAAGAGCTGCAGGAAGCTGGAAATCACTATCTATGATAAGGACAGGAGCTTCTCTGGGTCATTTCATTTATACACAATGTACCAGAAGAAATTAAAATGGGGTCCTTACCAGGTGCCCAAAGGAGATGCTTATCCGGGCACATGTAAAGAGCAGTATAGGACATGTAGTACCGCACTGTATTGTAGAGAGGTGCTACTAGACCGCCAATCACAGCATGCACCTCACTAATACATGTAAGAGTAGTACAGGACATGTAGTACCGCACTGTACTGTAGAGGTGCTACTAGACCTCCAATCACTGCATGCACCTCACTAATACATGTAAGAGCAGTACAGGACATGTAGTACCGCACTGTACTGTAGAGAGGCGCTACTAGACTGCCAATCACTGCATGCACCTCACGAATACATGTAAGAGCAGTACAGGACATGTAGTACCGCACTGTACTGTATAGAGGTGCTACTAGACCTCCAATTACTGCATGCACCTCACTAATACATGTAAGAGCAGTACAGGACATGTAGTACCGCACTGTACTGTATAGAGGTGCTACTAGACCTCCAATTACTGCATACACTTCACACATACAGGGGTTTTACAAGTAAAATGTTCATGATAATTGGTTATCTATTCAAAGGCAATGGGAAAAGAGAAGAGCCAGAGAGGAGGCGCGCACCCTCATGTATTATAGTAAATACCAAGTATAGGGAGTACAAATAATATATGTACTCACCTGGTAAAGTTGTGCTAATGGCAGGAGGCACCACACTCCAAAAGGCACAGTGCTGATGTAAACTGGTATAGGAGGTTTTGCTGCTGGTCCCGATGTCCAAGTCAGTCCCAGTGGAGTGACTTAATGAAAAACAATATATAAAAAAACAGAGCGAGATCCCTGGTGATTCGGCTTACTAAAAGGCCAAGAATCTGAACGGGACTCAAAGAAGCGCAAACACCTCTGAGAGCAATAAAATACAAATAAATATAACGATTTTAATTAAAGTTACGCATTACATGCTTGCTGCACTTCCTCAGACTTCATAGTATAAAACAGCAATAGGCAGGTTTAACTAAAGAAGGGAAAAAGACCACCAAGTGAAATTTTTTTTTTTTTTTTTTTTAAAAGCCGCAGATCAGCAGGGTCTGTGACATTGCATGGTGAGCGTCTTTTCAAGATACAATATTCCAGGAAAGACCATTGCATGCTGGAAATATTGTATCTTGAGGCCGCTGTAACTTGAGGGATCACTGTAAAAAGTTAAATCACTGCATTCAGAAGCGGACAATAAAATCCAGTTACATGCACAACTTTAAACTCTGGACATCATGTCATCCTGTGCCTGTCACTAGAGCAGGGCTGTCTCTTCCATTGGGCCAGGTAGGCCACTGCCCGGGGGCCCCACGATCTCAGGGGGCCCTCCCGGGCAGCCGCCTACCCTGCCCAGTGGAGTGACAGCCAAGCTCTGCCCCAGGGCAGCCGGGATTCGGGCCGCAGCGCCGGCTCGGAGCGTCGCCGGGGGGAGGCTGGGGTTTCCCCCTGGCGGGCCCCGAGTACAGGCGCCGCTCTGTGGTCCCCCCCCTCCTTCCTCGCTGCACGGCCGGGTCACAGGCCCAGCCATGCAGCCATGCAGCCATCACGGCCGCCGCCTGCACCGCGCGGTGCAAGCAGCGGCCGAGGCTGAACAGAGCTGGGATCTTCTGATCCTGTCTGTTCAGCTCCCAGGAGGCAGGCGCGCGATGTGATGAAGTCATCGCGCGCCTGCTCCGCGGCCCCGCACTTTACTGTGAGCGGCCACCGGCTCCGGACGGACTTGGAGAAGAGGAAGGAAATCAGGTGAGTAACATTTTTATTTATTTATTTATTTTTAAACTACTGCTCCTGCCTACCAATATACTGCCCTGCCTGCTAGCTATATACTGCCCTGCCTGCTGGCTATATATTCCCCTGCCTGCTGGCTATATACTGCCCTGCCTGCTGGCTATATACTCCCCTGCCTGCTGGCTATATACTGCCCAGCCTGCTGGCTATATACTGCCCTGCCTGCTGGCTATATACTCACCTGCCTGCTTGCTATATACTCCCCTGCCTGCTGGCTATATACTCCCCTGCCTGCTGGCTATATACTGCCCTGCCTGCCCATATACTGCCCTGCCTGCCCATATACTGCCCTGCCTGCCCAATACTGCCCTGCCTGCTCATATACTGCCCTGCCTACCACCTATATACTGCCTATATACTGCCCTGCCTGCCCATATACTGTCCATATACTGCCCTGCCTGCCTATATACTGCCATGCTTGCCCATATACTGCCCTGCCTGCCCGTATACTGCCCTGCCTGCCCATATACTGCCCTGCCTGCCCATATACTGCCATGCTTGCCCATATACTGCCCTGCCTGCCCGTATACTGCCCTGCCTGTCCGTATACTGCCCTGCCTGCCCGTATACTGCCCTGCCTGTATACTGTCCTGCCTGGCTATATACTGCCCTGCCCTACCTGTATACTACCCTGCCTGCCCGTTGACTGCCCTGCCTGGCTATATACTGCCCTGCCTGCCCATATACTGCCCTGCCTGCCTGTATACTGCCCTGCCTGGCCATATACTGCCCTGCCTACCAATATACTGCCCTGCCTACCAATATACTGCCCTGCCTCCCTATATACACCCCCCTGCCTACCAATTTACTGCCCTGCCTGGCTATATACTGCCCTGCCTGGACATATACTGCCCTGCCTAGCTATATACCGGTCCTGCCTGCCCTAATTACTGGCCCTGCCTGGCTAATTGCTGTCCATATCTATGAGGGGATAATATAGGAGGGCCCTACAATCTCTGGGGGAGATATTACAAGGGGCCTACAATCTACAGGGGGCTCTAAACCTACCTACAGGGGGCAGCATATCTACCTACAGTGGGCCTGTATACCGACCTACTTAATGGTGGGCAGCATTACTACCTACTTACTAAATGTGGTGCGCCCATAACAGAGGTGTTAATCGGTAGCGAAGTTCTGATAAAATGAGGATTCTAAGATGTTTGTATGTTACATTCTGCAGTGACGAGTTGTGGCCGGGACAAGGCGTCATGGTGGTCTGAACGGAAGGAGAGGAAAAGGGAAAAAGAACGATTCAGAGAACGACTGATCAGAGAGGACGTCTCCGGTGAGTCCCTGGTGTCAGCGGTTATTTTACTTCAATATTTGATCAGTGCTGTGGCCTCTGTCAGGTAATGGTGACCGGAGCTGGTAATGTTTATATTTGTTTCTTTGAGTAGTTTTTTTTGTTTTGTTTTTTTGGGGGGGGCCCAGTATAACTCTCTGCCCAGGGGCCCATAGTGCTGTTAAGACGGCCCTGCACTAGAGAATCTAAAACAGTCTCTAAGCAGCGTCACAGGAGCCACACGTAACCCCTAATTTGTGGGTCTTCATAGAAGCTCTCAGTTATGTCCATATACATTGGTAACAAGAAGACATTACACACTAACAACAGAATATGGACAATACAATACCAGTGTGTCAAATAACACACAAATAGGACAACCACTATTTTCTAGTAGCTTCACCCTTACAAACAAGCAGAATTTGAGTACTAAAAGGTTTCCATTTACTTATCTGGACTCAGTAAATATTATACATACAACCAGAAAATAAATGTAAACTTGGCTTCAAATGCAAAATTTGTTTTAATACAGTTGGAGGGACAGTTAATCCCAACGATTTATTCTCTACTGTGTAATATATTGCAATAACAATCTGTTAAAGAGGGGGAAGCAAAAAAATAAAAATAAACCACTTTTCAGTAGTATACTCAATACCACCACCTGGAAAATACTGAGAATTGCATTATATTGGATGTCTGACAGCCGTTCCATTCCAGTATCAGTTGAATTTCAACCAAAGTCCACCTCATTCTACTTCATGTGCTTCTGATTAGGTGATCACCTGAACCAAATCTTATTTAATGAAGGAAAGTATAAAAAAACACTGCTGTGGTCTTCACAATCCTCTTGCAATAGGACAAGCTGGATGGCAAAACAAGTGCTAGGAATAGGCCAAAAGGAATTTGAATGAGAAAATCACTTTTACCAGCCAAAGGAGGTGAAAAGAAAACTATTCCTGACTTAAAACATTAGTCTTATCATGTCTTAAGAAATATGAACTTGTCTTCTTTGCATTATTTGAGGTCTGACAGCTCTGTCGCTTCTTTATTATTTTGAAGATTTCTCATTTATTGCAAATAAATACAAAATTTTTTGCTTTGCACTTCGGAGACAAGTCAGTAGTTTATGTAATAAAATAATGTAAATTTTTCGCAAAAATACATACCATTGAAGAGAAAAATCAGAGAAACTGAAAATTTTGCCGTGGTCTCTTAATTTTTTCCAGAACTGTATATATATATATATATACATACATATATATATATATATATATATATATATACATACACACCTACAGGGGGTTAAATAGTTACCTATCTACAGTTAGCTGTATACTTACAGGGGGCAGTAAACCTACCTATCTACAGGGGGCTGAATACCTGAAGGGGACTCTATACCTATCTAAATACAGAGGGCATATATACCTACCTACAGGGGGCTGTATACTTACCTATCTACAGGAGACTGTATACCTACCCATCTACAGGGGGCTCTTTACCAACCTAACTACAGAGGGCATATATACCTAGAGTGGGTATCCCTACATACTTAATGGGGGCGCTCATACCAGAGGTAGGTATTGGTAGGAAAGTGTTGGAAAAATAAGAAATCTAAGATGTTTCTGTGGTAAATTCTTCAGGGGCGAGCGGTAGCTGGGAGAAGTCGTCAAGACAATCTGGGCTGGATGGAAAAGAAAAGGGAAAAAGAACGACTCATGAGAGAAGGGAACTCCTCGTCAGATCAGACCTTTCTTGTGACCCTGGATGTCAGGGGTTATTTTGCTTCTGTTTTGGGTCAGTGATGTGACCTGAGCTGGTGTCTGACCATTCTGTGGTCTCTACATGGTGGCATTTTAGGTTATATCGGCGCATGTATAGTCGCAGCGTACACTTATCTCCGAGTGTAAAAGTGAGTGCACGCATGTTTCTGAGATTATTGGGTTTATAGTGTTATTTTAGAAAATGGCGAGGTGTGGGACCAAGAGAAAAGTTGGAGATGGAGATTGTATGTGTGCTGGTGGGGGGTGGAGGAGGATATGGATGCAGGGCCTGAATGGAGCTACTTAGCCATGTGTCTATGAAATGTTAGACTGTGACAAATGTGCGAGACAGACGGATGTGACTCACTTAGTATGGCATATTACACCATATAGTTCTGTTTTGCACACTGTATTACGTGGTAAAATGTACGCCTATATGTCCGAGGGGCCTAAACATTAACAGGTAATATTTTCATGTAGAGTAGGTGTAAGGTGGACCCCCCAGTCCGACACATTGTATGTAGCATTCCTCAAGCCACATCCACCTCGCTGAGCTATGCAATGTGAAAAGGATTCAAGCCATGCCAGTTTTGTTTATCTGCAGACAGTACTGTCTGGCTCATTCGAAGATATCAGAGAACACCAGAAGGTCTCCCCCATGCAGCATGCACTCGATTTATGAATAGGGCTCTTGTCTGGTTGTTGAATTTATTGTGGCCTGAACACCTTGCATTTTCTTCTTTTCTAAGAAAATTATGGCTCCCATGAATTCCTGGCCACTTTTAAGGTTAGTGTATGCAAAAGCAAAGAACGTAGCAGTATCTCATATTCAGCCTAAATGCCTACACTTTTAGAGCTCCATGTTAATGTCTGTATTCCCAATAACTATCAACCCCAATTTGTTATAGTTATTTTTACCTGTATTGTTGGCAGCTTTTCACTTATCGTACAGCACACCACATTCGTTGTATTCACATTGGTCCAAACCTTGACAGAAGGCGCCATGATGAAATGGAAGGAAAGATTACTCATGACTCATTCTTATGCAGCAACTAGGAACCAGGGCCTCTAGAGCAGTGTTTCTCAACTCCAGTCCTCAAGACCCACCAACAGGTCATGTTTTCAGGATCTCCCACAGAATGCACTGACAATAACTATATCACCTGTGCAGAATGCACTGACAATATCACCTGTGCAATGCTGAGGAAATCCTGAAAACTTGGCCTGGTGGTGAGTCTTGAGGACTGGAGTTGAGAAACACTGCTCTAGAGCTTCTTAGCGGATGAACATGGCTGTCATAACTTTGTATTACCGAACAAGGTTCGAAGGCAAAGCACAGAAGAAGCAGAACTTTCTGCAAGAAAATACACATCACATAATGACAGAACCAGGCCAGTCGCACTCTGAGGATGATCCCTGCTCTGCATGTGTTCACTTCATGTGTTCTAGAAACCAATAGGGGCCAGTTCTAGCAAGGACTGAAGCATAGGACATTGGTATCAACATGAAGGGTGCTGACACACTATGACATGGCGTTTTTGGTGGTTTTTCTTTGGCAGTACCGTAAAGCTGTGAAACTAGTTTTGGCGAGTAATGAATTATTGTGTTTAAAGTCCTCAAGTCTAAAGGCATGATAAGGGATTACTTTCTTGCAACATCTTTCCAAACAATTTAGGTTATTAAAATGAGCTTCTGCTTCAAAAAAACAGTACTTCAGCACTGTGCGGAAGTACCCTAAAAGGACACAAGCTATACAGTCTGCTTAAAGGGGTTTTCTGATTATATTAAATGGTCTTCAGAATAAGGGGACAGTGAAAACAAGCAACTTTGCAATTGGATGTCATTAGCAAAGCTGTCTTGTGTTCACAGGATCCCTTATCTTTGTTTTCTGTAAACACTGTTCCCCAGTGCCGGCCAGATTCCTCCTCCTTTCTTTTCATTGGCCGCAGACTCTACTACTTTACATTCTGTCTGGCCCCCGGTCATATTCACAGGAGCGTGCATTCCTGTCTCTCTCAGAATAAGGGGCCGGCAACATTTCACTCTGCACAGCCAGCAGCTGCACAGTAACCCTGCAGCTGTTTCTATAATCAGAAAACAGCAGAATTGTGCTCGGTGCCTACTGCTCCCCATTATTTCCCCCACAGTCCTCCTATCCCAGCTCTCTTGTGCAGTCTTCTGTGCAGTAACTGCTGCCTGAGTTATGTAAACTGCCTGCTCCCCTGCCGCTATACACCCGGGCCACCTGGCTGCTTACTGTAGAGCAGAGGTGAGCATAGTGTAATGTGCCAACACAGTCCATTATGGAGTAAATGAAGTGATGGTGTCCTGACTCCTGCTGTGTTCGCTTCATCTCCATATGCAGTCTGCATGGCCGGCCAGAGACCACTTGTTCACTCTGGCAGATAGATCTCTGGCTGTCCGGGCAGACTGCACACACCTATAGAGATGGTAAGTGTGTGCAGTCTGCAGCATGGCCAGCCTGAGATGTTTCACAGTAGCTGCATGCCAGCTGCTGCCCCTCACCTCTCAGCCAGTGCCACAGAAAATCTTTTTTTTTCTTCTAGTTTTGGGTTTTTATAGTCATTACTGTGTGTTTAGTGCCACTACAGTAGCGGCGGTCAGTAACTACAGTACGGGGCAGTGCTAGTACTGTTCATCACTGCTGAGTCATCAGTACCTGGACCCTTATTGAAATGCTATTTCTTGCTGGTATCAGCAGGGCTGTGCTATTTCCTCACACTGCTCTGAAACAAGAACTGAGGGGGAGGGAGGGGGGAGATGATGTCATCCCCCTTCAGTTAATAAACACCCAGCTCGGAGGAGAAACAAAGCCCCTGGAGTGGAGGAAGTGAGAAACTGAAATTAAAAGAAAAAAAAAAAAAGAACCAATGAGGTGATAAAACCCCTTTAAGACCAAGACAATTAGTAAATGATTTGACAATAGATGCAGCACTACCCAGTCCTCAGAACTACTTACATAGTTTGTAAGGCCAAAAAAAACAGACGTCCATCCAGTTCAGCCTATTGGATGTGGCCAATTCGTTTTTGGTTCTATTTACATATCGCTAATTTAAGCTCTGTTTTTGGCTGTATGCGCCTTACCAATTTCAAGAGCTTGCTTGATATCAGTAAATGGACACATGTGAAAGCTGTAAACTTGCCTCGATCATGACCTACAGGTACAGGACTTTAGAAGTACAGGGAGAGTCGCTCAAAAGAAGCTCTGTAGAAACGCTTGCTGGGACAAAGCAATCTGAACAAAACAATGTGCTCCTCAGTATGTGAAGCTTCAAACAAGCGGAGATTCCCATGCGTTGGAGCCATTAGGTAGATGCCAGACAGGCACTGGATCTTTAAAGGGAACCTGTCACATAGGTTGTGCCCCCCTTGCTTAGGGCAGCACAAGCTAGTGTCAGACCTGCTGTTCCCAGTGCTGTGTCCCTTATTCTGTAAGATGCAGCAGTTTTAGAGCATTTACCCCTTAAATCTTATTCATGAGCAGGTGTTAGCTCCACCCACCAAAGGCTAGCTCCGCCCACTGACAGTTATTCACATGTTTCAACCTAGTCAAAGTAATAGGTTTGTCAGTTGAGGTGGGCGGGGCTAGCCTCCGATTGGCCGGGTTTGAAAAAAACTGACTCTCTGAAGGACTCTTCTGGCTGAAAACTGCAGATTTGAGCATTAAATACACAAAAACTCCAGCATCTTACAGAATAAGGGACACAGCGCTGTAAACAGCAGGTCTGTCACTAGCTTGTGCTGTCCTCAGCAAGGGGGGCAAAAACTATGTGACAGGTTCTCTTTAAATCCCCATTTGTGACTTCAGGTTGCATACCCTCATAACCCTTCTCTCAGTCACTCGACTTCACGTCAGGATGGTGGTGTACAGTATTGAGCAACGCATTTTCATGGTGCATATCTACTATGTCACCAATTTGTTTAACCAATGTCAATTTGAGTGAATTTGGGAAACAATATGGAGTTTGTGACATACCTTCTAAGAGTGTTATTCAGAAAACGGTACAGAAACTAGAAGTGTCGGTATCATTGACCCTATCTCAAGACAAAGGCTATCTGGAAGATTGAAAACATTTGAGATGCCGAGCACAGGAGACTGGGAGATCTTATTTAACATGTCACAGAGCTGCAAAAAGGGCAAAAATGCTGTCTATCGTGTCACTGCTGCTTCAAGAGCTCAAAGCGAGTGATATGGAGAAACGAGCCAGATACGATCACTGGTGCCAGGTGTTTGTGAAGGAAAACATCCAGTGTGAAATTGCTGCTATTCCCTGTGATATACTTTGCCGATATGGTCAGGAGCATGAAGCGCTGCGTCAAAATGTGTCTGGCAGAAAACAAAGATCACTGCCAGCAAGACATGTAATGCAATCGATTACACATACATCAAGGTATGGAGCACAGTTTTATGGTTCAGATTGCTTCATTCTTACAGGGAACACAACAGAACATTAAGGGCCTCTTTCAAGTGAATCTTCCTCTACATTAACATTTTTTCTTGGAATTAAAGGGGTTTTGCCACGATGTAATGTTGACGTGGGATCCTCCAAAATGGGTATTTAATCACTTTTCTAAATATATGTGATTACAAAAAGTGAAGCCTCTGAGAGCTACAGCTTTCTTTATATGCCCTTAGTTTCCTGACAGTTTACATTACACACGACCAGAACACTGACAGAAGCTGATCTGGCCACGCTTGCGTTGTCTGCACTTCTTATCTGATGACAGGAAACATGAAGGAGCTTGCAAGGGACTGGGGAGAAAAAGCAGCGAATGAGCCTGTCTTTTGTACAGAGCATCCACTGGTTGTAATGTAATTATTTGAGTAAACATTGCAGACGCTCCCTGGCTCTCTGCTCACCCCTCTCCCTCTCCTCTGTGACTCAGCATGCTGAGTTAATCTTCTCTCCTGAACAGATAAGAGGTAAGGAACTCACTTCTTGGCAAAACCCCTTTAACCTTTACCCTGTGTCAGCTGTATATGAACTATATTTACTATTTTGCCATAGGCAAACTTAAACTCTATCAGTTCTTTATAAAACACTAAAACGTAACTTTTATTATGTATAACTCTTAACTTCTATACACACTATTTAAAAACCTGATTTCTAACCTCATCATTTAACCCTTTCTACTTCTGAAGGAAGGAATAGCTCCTTTTCCACTATAAAGCCTGGTGGAACCCCACCTACCAACAAGAAAGCCTTATATATACAGCAAATTATTAACTCCAGTGAGGGATCCCAAGCCTCCTACTTGGGCAATCGTCCCTAATCTAATGACACAGGACAAATAAGGCTCCCTTTTGACACCGTCTGCAGCGGGTGGCACTTGTAGACAGAGGTGAGAAATCACAATTTAAAACGTCATGCCTGACCTCCCCAACATGTTTCACCAGCTAACCTGGCTTCATCAGGGGTTAGAGGTCCGGATAAGAGGTAAGGAACTCACTTCTTGGCAAAACCCCTTTAACCCTTGCCCTGTGTCAGCTGTATATGAAGACAGATATCCAGCAACCGGATGTCAAAGAGAACATTTCTATTCACTGATCGCATATTTGTAAATTGCCAGAATTAAATTATACATTAAATACACTTTAACAAACAACATGTCATTTAGCAGGGATCAGAGAATGAGGTGACCCCAGTTTATCTTACTCTAGGCAAATATTTAGGATTCTGCAGGAATTTTAATTTAGTTGATTTGGCTAAATATAACATTATAAGGGATTGCCAGCATGGTTTAACTAAGGACAGGAGTTGTCAGACCAACCTGATCTGTTTTCATGATGAGGTGAGTAGAAGTCTGCATAGCGGGGCGGCTGTGGATATAATGTTCCTAGACTTTGCAAAGGCATTTGACACTGTCCCTCATAAACGTCTATTGGGCTACAAATATTAGTGTGTAACTGGATTAAAAACTGGCTATCGGATCGTACTCAGAGAGTGGTTGTAAATGAGTCCTATTCCGAGTGGTCCCTGGTTATGTGGTGGCCCCAGGGCTCAGTATTTTATTCAATATATTTATTAATGATGTAGTGGAGGGGATTGATAGCACAGTTTCTATTTTTGCGGATGACACCAAGCTATGTAGTGTAGTTCAACCTATGGACGATGCTCAAAGTGCAAGCAGACCTGGAAACACTTGGCAAATGAGGTTCAATGTGGATAAACGTCACGTTTTGCATCTGGGTACTAATAATCTGCAGGCATCATATGTCCTAGGGGGAGAAAAACTGGGAGAATTGCTTGTTGAGAAGGATCTGGACATTCTTGTAGATCATAGATTACAGAATAGCATGCAATGTCAATCAGCTGCCTCCAATGCCATCGGGATATTCCCGTGTATAAAAAGAGGCATGGACTCATGGGACAAGGATGTATTTATAGAAAGGATGTAGTGGAGCTGGAGAAAGGGCAAAGACGAGCAACCAAACTAATAAGGGAATGGAGCATCTTAGTTATGAGGAGCGGTTAAAAGAATTTAACTTATTTAGTTTTGAGAAGAGACTGCTCCGGGGGGGACATAATTTATATAAATATATAAATGGCCCCTACAAAAAGTATGGGGAAAAGCTATTTCATGTAAAACCCCCTGAAAAGACAAGAGGACATTCCCTTCGTCTGGAGAAAAAGGATTCAGAGGAGAAAAGCCTTCTTCACCTTGAGCACTGTGAATCTGTGGAATAGCTGCCTGAGGAGCTGGACACAGCAGGAACAGTTGAGGGTTTCAAGAAAGGCTTAGATATCTACCCTAAACTAAAAAATATTGATACCTATGAAGCCATATAAAATTCTAGATCCCTTCTGATGGCAATTTTGGGAGCAGAAATTAAATATTCCTTTAGGGCAGGTTGGTTCGTGTCTTATGGGTTCCAAGTTTTCATCAGTAGGGTAAATTAAGATTAAAAATGTACTATCCCCTTCCCTTCATCCACATCTTTCCCCACCTTTGTTGAACTTTATGGCTGAAAAAAGACTTATGTCCACCCTTACTATGTAACTATCTGCCACAAACCCAAATACAGAATGAACTCGCAAAGCTCACTTTTTTTTAAAATAAGCAATGAGACCACTTAATTTAGTTCAATTATATATTACGATGACCAATTATATATTAACCTGGTCATCTTCTGGGGTAGTACGCAATAGCAGCAATTACCCATTAAGGGAACACTGCTATCAGAAAGGAGTATCTATTAAAACCAATATTTTTAGAAAACTTTTTGGGGGGGAATTTTTTTATTTCGGCAGTCCTATGCAATTAAAATTACATATAAAATACTGTACTTCTCTAGCTGTGAGACAGAACTTTTGTTTGGCAGAGTAGACTCATCCCACCTTACCTCAGCCGCTACTTATCTTTATATGGTCTTATTACAAAGAGTAGGTAAGGACATAATTGTTCTATTGTTTTCAACAGGGATAGAGAAGATTACGAACAATATATAAAAGGAAAATAGGGTCATCTTTATTGGCACTGAGGAAGGAGGAGAGGGAGGTTCTTCACACACATCAGCTAATTAATAATAATATTTACACGTCTCAGACCAGAGCCGACCAGAAAGAAGAACCATCAAGCAATCCTCTCACTGCTGTGCTATCAGAGATCACAGAAGTGAAGTCAGGGACGAGCAAGGAAGTCATGTACATTGGGGAACTTTAAAAAATTCTATATAAAGCCAAACCAATTCAAACGTTCAGTGTTTTAGATGCAGTTTTTGGAGCTACAACTAGTGATGGATCATAATTAGAGAACACATATCAAGGAAAAACATAGACCACTACTAATTTATTCTTGGTTTTTACCTAAAAAAAACCCAGCATCTAAAAAGCCAAACATTTGAACGTTGCCTCAATGTCTATACTATATTTAGATATAATAGTTTATAAATTATAAGAAGTTTATAAAATAGTTTCATAAATTATGAGAACTATTTAATTGGCTGTAATATGAACACATTTTAACACATATTACAACCACAAGACCAAAGACGCTATGGTGTCCTAAGTTCAGTTCAGTTGAGTAGAGCTAGAATGTGGTCAGGGTCTTGCAAAACTGTGGTCCTATTACTTCCATCAAAACTTAGTCTGTGTTCTTTGAGATTGTTGTCTGAAATACAGCAGAGACACATACCAAAGTACAAATGTGGTCTTCACAGAATAGAAATGATCATCTTGTGTGGCATAGGAACAGCAACCAATTAATCCACTCACTGGGAACCAGTTGTTCAGAATTTCAAGAGAGACATAGATGTAATTTCTTTTAGATGTCCGTGCATCCGTTCAATCCACAAGTGATTATTTTCCAACTCCATCCAACTGAATTTGTTCCTACATTTAGGTTTAATTTGCAACGTTTACCTGGTGTCTCAGCAGCAGATACAATAAATTCTGTGGTATACTCACCGCATTTATCTTGTCAAGTTCTGAAATACTGTCACAAAGGAAGGAAAAACTGCATAAGAAAAAAATAGACTCTGCCATTTCAGCTCTGGCTTTAATTTTTTTTTTTATACCATTCACACTTAACTTGTTAGCTAGCCCTGCCCACCAAAGGCTAGCTCCGCCCACTGGCAGTTATTCACGTTTCTACCTATTCAAAGTAATAGGTTTATCAGTTTAGGTGGGCGGGGCTAGCCTCAGGTGGGCGGGGTTTTAAGTGTGACTTTTCTGGCTGAAAACTGCAGGTTTGAGCACTAAATACTGGAAAACTGCAGTATCTTACATAATAAGGGACACAGCGGTGGAAACAGCAGGTCTGACACTGGCTTGTGCGTCTTCAGCAAGGGGGGGATAAACTATGGGACAGGTTCTCTTTAACACCAATGGAGAGCCCCTTTAATTTACCAGCGTAAAGTTGGCGAATAGTGCCGATGAAGTTCGTTAATTTACATGGAAACATCTTTGTGGTTTATCTTGCCTACGATGTTGCACCTAATTTTCAGCTTTTTTGTCACTTATGTACACACTGTGTGAGACTGTAATCAGGCACTGAAGACTTCTATAAAGTCCAGTGCACCTTTGTATGACGCTGGTTTTATACTGAAAAACAAACTGTGGCACACTCCATTAGACTGAGTAGCTATTCTTTTAGTAACCCCATAATATGCTATACAGTGGCACATGGAGCATTGATGGTTGGAGGACAGTCCCTACAGGTTTATGTGACCCTTTTGTACATAACAGTAGCATGTTCTATATGAGCTTTATTGGTTCATTAACAGCCAAGTATCTGTTGCTACCCAGTTAATTAACACATGAATACCCATGGGCAGTTCCTTTTATTGTGTGAACTGTATATTTACCACTAAAGAAGAGATCAGGTCCTATCTTGTGAGATGAAAATCGCTTTTGTCAAAGATGGTTATTACTTGTCTGACAGGATATGATCTAACACCATCCTTAGGTCTAAATATACAGCACTGTGCATCAGGTAATACATTGAGGAACTACAGTTGTCTGGTTTGCATTAGACATTAAGGCATTTCCGAGCCATTCAGAACAGAGTGCCCTTGTGTCTGCACTTCTAGAGGCAAGAACATTAAAATCTGTTGGCAGCTCCTAATGTGCTCATTAATTTGGTAAATGCAAATAAGCAAATATATGAGTATGTACTTCAAATATGTTCATTGTGCATTCACTAAATAGTATGCTAATCAGAGGTGATGTTTCACTGATGTTGTATTTACTTACAGCACACATAAGAATCATAAAACACACACTGCTCCTGACGGGGAAAGCGGTGGCCAGCAAAGCAGCAGCCGCTGCAAGGGGAAATGTACCCTGTTTTAAACAAATAAATTATAGCATGCTATACTAGTGTGTGTTTGGGTGTGTATGTATATACAAACCATAGGATATATGTATGTAAAGGACATTTTATGGCAGCTGCAATGACTTATCTCAAAGGATGGCCAATGTGACATGCTGGGACTTGTAGAACTAGAAGTTCCAGCATGTCCCATCAGCCATCCTGTGAGATTTGTGTGTGTCAGTGCCATTGCTCTCTTCTCCCCCCTCTCCTGTTATTTACATGTACTTTCTGTCTCCTGTCCTGGGATGTTCGGGACCTGTGGTGACATCAGTCACATGACCTCCCCGCACAGGTCCTTCAACACTCTGCTACAACAGTATGTCCCAGGGCCATTTCTCGGGTGAGCGGGGCTTGGGAACACCCGTTCCCCCTTCCCCCATTCTCTGCCCACCCTTAGGGATAGCCCTGTGTATGGGGAGCTGCAGCAATGATTTCCGCTATGTCTTATTTTCAGCAGGTGCTTTACATTAGGGAATTCAACAAAATCTCTGCTAGTCTTACTTTTGGGGGTGTCTTAGGTTTTCGGGGAAACACGGTAGTACTACATTTTGAATGGCCATTCTTGTAATATTCAACGACTCCATTCTGGCTCATTGTAGAAGGGTTCAGACCTGGGACACTCCTGATATCCATAAGCCCCAATAGGGCACGAGACAACCTCTTCGTATGTCTTTTATTCTTTATGCTCTTCCTCTTCCATGGGCTAAAGAAATGTTTGGTTAATAGAAATGCATGGCAATTGGCTTTAATCATTTTGTGCCATATACATATTCACCAACCTTCTGAAGGTCAACAGTGTAGTTATTGAAAGCTCATACATGATCTGCCCCTACGCAAAATGCTCTATATGACCACACCATACAACAGGTCACACTCCACCATAGTAAAGCCAAATCTATTGGTTAAGGATGTTTCATACAGAGCATCCAAGAGCATATTGCGACAGATTATCTATAGGACGGCCCATGGTTACAATCAAACAATACCTTTAACACCTTGGCGACTGCCCGTCGGCAGTTTATCTGTGCACAAACGTTCTGGAACTAGTTGTACAGCTACACAGGTGGAGAGCCGGCCGGCAGCGGCAGCCGGGCTCTCCACTGAGGAGGCAGGGACTGTTTATTACAGTCCCTGCTTTTCCGATAGCCGTATATATACACATTAGAGGGAAGCCTCCAGGCAGTCACGTGACGACCAAGGCTCGGTAGTTACAGATGCTGATGGGTCTTAACAGACCGAGATCAGCTCTGCAGTAAGTACAGAGGGCTGTTTTCCATTGTAACTGGGGCTAATATATCAGCCTCAGTTACAGGGGAAATCAGATAAAAAAGCACTTATGTAAAAATGCACCCCAGGGGTACAATATGTTAAAAAAAAAAAAAACCTGTAAAAAATACACACCATAAAAATATTGAAAGAAACATTAACAGCCTAAAACGCAACTTGCAGCAGTGCCCTGGATGACCCTAAAACTTTAGATCAACTATATATAAATGCCTAAGCCTAAACCAAGATGCAGGGCGGCACCGATGCACACAAACTGCTTTCCCAACAGGTACTCCGGGTGAAATCACCTTAAAAAGACACTGTGGTGCTCAGCTACCCATTGGGAGCAGTCCATTCAAATTCCCACAAAGAAAGCAAAATAGCGGCACTCCCCGAACTTCTTTTCTTGCTTTTATTATACACAGTTCCATCATTCCGGGAATGCACAAATCTCTAAGCCTCTTACAGATGTGTGCATTCCCTGTATGATGGAACGTTGTGTATAATAAAAGCAAGAAAAGAAGTTCGCTGAGTGCCGCTATTTTGCTTTCTTTGTGGATATATAAATGTCTGTTACTGAAAAGTGACACAATTACAAAACTTATTCTAGCATCACTTTTGCTGAAAAAAAAAAAATTAAAACCATGAAAGACTTTTTTTTAACCCCTCTCCCTCATATCTATATATACATACCAGGGCTGTGGAGTCGGCAAGCCAAAGCCCCGACTCCGACTCCTCAATTTCCCAAATCTCCGACTCCTGACTCCCTTCTACACGGCGCATGTTTAAGTGATAACTTTACTGTAGTAAAATGGTAACCATCAGGCTGTTTATCACCTTATGATACAATAATCAAGCTATTGAGGTAGAAAAGACACTGACAAGCAAAAGGGTAACAATGTTTTGATCTTTTGAACACTTGTGGGTAGAGGTGAAGAAAAAGCTGTATTTGTATCCAAGTCCAGTCTGCACCAACATTGGGAATGTGTAGAAGAGACCGGGGATCAGATTTTGGTCAAGATATGCTTGAATCTGATCCAGAGCCCAGAAGGATTCAGGTAGAGCTGGAAACCAAAAGGGGGATTTCCCAAATAGTAACAAAATAATAAAAATTAACATTTTGATTTTTAGGAGCAAAACAGTAACAATGCAGTTACAGGAAAGAACCTGCAGAACTAAGCAGATGCCAAATACTTGCAAGTCACATTTATGTTTAAGGTAGGTAAAATAACTGTATATAAAATTACAGTAGCCTCATGTACAAAGCTGTAGTGGATGGTGAGATATGGAGCCTGAAAGTCACAAGTTCAAAACATTGTTACCATTTTGCTTGTCAGTGTAAAATATATTTATTGGATATGACTTTAGAACACAAAAAAATTGCAAATATGCAAAACACTGCAGGAACATTTGTGGAGTCTCTGAATTTGTTTTGAGAAATAGTATATCCTCCATCAGATCCTACATACATGACCTCACATCTCATCTCATTATTTCCAGGCTAAAAAACGGCCTCTCTACACTAACTTGGGTTGGAGGAAAAGCGGTGACCACAGGGGTAACATCTCTAAATGTTCGGGTATAAAGGAATTGTCTCAGTCACAGTTTTGATGAATGGTTGAACTCTTCTACTTCTTTGAAAACAGGTGAAAAATTTTGCTCTACTCTGTTTGCCATGGGAGCCGAATCTTTTCGCCCTGGGGCAGCGCTTTGCCTGCTCCAAGTCATCAATTACACTCCTCATGTGATGAGGCTGAACATGTGGGAGCAGTGGCCGGACCCAATTCATCTTGCTCTTTGCACTGCATCGATCTAACTGGACCAACTAATGATATATTTTGGGAGTCCGAGTCGGTCCATTTTATGACGACTCCGACTCCTGCAAAATAGGCACCGACTCCGACTGACTCCAAAGCCCTGATATATACACACGGCTCTGGAAAAAATTAAGAGACCACTGCACAGTTTTCTAAAAATCAGCATCTCTACATGTCTGACGGCCTTTCCATTCCAGTGTCAGTTGAATTCCAACCAAAGTCCACCTCATTCTACTTAATGTGCTTCTGATTAGGTGATCACCTGAACCAAATCTTATTTAATGAAGAAAAGTATAAAAAAAAAACCTGTTGTGGTCTTCACAATCCTCTTGCAATAGGACAAGCTGGATGGCAAAACAAGTGCTAGGAATAGGCCTAAAGGAATTTGAATTAAAAAATAACTTTCACCATGCCAAGGAGTTGAAAAGAAAGTCTT
This sequence comes from Phyllomedusa bahiana, assembly GCA_025379985.1. Taxonomy (NCBI): domain Eukaryota; kingdom Metazoa; phylum Chordata; class Amphibia; order Anura; family Hylidae; genus Phyllomedusa; species Phyllomedusa bahiana. The sequence goes on along the minus strand of JAODAL010001069.1, from coordinate 40,947 downwards.
CCTCACTCAAACATTAGTCTTATTGTTTCTACAGAAATATGAACTTGTTTTCTTTGCACTATTTGAGGTCTGACAGCGCTGCTTCTTTGTTATTATTTTGAAGATCTCATTTATTGCAATACAACATTTTTTGCTTTGAATTTCAGAGACATGTCAGTAGTTTATATAATAAAATAATGTACATTTTTCTCAAAAATACATACCACTGAAGAGAAAAATCAGAGAAACTGAAAATTTTGCAATGGTCTCTTAGTTTTTTTCCAAAGGGGTGTGTGTGGGGGTGTGTGTGTGTGTGTATTTATATATAGTATATATATATAATATATATATATATACACACACACACATATATATATATATATATATATACACACACACACACACACACACACACACACACATATATATATACATATATACACACACATATATATATACATATATACACACACATACACACACACTCACTAATATAAAAATAGCATAAAAATAAACCCTAATGTATTACAGAAAAAAGGTGAAAAAAATTAGTAGTATAACCGAGTGCGAGAAAGTGTCATAGCATTCAAACCTGCACATACTAATTAAGAGGAAATGTGCCATGTCAGAAAGGGGATAAACAGCCCGGCCAGGAACTGTTTGAAGATAAACTGTGGTCATTCCGGTCTTCCGCTGTGAACCAACAATTCTGGAGCCTCTAATTTTATAACTCTGGGTTGTGCTGTTCCTCTGTTATTCCTTCTGGAAATGTATTACTTAATCTGTCAGCTGAATGTTTGCTCTTAAGGAAGTTGCTCTGCACAGTCCGACATTGTCCAATCAGTACCGAGTGGAATGGTCACACCCATCTGACAGATTCAGTAATGACATTTCTAGGAGGAATAACAGAGGAACAGCGTAACACAGAGATATAAGAGAAGAGGCTCCAGAATTGTAGGAGGAATAACAGAGGAACAGCACAACACAGAGATAGAAGAGAAGAGGAGCCAGAATTGTAGGAGGAATAACAGAGGAACAGCACAACACAGAGATAGAAGAGAAGAGGCTCCAGAATTGTAGGAGGAATAACAGAGGAACAGCACAGAACAGAGAAAGAAGAGAAGAGGCTCCAGAAATGTAGGAGGAATAACAGAGGAACAGCACAGCACAGAGACAGAAGAGAAGAGGCCCCAGAATTGTAGGAGGAATAACAGAGGAACAACACAGAGATAGAAGAGAAGAGGCTCCAGAATTGTAGGAGGAATAACGGGAGGAACAGCGTAACACAGAGATAGAAGAGGCTCCAGAATTGTAGGAGGAATAACTGAGGAACAGCGTAACACAGAGATAGAAGAAGCTCCAGAATTGTAGGAGGAATAACAGAGGAACAACACAGAGATAGAAGAGAAGAGGCTCCAGAATTGTAGGAGGAATAACAGAGGAACAACACAGAGATAGAAGAGAAGAGGCTCCAGAATTGTAGGAGGAATAACAGAGGAACAGCACAACACAGAGATAGAAGAGGCTCCAGAATTGTAGGAGGAATAACAGAGGAACAGCACAGAGATAGAAGAGAAGAGGCTCCAGAATTGTAGGAGGAATAACAGAGGAACAACACAACACAGAGATAGAAGAGAAGAGGCTCCAGAATTGTAGGAGGAATAACAGAGGAACAGCACAACACAGAGATAGAAGAGAAGAGGCTCCAGAATTGTAGGAGGAATAACAGAGGAACAGCACAACACAGAGATAGAAGAGAAGAGGCTCCAGAAATGTTATTTTACAGGGAACACAAGGATTTATAAAAACAGGCATCACCGGAGAAGTCACACGTCCTCTTCAAATTCATTTTATGGACACTCATTATGTAACAAGTCTGATTTTTTTGGGTGGTGGCTTGACAAATTTTAGCATCAAGGTAACATAATTGAATCAGTTAACAGAGCTCACAGTTCATGGTGGATTTGAAACTTGATATAATTATGTATCCAAAGCACTTCGGTTGAACAAACTCAAAAATTGGATTTATAAAGTTAAATACACTGTACAACAGCATCAAATCAAATAAATATTAAAGTCAAGTTCACGTTTTGTTCAATTTTTTTTTCCAAATTAAATAACTTTGTAATCAACTGATAACATTCCAATGTTCGGCATGTCGCCCAAGTTTCTAAACTGCACAAGAAACATATAGCAAAATAATCATTACACACAGCTTTTCCTGAGCTTCTATACCTAACTGAATACAAATTGAAAATGTTTTAAATAAATAAGAATATTTCCAGGATAAAAAATGGAAAGTAAAGGCAATGTTAAAAAAAAAAAAAAAACAACAACAAAACAAAACAAAAAAACCCCAGAACTTTCATATTAAAATGGGTTGTTCTTGCAAGTATTGGCCACAATTTCTGGAGGCCAATGAACTGAAAAGCATCAATTTCTATAGAAAGATTGAGGCAGGGGTATAAGAATCATATTAAAACACGCAGCTACAATGTATTCTCACATCCTGAAAATGTATGAATATCAATCTAATAATCCAACATATTTGACAACACATATGTATAATTCATTGTCACAGTTATAAATACTCAAAACGTCCATTTGTATATAGAAGGCAGTTACAAGGAGGAGGAAAATAGGAAAGGAAAATAGTCTGGATATGTTTACATAGTGGCAGAAGCTTTCCTTAGATTAAAGGCATTCTTTTCTCTAAAGCGATGAGAAGTGGACCCCTGTCTGATCAGAAACTGACATACCTAATAGCGACTACCATAAGTTTTGAGGATGAGTTGACAATTAATAACCATGAGGACATAAAATCTGTTTTTCTCTATAGCCAAGAAAATAATAATAATAAAAAAAACAACCTTGAAGACAACTAGCAATAAAGTGATTTAAAGAGAACCTGTCAGGTGGTTTATGCAGCCCTATCTGAGAGCAGGATATGATAGAGGGAGAGAAGCTGAGCTCTGTGATATATAGGGTTATATGATAGAGGGAGGAGCTGAGCTCTGTGATATATAGGGTTATATGATAGAGGGGAGAGAAACTGAGCTCTGTGATATATAGGGTATATAAAATGATTATGTGAGGAGAGAAGCTGATCTCTGTGATATATAGGGTTATATGATAGCCGAGAGAAGCTGAGCTCTGTGATATATAGGGTTATATGATAGAGGAGAGAAGCTGAGCTCTGTGATATATAGGGTTATTTGATAGAGGAGAGGAGCTGAGCTCTGTGATATATAGGGTTATATGATAGAGGGAGAGGAGCTGAGCTCTGTGATATATTGGGTTTTATGATTGAGGGAGAGGAGCTGAACTCTGTGATTTATAGGGTCTCTCCTCTATCATATAACCCTATATATCACAGAGCTCAGCTTCTCTCCCTCTATCATATAACCCTATATCTAGAGCACAGCCACTGCTCTATCATAGTACCTATATATACAGAGCTCAGTTCTCCCCCTCTATTCATATAATCCTATATATAACAGAGCTTAGCTTCTCTCCCTCTATCATATAACCCTATATGTCACAGAGCTCAGCCTCTCTCCTCTATAATAAAACCCTATATATCACAGAGCTCCGCTTCTCTCCCTCTATCATATAACCCTATATATCACAGAGCTCCGCTTCTCTCCGTCTATCATATAACCCTATATATCACTGAGCTCAGCTCCTCTCCACTATCACAGCCTTCTCTCAGATAGGGCAGCATAAAACACCTGACAAGTTCCTTATAAAGCCCAACTCTACTCAATCATACCCTACATAATCAGGTGTGACTATAGTAAAGCCATGTTTCCTTTGGAGAAATCCACTGAATTCACAACAGATATCTGAGGCAAAACTCTCAAGATTTTGCCATGGTTTTGGTTGAGCTACAGCCAGTCTACATCCGTAAATAAAAAATGTTTTCCCTACAATGTAGATTCGAAGTCAAGTTGAAAAATCTGTGCTCCTGGAAACCAAAATTAATGTGGAATTCTGCTGTGTGAACACAGCCTTAATGATAGTATTTCACCTGAATTATATCAGAATGTTGAGATAAAGCTGTTTGGCAGGGTCCCCCTAGGGTATTTTTTCACCCCTTAATTGTTATGGACACTTTAGAGCACAGGTGTCAAACTGCGGCCCCCCAGCTGTTGGGAAACTACAACTCCCATCATGCATTTGTATAATCTATAACAGTGGGCATGATGGGAGTTGTAGTTTCCCAACAGCTGGAGGGCCGCAGTTTGACACCCCTGCTTTAGAGGGAATCTACTTTTTTTTTTTTTTTTACTGAAATGCATGTATTTTTGGGCAAGAAATTGAGTTTAGAGGATTGCCCAGAAAGCAGTAGTAGATACAGATTGAGCCGTCAGACAAGGTCTCTAACGTATTTAACTGGGAAAGGGATACAGTGACACAAAGACGCCAAATGGTTATATTTGTTTATTTAAAAACCAAAACCAAATTACAAAAAAAAAATTCTTGAAGCCAACACCACACAAATTTCAGTATAAAAAATGCCCCTAAAATGTGTCCAAAACCGTTAAGGGTATATTTGCCTATTGTATAGCAGCTCTTTGCTCTGACTAATGGGATGGGTGCTTACAAGCATGGGACCACCCTCTATGATGTTGATTAATGGTAACATAGCAAGACAGGGGTTGTGCTAAAGGTACAGGCCCCTTTAGGCTATGTTCACACGGCTTAAAATGGGACGTATCTTGTGCCGTACTGCGCGATATACGGCTGAAATACGACCCAGTCAATACGGTAATCCCCAGTTCTCCTAGAGAACTATGGATTACGTCGCCTCTCCCTTCTCGCACAATACGGCGTGCAGGGAGAGAAGTGACATGTCAATTATTCACGGTGTGTATGCGCCGAGAATAATAAATGTCTATGGGGCTGGCGGGCAATTACACCGTGTGAACATAGCCTAAAGCTCTCATTTTCTTAGTCAAGTAAAATTGATAACAACCCACCGTAAATTTGATAACCCACCAATGGAATGATCCTTCCATACTACTCTCCATACTTTCCCTCTGGCATAAAGAAAGTGGGGTATCAGGATTAAATGTTACTTTTAGGTTTCTAGTGGATTTTCTTTAAACTGCAGTTAAAACATTTTATTCTATAGAGTATACGTGGATGGATCTAGTGCTAAAGATGCCACATTTGCACACTGTCCTGAAAGCAAGAAAAACACATACAATGTAATGCAGCAGATTACAAGCAGGTATTTTCTGGGAATACTGCATTTTATTTTTAGGAAAACTGAATGAATGGCTGGAGTAAGCCACTGCTGTGTAGACCGATAGCAAAAATCAGGTATAGAAGTATATTTAGGGCAAGGAAGGGGTGGGAGAGTCAGGAGGGCTTAAATTCAATACAAATCAATTTAAATTATGTTATTTCTGTATATTTATATATATTTATATATTTATAAATAAACACTCTGACCAATATCAGATTTTTTTCTTCTCTTAGTGCACTGTTGTAGGAAAAATGGTTTAGTGCAGTTTCCAAAATAAAAAATAAATGAAGTAGAGGAAAAAAACCAAACCAACAAAAAAAAAAAAAAAATGCAATTGCTGCAGTGTAAAAAAAGTGAAAAAAAACCCTGCACATTTGAAAGAAATGTAAAGTGAAAAAAAGACAACATGCTACAGTATGAGACATGGCAATTGTTTTTGGCAAATAAATTAGAAAAATACGAAGATCAAATTCTGCATGGAGAAATTCAATAGGTTTCTGACAAAGCATATGAAATGCATAGCATTATTTCATAGTACATATAAAGATAATGGTCTTATAGTTTTGTTTCTGTTTATAATCTTTATGCAGGTGAACATCCGCAGATTATTAAAACAAATGCAGAAAAATAATAATTTTACACGTCTGGGCCATGTCAGAGCCCTTCTCCATCTTGAACTCTCCGTCCCCAAACAGTTAAAAGTTCATTCCTGTCTGAAAGCTTCAAAAGATGACTGAACCGCAGAATCACACTTCGGCCCCAAGCTCAAGAACCCCAGTCTCAATCACAGCAACATATTTGTCCTCAATCTTAATCAGCAGGATAGTTTTGTCAATGTGGGACCTATTACAAGGGTCTCTGCTGCAAGGCACCCAGCGGTGAATTACCTGTGGAAAGCGACACAAAAGAACAGAGCGAGAGAGAAAGAGGGGGAAAGAGATCAAGAGAGAGAGACTAGCGTTAGATGTCTGTCTTGTCAACTCACGGCATTTCATTTGGTCCTTTTGACATGTAGAACAATCAGTGTATAGTAAAACCAACATATATTTCATCTCCAACATCAATGCATTAAAATATAGCAATAATTTAAACATTTTTACATTTAAAAACAAAGGAAAAGTAAAAAAAAAAAAAAAAAAAATGGAAGAAATTTCAGGGGAAAAATTGCCAAAATAATTTGCCTTCATCAGGACTGGCATCACGGGGATACTGCAAACTGCAGATCCACAAAGTGTACATTGCCTTTACTTCCCCTTTTCTAACCTGAAATGGAACTTATGTTGGGAGATACCAGTTTTATAAGAAAATCAAAGAATTAACATTAGAGCAAACGTTATTACTATAGACTTTTAGTATCTAAAATGGAAAACGAAGCAACTTTACTCTTTTGAATCTACAGAGCTCTCTCTCTCCATGGAAACAGACCACGAACAAACTCTAATCGGATACTACATATTATATATTTATATCTATCTATCTATATAACAGGAAAAACTGCAGCACTCCAAAATGCGGTGAAAAAAATCAAACGGTGTTTATTCCAAAATGTCCACAGAGCAACGTTTCGACTCACAAGAGTCTTTCTCAAGCATTTTGGAGTGCTGCAGTTTTTCCTGTTATATGTATGAGGACTTGTGACGCAAGACTAATATTGCAGGCACCCACATAAAATTATATATATAATATATATATATATATATATACTATATATATATATATAATATAATATATACACACACATACATACAATATTTAGGAGAAAATGCAGCATTCAAAGAAAAAAACGGAAATTTGGTGCCAGTGGAACAGTCCAGACCAAGACCACTTAAACAATTGTAGAAGAATTCCACAGCACTCCAAAAATGCAATAAAATAAGTAGTGTTTATTCAACCAAGTTCCTGCAACGTTTCAGCTCCAATGCACATTATAAAAGAATGTATTGTAGTTTTGGACACTGTATATTATATGCTATTTTCACATTATTGATTACTGTGTAAATCACGTTTGGGTTATATACCCCTTATGCACATGTACCACATTGCTGGAGAAAGGCTCCATTGTGGAGCTGAAACGTCGCAGGAACAGGTGAATAAACACTACTTATTTTTTTTATCGCAGTTGTTGAGTGCTGTGGAAAATATATATATATATATATAAAATTGTAGCCGAAACATTGCCCTGTGGTCATGTTGGAATAAAGTAGTTTTTTTCACTTTAAACCGGAGTGCTGCATTTTCTCTTCATATGTTGTATGGACTCGTGACGGGAGTCGAGCATTGCTGGCCCCCACTGGTAATTTTTAAGTGCTGCCTTTTTTCATATATAGATAGATAGATAGCTCTATATATTTTTTTTTTCTTTTAACTTTATGCGACTGTTATGGACTTTACTGAGATTGACGATTCTTGAATTCAGAACCCCCAAGACCTCACATATTGATGCTGTGCAGTGAACGTTAATGATGTTCTGAGATTCCAAGCAGTACAATACTTTCAACAGCGCCCCTTTCACTGTGCAGGGGGAATCCGCAGGTTTCAACGTATTTGCAGGGCATACTTAAGGTACATTGCAGCGCAACTACACCCTGAAGTATGCCCTGCAAATACATTGTGCGAGTGTACCCTAAGGCTATGTTCACACGGCTTAAAATGGGACGTATCTCGCCCCGTGGCGAGATACGTCCCAGTCATTACGGTAATCCACAGTTCTCAGAGAATTATGGATTACGTCTCCTCTCCCCGCTCGCACAATCCGGCGAGCGGGGAGAGAAGTGACATGTCAATTATTCACGGCGTATACGCGCCCCGCCCCCGTACACACGGCGTAATTGTGGGCCGAAATGCGTCCCGTAATTACTGCCGTGTGAACATAGCCTTAGGGTACAGGGTGTATTTCGGCACATAATTGCGCTGCAAGACGCCCAAAGTACGCATCGCAAACACAAAATCATAGCTCTCTGAGTGCTAGGATAATCCGAGTTTTTCCGAAGAAAGTGAATGGGAGCCAGGCTGGAGCGCTCTTGAAAGTATGTGTTGGCCAGCGTGTACTTTCAACAGCAGGCGTATAGCGGCGCGCACAGGTACATGCCACTATATGCCGTTTGAACTCACCCTTACCCTAAGCAGATGGCAAAGAAATAACCCAGGCAGCCCTTTTAAACAGTTTACTACTGGTTTCCAGCAAACATTTGGGTGCAGTGTTTTTTTTTTCTTCTTTTTCAACACACACTTGGAAAAATGCAACAAAAAATGCAGTGCTTTTACTTTTAGGGGGTTCACACCACATTTTAGCAGTAAGTTCTTCTAGCGTCTGGCACATTCGTTTTATGTATTAGGACCTAGACCCAGGTGTATGCGAGATGCCCAGCAGCATGTAAATACATAATGGAATCAGACATCTAATTTAACAGACAATTCTAAGAACCTCCAAACCCTCCCGCCTTCTATGAAAACAAACAGAGGACTGAAAACTCAGATTTACACGTAATCCCTGTTTATTAAAGCAGCAGTGCAACAATCTGTCCCACCTGAGACAAATTTGAGGGATACTCAAGATATGTGGAACAGGAATTATATTCCGATGAGCCCAAAAAAAAACAAAAAAAAAAACTTGCATCCTTAGCAACTACCATTAACAAACAAGAAGAAAAATACTTTATTAATTTAAAATATCCTGAAAGATGGAACAATGTAATTTTGTCATCAAGGATTTAAAAAAAAAAAAAAAAAAAAACAGTTTCTCCCTTGGAGATATTAATAGTAATCATCATAACTGTAGCAACCTACATGGCCTTCCATGCCTTCCTGAGGGCTCCAGTCTTTCCAGCTATTTTTCCCGGCTTTTAGCCGCACTAGCTCATCTGGCCATTGCAGCTCTTTTCTTTTGGATATATTAACGCCTTCAAGCACCTGGCTTGGATCCACAATCTATGGAGGGCAAAAATACAATGTTAACTTACATTTCTAAGTACTGGAAAAAGAATCATGTTTAAAGAGAACCTGTCACATAATTTTTGCCCCCCTGGCTGAGGACAGCACAAGCCAGTGTCAGACCTGCTGTTTCCAGTGCTGTGTCCCTTTATTCTGTAAGATGCTGCAGTTTTAGAGCATTTACCCCTCAAACCTTATTCATGGGCAGGTGTTAGCCCCGCCCACCAAAGCCTAGCCCCGCCCGCTGACAGTTATTCTCGCTTCTACCTATTCAAAGTAATAGGTTTATCAGTTCAGATGGGTGGGGCTAGCCTTAGGTTGGCGGGGCATAAAAACCAGACTCTTTTCATGACTCTTTTCTGGCTGAAAACTGAAGATTTGAGCACTAAATACTCTAAAACTACAGCATCTTACAGAATAAGGGACACAGCGCTGGAAACAGCAGGTCTGACACTAGCTTGTGCTGTCCGGATAAACTATGTGACAGGTTCCCTTTAACGCTCTCTTCTGCCGTTTTCAGCCAGAAAGAGTCATATAAAGAGTCAGTTTTTTTCATGCCCCGCCCACCAGGGGCTAGCTCCGCCCACCTCAAATGATAAACCTATTACTTTGAATAGGTAGAAACATGTGATTAACTGTCAGGTGGGTGGGGCTAGCCTTGGGCAGGCGGGGCTAACACCTGCTCATGAATAAGATTTGAGCATTAAATACTTGAAAACTACGGAATAAGGGACACAGCGCTGGAAACAGCAGGTCTGTCACTAGTTTGTGCTGTCCTCAGCAAGGGGGGCATCACCTATGTGACACGTTCCCTTTAAGACTACAGTTCTGCATGGATCCAAAAACGATACAGACAGCTATAGGGGGCCCCCATGTGAACATAAAATGTTATCGGAGAAACTCCCTGGCTTGGGGCAAAAGCAAATCAAGTAAAATGAAAGATGTTCACACCACACAGATTCTGTCTCCGCAAAGATAGGGATTCTTAACCTGAGAGAAAGAAGCCACAAACTTCAAAAGGGGATGATGTGATGAACATCAAATTGCAATCTGATGGAAAACATTTGCTTTACGGGGTCTTCTAACAATGCCGTTTCACAGAGCCTGCTCCTCACAGCCAGCTTCAGGCTCACACTTCCTGTTCAGGCTGTGGGCAGTTCTACAGCAGTGATTGGTATATCAGCTCTGCTATTCCTAGCCGAGTCTGCTATAGGAATATTATAGAGCTCTAAAGGGTTAAAGTTTGTCAGTAACAGATAAACAAGCTCCAGAGCAGTTGATAAGACACAGCAGGGAGTGACTTCACCATGGCTGGACAGGGCGGCGACAGAGGGTTGGTAACCTAGGAAAGGTTTATGCTACCTCATCAGAGAGCAGAATATGACAGAGGCAGAGAAGCAGAACTTTGTGATATATAGGTTTACGTAATTTCAAGCAGGATTACGAAGTAAAAAGCAAAGAAAATACTAAGAGAGAAAGTACTGTTGGACCCGCCCACATGCAGTGATTAACAGTTTGCTCTGCACACATACTAATAGAGGGAAAGTCGTCAACCACTGTATGGGAGGTAGGGTAAGCAGGACTCCCATGGTCTCTTAAGACATCAAGCCCATGAGGTGTGACCATACCTCTGCATCTCATGGTGCAGTAATTTACAGAAAGCCACCTCTGAACAAACAGCATACTGAACCAGGAAGATCACACTTGGCTCTTCTCTCTAGTTGGTGGGGTAGTGTACCTCCAGTGACCGAAAAATAATTGATTGTCATGCACATCACAGACTGGCATGGTCTGTGCTGCCGGCTGCTATTACTGATGCAGGAAGAAACTGCTCCCACCCTGCCTCTTAGGCTCTTGATTTCAATAGATCAGCTAGCCCTGAAGCATTTGACTTTGATGGCTTATTGATATGATATGAAGTCTGAGAGGTGCGGGTCTCACACCTATTTCAGGATGGAGCCCACAAAACAGTGACTTCAGAATGAAGAGCTGGTCGTGCTTGTAAACAACTCTCCATTCTGTTCTATAGGAGTAGTACAGACGAACACACCGCTCACATCCCATAAAACAGAAGTGAGCCGTGCACAAGGCTCTCCATTCTGTCCTATAGTAGTACAGAACACACCGCTCACATCCCATAAACAGAAGTGAGCCGTGCACAAGGCTCTCCATTCTGTCCTATAGTTTCAGAACACACCGCTCACATCCCATAAAACAGAAGTGAGCCGTGCACAAGGCTCTCCATTCTGTCCTATAGTAGTACAGAACACACCGCTCACATCCCATAAAACAGAAGTGAGCCGTGCACAAGGCTCTCCATTCTGTCCTATAGTAGTAAAGACCACACGTCTCACAGCCCATAAAACAGAAGTGAGCCGTGCACAAGGCTCTCCATTCTGTCCTATAGTACAGAACACACCGCTCACATCCCATAAAACAGAAGTGAGCCGTGCACAAGGCTCTCCATTCTGTCCTATAGTAGTACAGAACACACCGCTCACATCCCATAAAACAGAAGTGAGTCGTGCACAAGGCTCTCCATTCTGTTCTTTTAGTACAGAACACACCGCTCACATCCCATAAAACAGAAGTGAGCCGTGCACAAGGCTCTCCATTCTGTCCTATAGTAGTACAGAACACACCGCTCACATCCCATAAAACAGAAGTGAGCCGTGCACAAGGCTCTCCGTTCTGAAACGGAGACTTTCAATGGCCCATCCCCAAAAGGTGCGAGTCACAGAGGTGAAATCACATCTATCAGAAATTTTAGGGGCTGTTTACCAGGCACAGGACAACTACCGGACCGTTTATCCGACCGGTATTTGTCTGGTTTTTGTGCCGCGCACACGGCCGCTGGGGCACGGCTTTTCTCTGCGATTAGCGGAGAAAACCCCTCCCTCTTCACATAGACTTGTTCATATTCTGTTTGAAAACCGGTCGGAAGAATGAACATGTCCTATGTTTTTCGGGCCGCTGGCGGTCTGAAAAACCGCCGGGCAGAAAACTCATGCAGTGGGGACTGCTGCACAGATTTTCCATTAAGGTCCGTGTAAAAGTTTGTCAGCTGGTTTGCGAAACCATGCAAAACTGGTTTGCAAGGCCTTAAGGTATACCCTATCAATATGCCATCAAAGTCTATGGTTGGAACACCCATTTAACGTGCCATCACTAGGTGTAACCAACAGCGCAGAAGTCAGCCAGTGCTGCTTCTGCAATGAACGGCTGTATTCACCTCTCATTCGAGTCCCGTTCAGGGCTTCCATCGTGAAGGACACTGCAGTAGATCCATAGGGAACAATACGGCAAACAATCTCTCTTGGGCTCCGCTTTCTCTTTTTCATTCATTCATACACAAGCGAGAAATAGAGCAAACAGTCGAAAAAAAGATCATGCTCACCCTATTACTCTATATGGATCTGCTGCAGTATCCTTTAGAATACTCTATGTATTTTGATGGATACCTGGAACCGAGACCCTAAACTAGACCTGAATGTAATCTGAACTAAATTTCCAAATGATAAGGAGGAATAGTTTTATAGTAGTAGAATATAGTAGTAGAATATATCCGTAAGACCGTTTTAGTCTTCTCCCTAATTCCAGGGTAATACCCAGCAGGTCTTGGATTACACTTTTTAATGCATGTTCATCCCACACTGGGCTAAAATAGCCTCAATGTGATATTTCAAGGAAATAAACCCCAGAAGAAGTGCTAATCTACACACAGAAAACTAGTGGGAAACTCCTAGCTACCCCACCAATCTCAAACCAAGACAGGAGCAAATAGGCAACATGAATCTATATCCCCACATAGTTCGTGTAGTATACAGCAGAGGTGTGCCCATACCTGTACTCTGTACATGACGTCTTCCTTTTTGGCTCTTGAATGTGTTGCTGGACTTGAATTGCCACATGACTGTGTTTCAATAAGATTTGCCCCTTCAGTTCCCAAAAACCCCACTAAAGTGTGCCGCTTGCATGCAGGTATACTCTGGCTGGAGCTGCTAGAGGAAGGAAGGCCAATCACAACTGACTGGCTCGTGGGGTCTGCTTGATTTGCCATAGACAAACGTGACTGGATGGATGTTGGGAGATTACGGAGAGAGATCTGGCTGGTAGAGGATCGCCTGCAAGGCACAAATCCTGTGTTGGACGTCCGAAGGGATGAGTGACGGCTGTTGTAACAATAAGATGATTGACTAGCTACAGAGCCGCGAGCAGGGGAATGTCTGACAAGGCTTGATTGCATGGAGTGAGAACTGTGGCTGGTTCCTGGAACGACAGAGCAACCAAATATTAATACATTAAGTCTTTGAAAGTAAAAAAAAAAAAAAAAAAAAAAATAGACCCATTCCACAAAGTCTATTGGAAACCAAATTAACAGACTAGGTAGTAATTTAAAAAGACATTAAGAGAGAGAAGCCACGCAAGATACGGTAAAAGAGAAAGACTGTGCCTCCTTGGCAAAATATACGACGACTCAAAAACTACTGAGTCCTCGCCGGCACATTTATCATCCTGTGCTGATCCATCTCCCCTACACAGTGACAACACTGGATCTTCATGACAGAATGGAGATCTGGCAGTGTCATACAGGCCACTTCCATTCTCCACAGCATACTGCCTTTAGGAGCCATTACCATGGCTTTTTGGGATCCGAGTTGGATGCAGCAGGATCGCACCCTATAGTTTATTATAGGGCTGCATATTTCGGACCAAGAATTGACATGTTAATTCTTGGAACGGATCCGAAAGACGCAGTGAGACGCACAACAGTGATCACTTGTGTGAACGCCGACGCGGGTTTCATATTAAAAGTAATGTAGATCACACTGCACATTATTGGATGCGTGTTTGGGTCCGTTAGGGTCCGACAGATGGATCCAAACACACATCTAAAAGAGTAGGTTCACACGGAGTCATCACGCCATGTGAACATTCCCTTATGGCAATTGTTTTTATATAACTAACTTTCTACCACAAAACTTCCATTTAAACAAAACGCACATCAGTCATGGAAGTTCTAAAATATATATACATAAAAACCCAACACGTCTCCCCATTTAAACCCACTTGTTCATGCACTACCGCAACCTCTGGTCAATGTCATCACTTTCATTGTTCACTTGCCCCTAACGCTATTGACAGGCAGTAAGGGTATGTTCACACGGCATATTTGTGGGGCATATTTCAGGGTGTAATTGCGCTTCAATACGCCCCGCAAATACGGTAATTCATAGCAATCATTGAGCGCTAGGATTTTAAAGCGTATTCCCCGGCGCAGAGTACGTGCCGCTATATGCCGGGATAAAGCCGTGTGAACATACCCTTACAGTCTCTTCCTAAACATGGCTGCTAAATCCTGTGATTGGCTGCAATGTCACGTGACCGCTAATTGTGATATCATCAGTGAGCACACCAGGACAAGAGGTTTTTGTTTCCCCCCCCCCCCCAACAATCATCCTGACCGACTGCCAAGCATTTTTTAAAATGAAAAACTGCTTTAACCCCTTCACGACCTTAGACGTATGCATACGTCCAGATCGTCTGTGGGTTCACGCCCCTGGACGTATGGATACGTCCCGAGGATCGCGTGAACTCTAAAGCAGAGTTTGCGCGATCGGCGCGGGGTGTCAGCTTTATATTACAGCTGACATCCCGCAGCGTCGGCCCCGACCCGCGATCACTCCGGGGGAGGAGGAGGGGGTGTTTAACCCCTTAATTATCGCGACCATCGGGTCGCAATAACTAAGAGAGACGCAGGAGAAGATCGCTCCTCCTGCATGTCTGTCGGTGACAGCAGCACACGATCGTGCGGCTGCTGTGTGCTGACAGACAGCCCGGAGGGCATAGAATGCCTTCCGGGTTGTCTGTGACGTCACGATGCCCGTCCATGCCCTATGGGCATGGCCCGGCAACATGACTGTTACCATAGGAACCAGTCATAGCCACAAGCTGTGCATTGATTCCTATTGAATGAGAGATCTAAAGATCTCTCATTCAAATCCCCTATGGGGAAAAGTAAAAAAAAAAAAAAAAAAAAAAAAAAAAAAAAAAAGGGTAAATTTTAAAAAAAAAAAGTAAATCAAAGTGAAAAACAAGTAAAACACAAACACGAAAAATAAAATAAAAACATGTACACCGCCCTTTTCCCCTTTACAAACGCCAATCGCCCCAAAAAAGATCAAAAATAAAGTACCCATATTTGGTATCGCCGCGTGCGTAACGACCTGCCCTATAAATCTGTCATGTTAATTTATCCGTACGGTGAATGCCGTAAAAAAAACAACAAAAAAACCAATCACAGAATTAAGATTTTTGTTCATCCCGCAGCACATAAAATGGAATAAAAGTGATCAAAAACTCCTATAAACGGCAACGTTGTACCAATTAAAACAGTTCATCCCGCAAAAAAAAAAAGTCCTTGCACAGCTCTGTATACGGAAAAATAAAAAAAAGTTATGGCTCTCAGAAGATAGCCATGCATAAATATTCTTTTACACACTAAAAACGCTTTTTTTTTCTTTTTTTTTTTTTAAAGTGCTTCAACATAAAAAAACGATATAAATTGGGTATCGCCATAATCGTATCGACCCACAGAGTAAAGCTAATTTATTACGGATACTGCGCAGTGAGCACTGTTAAAAATAAAAAAACACTATTAGGATTGCAGTATTTTCTTCACTCTGCCTTCCAAAAAACTGATTTAAAACTGATCAAAAAGTCTTGTCCCCCCATAAATAATACCAATAAAAACGTCAACTCATCCCGCAAAAAACAAGCCTGTACACAGCTCCATACACAGACAATAAAAAAGTTATGGGCTCTCAGACTATGGCGATGCAAAAATGTGTTTTCCTGTTTGAATAAAAGTGTTTTTATTGTATAAAAGAAGTAAAAAAGAAAAAAATATACAAATTGGGTATTGCTGAATAAAGCTAGCATGTCATATCTAACTCAGAGTGACCGCTATAAAAAATAAATAAAAAAACACTACCAGGATTGCTGTATTTTGTTCAAAAACGCCCCACAAAAACTTAATAAAAACTGAACAAAGTGTTGTATGCACCCCATAATGGTACCAATAAAAGCATCAATTCACCCCGCAAAAAACAAGGCCCTACACAGCTCTGCACACAGCAAAATATAAAAGTTATGACTTAGAATAGGACAACATAAAAACGTAATTTTGTTATAGACCTATTTCTATTGTGTAAAAGTAATAAAACATAAAAAACTATATAAAATTTATACCATTGCAATTGTAACGACCCCCATAGTAAAGTTATCACATCATTTACACTGCACGGCGAACGCTGTAAAATTGAAGCCCAAAAAACAATGGCGGAACTGTGTTTTCCCCCGCCATTTTCATGGCCCAATGCTAAAAAAAATGACGGAACACCTGTGCACCCAAAATGCACAATACACCCCTAAATGAGAACCATGAGGGGTGTTGAATCCAAAATGGGGCGACTTCTGAAAAGTTTCACCTGTTCTGCTACTTTGGGGGCTTTGCAAATGCGACATGGCCCCACCAAAATCTGCGTTCCAAAAGCCAAATAGCTCTCCCTCCCTTATACGCCCTGCCATGCGCCCAAACAGCAGTTTACACCCACATGTAGGGTATTGCCGAACTTGGAAGAAATTGCTTAACAAAGTTTTGGGGTTCTTTTTTCCAGGATTCCTTGTAAATGTGAAACATTTTAAAGCTAAAATTGCAGATTATTGGAAAAATAATTTTTAATTTTCACAGCCTAATGCTAAAAAAAAAATTGTGAATCACCTGTGGGGTCGATATACTCACTACACACCTGTATATATAACTTAAGGGTGTAGTTTCCAATATGGGTATTTTTAGGGGTGTTTCTTAAGTTTTAGCACCTTAGGACGTCCTCAAACCTGAAATGGCGCCTAAAATAAAATTGCATTGAAAATGGAACCCCAGAGTCCAGTAGGTGCTTTCCCCCTATTCTGGGGCTTATGGTTGAGCCAAATAATGCACTAGGGCCACATTTGGGATATTTCTAAAAACGGCAGACCTGGGGGAAATGATATTACATTGCATTTACCTAGTCACATTTACCGTATTCCAGTGAATAATGGATAAATATTGAAAATCTGCAAAAATAGTGAAATTTTGAAATTTCACCTCCACTTTGCTTTAATTTCTGTGAAATACCTAAAGGGTTAACAAACTTCCAAAACACTGTTGTAAATACTTTAAGGGGTCTAGTTTCTAAGAAGGCATCATTTATGGGTGTAACATACAGGCCCCTCAAAGCCACGTCAGAACTGGAATGGTCCCTAAAAAAATTCATATTTCAAATTTTCTTAAAAATTTGATAAATTACTACTACATTTATAAGCCCTCTAACGTTATTTAAAAAAAAAAAAAAAAAAAAAAAAGGACATTTAAGAAATGATGCCAACCTATAGTGGACATATGGTAGATGCTAGTTATAAACTATTTTGTGGTGAATAATTATCTGTCTTGCACGCAGAGATTTTTGAACTTTCAAAATCACAGATTTTTCAAATTTTTCATGAAATTTTGATATTTGTATGGATAAAATTTTCTTACTAACTTAAAGCACAATGTGTCACGAGAAAACAATCTCTGAATAACATGGATAGGTAAAAGTGTCAAAGTTATTCTCACATAAAGTGACATGCCAGATTTCAAAAATAGGGCTGGGTCAGGAAGGCCAAAACTGGCTGGGTCCTTAAGGGGTTAAGAAACAGCATAAAAATTAAATCGATGAACTATGGTTAAAGGCTTCACTTTCCTGAATTAAATGACTGATGTTAAACTTTTATGCTAAAATCTTGCTTATCCTTACCTAGTGTTGATAGATGAGGGACTCCTGGAGGTTGGAGGCGTGAAGTCTGTACATGTCCGGTACCCCCAGGAATTCCCCCTTGTGATACACTGATCTGAGCATCATTTGTATTAGCAGGGTTGTTACTGTTTATGGAGGGCCCGCCTCCGGCATCAGAGTCCTCTATGTTTCCACCACTATTACATCCTGCTCCACAGCCTTTCCTTAACCTGGAAGTCAATAAAACAGAAAAATAAATTGCACGTGCCTAAAGAGGACCTCTCATCTCTCTGGACAAGTCCGGCTTATAAATACTCGTATGGTCCATAAAATGAGTCGTGAAGCATTTTTTCTCAGAACTTTTCATGCTGGCATTTTGCCATTACTCTTGTGAGTAAATTATTAAATAGAACAATTGGCTCAGGGCCACCATCAGGGCAGTACTGCTCTCAGGGGCCCAGATTAAGGGTATGTTCACATGGGGTAATTTTGGCGTGCATTTCGCCGCGTATTACGGGCGAGATGCGCGCCGAAATTACAGTAATCCATTGTTCTCATAGAGAACTATGGATTACGCCTCCTCTGCCCGCTCGTACAGTACGATCGTATTGTACGCGCGGGGAGATAAGTGACATGTTATTTATTTGTGGCGAATACATGCCGCGAGTAATGCATGTCTATGGGGCCGGCGGTCCCCCAGCGCCGCGGTAGTATGCGCGCAATAGCACGAGCTCCCGAAAGACAAGATATACAGATATACTGCAGCGCATACTGTACGTGAACATACCCTAAAAGAAAAGGCCCACTACTGCCCCCATCTGCATTCATCCGGGCAGTGGGGTTCAAAAATAATTTCAGGGGCACAGGGAGGGTAATAAATTTCATGGAGCATGATATAGTGCAAGAGAGGAACTGGTACTGGGCAGAAGGCCCAGATTCTTTGGCAACATGAGGCCCTGAAATTCCTGACGGCAATCCTGAACGGGCATTACCATTTTCCAGGTCAGCACTGATTGGGTAGACTAAGCATGAAGATACGTCTACTATAAGGAGAAGGGGCGAGGAACACAATTTGCACAATGCACTGCTCTAGGAGACTAATCCTCAAAATTCTTAATTTCTCAGAAATTCAAGTATTGACTTAAACAGATGTATCAGGAGATATTAGCGATCCCTTAAGCTATGTTCACACGGTGTAATTTCGGAGATGTATTTCGCCCGCAATAACGCCGTGTGTATGGGGGCGGGGGAGGGGGTGGAGGATGGCAGCTCGCCGGCCCCATAGACATTCATTATTCACGGCACGTATACACCGTGAATAATTGACGTCACTTCTCTCCCCGCTCGGGGGATTCTGCGAGCGGGGAGACGAGACGTAGTCCATAGTTCTCTATGAGAACTGTGGATTACCATAATGACTGGGACGTATTTCAGCCCGCAATTACGCCGGGACTTCGGGAGCTCGCGCCGACTCCCGCGGGGCGGGAGTAATTGACATATCTAGTAATTGACATATCACTTATCTCCCCCCTGCAGCATATTGTACGCCCGGGGAGGAGACGTAATCCATAGTTCTCTATCAGAACTGTGGATTACTGTAATGTCAGGGATGTATCTCGCCCCATATTTAGCGCAGTATGGTGCGAAATACGGGGCGAGATACGTCCCACTTAAAGCCGTGTGAACACAGCCTTAAATAAAAATCTTAATGCTTTCCCTGTATTGAGCTTCTAGAGCAGATTCCCTTTACCTGTGCCATGTAGAAACAATAAAATTCCTGATATTTGCCACACTTATTGGCCCTCCAAGAATTTCCTTGAGCTGATCATGGCTGTCCGAGTAAGATGTTGTTAGTGGGGACACATAGATGGGATATCCAATAGGCTGGTCACAAGAAGAATTGATCATGTTCCTGGGCGCCTGTTTAGCATTTTGTATGCTTCCTCTCTCTGGGTTGCGATTCCGGAGAAAAACTAGTTCTTGCTGTTGGCCTGCCCACAATCCACGAACACATTCTTTGTTTACCTGGTGGAAAAAGGTACATTGGGTTTTATTAAACGCATTTATTAGGTGTCAGCATTTACAGTGACAATATACAAAATAAGGCACTGAGGAGTTGTGTAATATCCAAGTCATTCACTGTGTATCCTCATAGACCGCAAAGAATGAAAAAGGTTAGAAAAAAAAATCAGTCACCTTGATAACTCGGAAACTGAGATAGCGTTTATTTAACATGATAATCTTGTACTCGTTAGTCCCGTCATCCATGACATGACGCAGGGCAAGCAGTGAAGGAGAGTTTGAGAGAACTGCGCTTCTCCATGCTGGATCTCCCTCATGGGCAATGACTAAATTTTGCTCATGAGACATGATGGCTTCATACAACACTGCAGGGTCGTCATACTCGTCTGGAGATGTAAAATGATCCTAAAGTGAAGAATCAGAGTATCAAATATAGATCATATAACCCTATATATCACAGAGCTCAGCGCCTCTCCTCTATCATATAACCCTATATAACACAGAGCTCAGCTTCTCTCTTCTATCATATAACCCTATATATCAAAGAGCTCAGCTCCTCTCCTCATATAACCCTATATATCACAGAGCTCAGCTCCTCTCCTCATATAACCCTGTATATCACAGAGCTCAGCTTCGCTCCTCTATCATATAACCCTGTATATCACAGAGCTCAGCTTCTCTCCTCAATCATATAACCCTATATATCACAGATCTAAGCATCAATTCCACTATCATATAACCCTATATATCACAGAGCTCAGCTCCTCTCCTCTGTCATATAACCCTATATATCACAGAGCTGAGCTTCTCTCCTCTATCATATAACTCTATATATCACAGAGCTCAGCTTATCTCCTCTATCATATAACCTTATATATCACAGAGCTCAGCTCCTCTCCTCATATAACCCTATATATCAAAGCTCAGCTCCTCTCCTCTATCATATAACCTTATATCACAGAGCTCAGCTTCTCTCCTCTACATATAATCCTATATATCACAGAACTCAGCTTCTCTCCTCTATCATATAACCCTATATATCACAGAGCTCAGCTCCTCTCCTCTATCATATAATCCTATATATCACAGAACTCAGCTTCTCTCCTCTACATATAACCCTATATATCACAGAGCTCAGCTCCTCTCCTCATATAACCCTATATATCAGAGCTCAGCTCCTCTCCTCTATCATATAACCTTATTTATCACAGTGCTCAGCTTCTCTCCTCTACATATAATCCTATATATCACAGAGCTCAGCTTCTCTCCATCTATCATATAACCCTATATATCACAGAGCTCAGCTCTCTCCCTCTATCATATAACCCTATATATCACAGAGCTGTTTCGCTCCTCTATCATATAACCCTATACATCAGAGAGCTCAGTATCTCCTCTTCTATCATCTCCTGCTCTCAGATAGGGGGCCACAAACTATCTGACATGCTCCCGCTAAAGGTTTTTTTCCCCCCCACACAGTATGCTCGATACAACATACATACATATACGCTTCATTTTTTTTTTTTTAACTAAAAAAATAGCGGTTCATTGTCCCATGAATAGCATATTGTATATATAGGCATTTATTACACACATTCAAAACATATCACACACACACTATAAAAATATACCGACGCATAAAGAGGTTTGATATATGCTGTAAGAGTTTCCTCGCTTATAGGGTAAAAGTACACTACAAATACAGTGGGAAATTAGTCTCATATGGGCACACTTGATACTTACTGTTAATAATATAAACCAATTGTAACCTAGTAAGTATTTTGTACGAAAAAATCCTCCACACAAACCTGATGAAGTTTAAGTGACATTCGGATTCCGGGGACAACTACTTTTCTGAGTAGCTCCATATCTGCAAAAATCCACTCGTCACGAATGGAGGAGATGCGGAAGTCTCCCTTGAACAAGGCATGCAGACCATAGAGGAAAGACTCCAGGTTACTAAAAGTGGGGTAAAGAAAAGAAAAAGTGAAGAACAGGCTAGGACTGTAGGCGCCTATTAGTGCAAGCATCACGCGCCACAGCAAGAACGGTGGCAGCATGGATTGTGCAGTAAAAACTGCTCCATCAATACAGCATTCAGAAAACAAGCACATGTATAAGAAATACATCAAAATTTGCTAAGCAGCACATGGGAATGGGGCTGCAAAGTACATAGAAAGGAGAGTATATAAAGCATTGTCTTTATAGACAAAACTAAAAACTCAAATTATGGCTCAAAGTAATACAATAAGGTTCAGAATCTTGTGCAGCACTGTTCATTACAGATAAGCAAAGCTGCATAACTTCCACGTTCATTTCTAAAGTCTATAACATTTTTTTTTTTTAAATCTAGACTCGTGCTGATTTCTTAAATTGCATTTTTTAGCATGAGAAGAGCACTTTATGAACCCAAGTGCATCCCTCAAGTGCCCCTTTGTCAATAGGAATGTGTGTTGTAATAAATAAATAAATAATATATATTATAAAAACACAATCACACTAATCTATTATATATATTTTATATATATATACTATTATTATTATACTATATCTATATATATATATATGTAACTCTATACAGTACAGACCAAAAGTTTGGACACACCTTCTCATTCCAAGAGTTTTCTGTATTTTCATGACTATAAAAATTGTAGATTCACACTGAAGGCATCAAAACTATGTATTATCACATGTGGAATTATATACTTAACAAAAAAGTGTGAAACAACTGAAAATCTTTCTTATATTCTAGATTCTTCAAATTAGCCTCCTTTTGCTTTGATTACTGCTTTTCACGCTCTTGGCATTCTCTGGATGAGCTTCAAGAGGTAGTCACCTGAAATGGTCTCCAACAGTCTTGAAGAGGTTGCCAGTGATGCTTTGCACTTGTTGGCCCTTTTGCCTTCACTCCGCTGTCCATCTCACCACAAACCTTCTCGATTGGGTCCAGGTCTGGTGACTTTGGAGGCCAGGTCATCTGGCGTTGCATCCCATCACTCTCCTTCTTGGTCAGATAGCCCTTACACAGTCTGGAGGTGTTTGGGGTCATTGTCCTGTTGAAAAATAAATGATGGTCCAACAAAACGCAAACCGGATGGAATAGCAGCCGCTACAAGATGCTGTGGTAACCATGCTGGTTCAGTATTCCTTAGGTTTTGAATAAATCACCAACAGTGTCACCAGCAAAGCCCCCCCCCCCCCCCCCCAACACCATCACACCTCCTCCTCCATGCTTCACGGTGGGAACCAGGCATGTAGAGTCCATTCGTTCACCTTTTCTTAGTCGCACAAAGACACGATGGTTGGTACCAAAGATCTCAAATTTGGACTCAACAGACCAAAGCACAGATTTCCACTGGTCTAATGTCCATTCCTTGTGTTCTTTAGCCCAAACAAGTCTCTTCTGCTTGTTGCCCGTCCTTAGCAGTGGTTTCCTAGCAGCTATTTTACCATGAAGGCTGCTGCACACAGTCTCCTCTTAACAGTTGTTGTAGAGATGTGTCTGCTGCTAGAACTCTGTGTGGCATTGACCTGGCCTCTAATCTGAGCTGCTATTAACCTGCGATTTCTGAGGCCGGTGACTCGGATGAACTTATCCTCCGCAGCAGAGGTGACTCTTGCTCTTCCTTTCCTGGGGCGCTCCTCATGTCAGCCAGTTTCTTTGTAGCGCTTGATGGTTTTGGCCACTGCACTTGGGGACATTTTCAAAGTTTCCCCAACTTTTCGGACTGACTGACCTTCATTTCTTAAAGTAATGATGGCCGCTCGGTTTTCTTTACTTAGCTGCTTTTTTCTTAAAATAATAGAAATTCTAACAGTCCATTCAGTAGGACTATCAGCTGTGTATCCACCTGACTTCTGAACAACACAACTGATGGTACCAACCCCATTTATAAGGCAAGAAATCCCACTTCTTAAACCAGACAGGGCACACCTGTGAAGTGAAAACCATTTCAGGTGACTAAATCTTGAAGCTCATCAAGAGAATGCCAAGAATGTGCAAAGCAGTAATCAAAGTGAATCCACAATTTTTATAGTCCTGAAAATACAGAAAACCGTTAGAATGAGAAGGTGTGTCCAAACTTTTGGTCTGTACTGTATATAATAAAGAAAAAAGCAGCAACACTAAACAAGGCGGGTGCAAGCGGCACAAACCCACGTCACAGGTCGATGAATCAAAAACAGGAAAGAACGCTGCACTATCAATGGGATAAAAATGAACAAGTGGTGGGTGGACAGTGTTACATATAGAAAGGCAGTGTTCATGAATATTCAAACATTACAATCAATACATAAATATAAGAAATCGTGATCAAACAATATATTTTAAGTAATAGTTCTACAAATACAACCCAAGTGACATGGAATAAAGCACTATCTGTTCATTTTTAAACCATTGTGAGTGCAGCGGTTTTTCCTGTGATATATATATATATATATATATAAATTCCTCGGATTCCAGTCCATTTGTTACACCGGCTAAATTGACACTGCGGGAAAATTTATGCTAGGAGTTGTTCTGCAGGGTAAAAAAAATATACATAATACTAAAATTAAAAAAATTCCATCTACCTAGACATATGATGAGAAGCTGTCCCAAGTGCTCTTCGTCCCAAAATACAAAGTCCATAACAAAGAGTTACCAGAGCCGAATCTTTCTCAGCTTCAATAGGCTGAAAGAAAAAAAACAAATGAAGAAATTCAAAAACATAATTTACTAAGGTTCCTCTCTACAGAGGGATAAAAGATTTAGGCTACGTCCACACACCAATGAAAATGCCATCTAAAATCCAGTGGCACTTTAACATTGCTGTACCACGGCTTTAGGCATGGGTTTGCGCCAAAAGCCGTGGTCTGTTGTCGGATTTCCCGCGGCCCTGTAATATGAGGGTTAGGGGAATCCAACGGAAGATAGAACATTTTCTTTCTACCGCCAGATGCTTGGCGGCTTCAGTAGAAAGCCCGTGCTGTGAAGACTACAGGATCTTATATTTTAGTTTACAAAGCGCTAGGTACAGTCGGATTTTCGGCGGACTGAAAATCCAACAGGAATCCAGTGCTGTGTAGACAGAGCCTTAAAATTTCTAATTTACATATCATGTACATGTTCGGGATGCTTGTAACCAAAATGAGAGCAATAATGACTAAAATGATTGTTTGATATTAAAATATTTTTTTCCCCCCCTTAGAAATAGCCCCGATCTTGCCCATATGCCGCATACAGTAATGCAGGTCAGTCCCATTCACCTAAATTAGGATGAGCCGCAACATCAAACACATCCCCTATTAATGAATTCAAGTGAAATAAGGAAAGTGCAGAACCATTTTCCCAATTTTAGACAACCCTTTTAAAATGCAGTATAAAAAGATCTGCATGCCCTATTAGTATACAGGTGTAGATGGCTACATAGCAAAAAAGGAATGAATATAATTTTTAGGTTTGCGCCCTCTTTCCATATTTACCTTCTCTCTGCGGGACGAGCAGTACTTGATCCAGTTCAGATAGCTCGCACAGAAGCTCTCTCTGGAGATACCAGCCAAGCGAAGGTCATAGTCTTCATCAATGTTTGGATTAAATGTCGGGTCCACATCCACATAGCAGTGATCGGAACATGGTCTGAGTCCTTCTTGCATAGTCTCATTGGCCAACCACTCCTCTAGCTTTACAGAGGTTGTCACATAGTAGATAATACCCTATTAAAAAGTACAAAAAAAAACAGTTACCACAAATCACTTTGGACAATTATCAAGTCCATATCTGTAATTTGAGAGATTTTTAAGAATTAAATCTATACTTCACAACTGTACATATTACATACCTTAACATAGTAGGTAGTCAGAATGCGCCGAAGGTCAAACACCTGAAGCATGGAGGCTGCACTGTTATCTGTAATGCTGTAACCCTCCAACACATACTTCGTCACCAGGACTTCCCACGCAAGCCACCGCTGTCCAAAGGCAGCATTGAAAGAGAGCATGTGAGGAACATGTCCAGGTTCACAGCAACAAAACCCCTCATCCTCTTCAACGCCCTCTGTGATAGCTTCTACTTCACGCTGCTGGCAGTAGGTGCCTAGAAATTGAAGGAGAAGGATTTAAATACATGTGTTTGAGGTACAGCATCCCTATCTAATCTGCCATCATAATACCACCAACAGTTTTTTCTTTCTTTATAGGAAACCTTAAAGAGACAACACTAAAATCTAAGAAAAGATTTCAACATTGATTTTTTGGGTGTTCAAATAGAGTTACACCACAGGGGTCTCCAGGTCATAACACAGATTACCTGAGATCCATTAAACCAAAGGGGTCTCAAACTGCGGCCCTCCAGCTGTTGGGAAAGTGGAACTCCCATCATGCCCACTGTTATAGATTATATCAATGCATGATGGGAGTTGTAGTTTCCCAACAGCTGGAGGGATGGATGTTCCCACCACAGACTTTAATGACAAGATATGCCATCAAAGTCTGATAGGTGCAGGTCCCAACTCTGGGACTCACACTTATGTCCGAAAAGGACCCAAAAGACTTTGCTCAAAATGGAGAGCCAATGGCGCCCCTGCATGACTCTCCATTCTGTTCTATAGGAGTTCTGAGCAGAGACAAACACACCGCTTACCTGTACTCAGAACTCCCATAGCACAGAATGAGGAGTCGTGCACAAGGGCCATCAGCTCTCCGTTCTGAACAGAAACTTTTGAGGACCCATTCTTGAGATAGTTGCGGATCCCAGAGGTGGGACCCGCATCTATCAGACTGATGGCATAGCCTGTAAATATGCCATCAAAGTGCAAGACAGGAAAACCTCTTTAAAAACAAACAAGATAGAGTTTAGGCCAAGTTAAAAAACTAGATACGGGTACTTAAATGAAAGAGATTATGTATGAGATAATGGTTTGCACCCCAGTCACTTACGCTAGCGGATTGTGGTGGTTTAGATCAACACCAATCACACAAACACATTTCATAAAAAGGTTATACCACAATTTTTTTTTTTTTTAAAACTCACAATTGTGAAGTCCAAATGCCTTAACAGGGCAAATGGAACATAGGACCTTATCGCTAGACAACCTCTTTGAGCATGTTAAGTCTGGGAAACCCTGTACTATAAGGCTATGTTCACATGGGCACATTTCAGAGAGCATTTTGCATCGTATTTGCGCTCTAATACGAGCGAGATGCGCGCCGAAATTGCGGTAATCCACAGTTCTCACAGAGATAAGTGACATGAGTAATGACAGCCTATGGGGCCGGCGGGCTGCCAGCCCTCTCAGCGCGGCTCTCAAACACTCGGCGTAATTGCGGGGCGTACTGTACGCCCCGCAATTATGCCGTGTGAACATAGCCTAAATGATATATGCAGCAGAGTTCAACTTCATTATTCCATGAAGTGTTTTATTGTTGCAATTATAGTTAGCAACACATTTGTTAGGGTGGGTTCACACCACCATATTGCATACGTCCGTGGTATCCAGTACACTAATGTCTCGTCCTAAAAAAAGCATATGCGCTAAAAATAGAGTAAGATAAAGCCCACGCTGGGTTATGTCTGCTCTACTATCCCCTACGGGGCCGCTGCATCACGGTATTTGTGGTAATACCTTTTTTCACAGTGCCATGATCGATATCACGAACGTATGCTACATATGGGGTAGACCCACCCTTATGAAATTTTTCTGAAGTACTATATCAAACCCTAAAACAGCGAGATTATAAACACTGAAATTTTAGAAAGATGTTCTAGTTGAAACAATAAGTGATGCAGGCCGTGGCAATACAATAACTGAAAATGGTCAACAAATCTACGTACCTCTGAATTCTAAGCCTCGAAGCTGAAACGTGACAAGCCCATTACCTATTTCTATAAGATGGACAAGAGCATTGAGATAATCAGAGGCAAGGATAAAACAGTCTCCTGTATTGAAGTTGCCCCAACGGCCAAGAAGAAGGTCCCCACAAAGACTGTGCTGTAATGAGCGTGTCAGGTGCTCATAAAATATTGAATTCAGATTGTTGTCGTCTGACCCTACAAAGAGGAGAGAAAAAAAATCTAAATTACAATGGTAACAGTGAAAAAAAAAAAATAAAAAATCCAACAGTCAACCCTGAATAATGTGTCTGAATTTACCATGAGCAACCTTTTATATGGAATTAATCAGGAATGCATAAGCTTTACTTCATGAATTTCACATGTTTGTGAAGGCTTCATATTACATGGACCTTGAAACTGTGCGTTTATTATCTTATATTGTAATAGGACTATTATCCCTTTATTGTAACATCTTTATGTACATAAAATAACATTTTTTCCTTGTGCTAGATCACCACTGTGTGCATTTTGATAATCACTGTATTTCAGTTCAGACTACAGTTTAAACTAATCCTGCTCACCCATGAAACTCTCCACAGCACTGCACGTCCCCAATCCCTGTCTACCACCCTACCCAGATTCCAGGTTCCGCTGATAATCATAGATTAAATTTCTCCTTCGTCCGAACCTCCCACAATTCACACGTGCTGCTTTGGTCCTCTGGAATGTGCTAATCCATAGTAACAGATTAACTTCCAACACTCCGTTTTAAAGGGGTTTTTCCACAAAGCAAATTATCTTTCTGAGACTAGCTTGCAGTGAGCTATGAGCCGGCCTAAAAAATCTACCAGATGGTCACGCCTGAACAGTTCACCTCATACTTTCTTAAGGCGGCTCCAAATATAGCCAAATCAAGTGTGCATGGTTATACTTGGAACTCCCATCTCTCCACTCATTGAGGCCGGCTGATAAGTCACCTCACGAATTAATTTTACGTAGTGGCAAAACCTCTAAGTGTGCCCTAAGATCACATCTTAGTCAGGCTTGCCAAGATCCTCAATTGCTATCCCCTTCTTCAGTAACACATATTAATGACACGCCATACACATATGCATTTATCTGTATATAGATGTACTGTCTGGGTGGCAGGTACACCCACTTATGTGCACTACCCCATATTCAGGGAAGATGGCTGGAACATTGTCTAAACACTGCTCAACTTCACATCTTGGCACTTCTCAACTTTTGTCTCACCCCTCTTCCCACACAGATTGCAAGGCAGGGCCCTCCCATCTCGTGTGAGCTGTTAGGGTATGTTCACACGGCGTAATTGCGGCCCCATAGACATGCATTTCTCACGGCGCGAAAGTAATGTACGAGCGAGGAGAGGAGACGTACGCGCGGGGAGAACTATGGATTACCGTAATTTTGGCACGCATCTTGCCCGTATTAGAGCACAAATGCGTGGCGAAATGCGTGCCGAAATTACCCCGTGTGAACATACCCTTAATAGCTATGTTACTATGTAATGTTTGGTTTTGTTTGTAGTTATTCCGAAGCACTTTACAAAGTGAAGGGTATATGTTGGCGCTATGTAAAAAAATTATGTCCTGTACTGTGGTAGGATATCAGTGTGAATTAGTCATGTTCTGTGAAATCACAATTTACTCCAGCACAGTAATATCAGAGAAAACATTTTCCCAGATGTAAAAATACATCCGAAAATCTGTACTGCACTGGACATTGTTAGGCTTTGCTTCACTGCACTTTATTATCTTTAATTTACTTATTTCTTTGATGTGAAAGTCAGAGCTCATTAAACAACAAGACTCGCATACCTGGATTCCGGTCAAGTTGAGAGGCCAGCCTCGTATTTGAGTGATCCACACGCTTTGTGCTGTAACACAAAACCATACATTGTTTACAAACTATAAAATATTTTATCTAAAAACAGAAGATTAAAGGGGTTGTCTCATCTCAAAGTTTCATAGGATGCATGAATGAAATAATGCTGCTTTGCTCTGTCACTTCCTGGTCAAGCTGTCTGTAATTAGCATATGAGCTCCCTGTATTCAAACCTCTGCTAATTAGATAAATCTCATGCTGTCAGGACCAGGGAAGCTTCTGAGTTAAAGTAAACAGCAGTAACTACTGCCTTTTGTCTGAAAGATCAGATAACAAACAAGCTCTCACTGCCCGGAATTCTGTGCTGTGCAGTTCTGTACGACCTGTGTGATGACCTCACTCCCTGCTATCAGACAGAACAAACAGCAGGGGGGGGAGAAGTACAGAGGTCGGTCACTTGGGAAACCAGAGAGGGGCACAGAAGGTGATAAAATATTGTAGCTCTTAAAAAACAAAAAAAAATGAACGCCGCATATATTTGGAAAAACATCTTTATTTAGTGTTCCCAACATGTTGAAAGCTGATCTTTGTAGCGAGACAACCCCAAACTACAAATGCTAAATTTTCAGGAAAGTAAAAGTGTAAGGGTATGTTCACGCGCCATGTCGGACCCATTTTCAGATCCGTTTTGGATCCGAAAAGCACCGCGTAAATCACATTCAACATGCAGCTGTGTGTTTGGATGCGTTTTTCTGCAGCAGAAACGCACCCTATAGTTTTAAGTAGGGCGTCTGCTGCGTCTTTCGGACCAAGAATTGACAGGACAATTCTTTGAACGGATCTGAAAGACGCAATGAGACACGCGGCGGTGATCACTTGTCTGAACGTTGATGCATGTTGTACATTGAAAGCAATGTAAATCACTGCACATTGTTAGATGCGTGTTTGGGTCCATTTAAGGTTGAAAATACGGATCCAAACGCGCATCTGAAAACAGATCCAACACGCCGTGTGAACATACCCGAAATGTAAATTTATCTAAAAACTGCAAGATAAAATGTTGTAAACTAAGGAACTCCATTCTAATAAACCAGAACAAATTTATAAAAAAAAAAAAAAGTAAACCAGTTAATAAAGCCCCATTTTTATTAGGATCCAAAATACAGTAAAAAAAAAATCCTGTAGCTTCTATAGGATAATATATTTGCACATTACGATTTTTTTATTTTACAATGATCAAGAAGGATTATAAAAACCCCTTAAACTTTATGGAAAATATTTACTTACGATTTTATTCATAATTAGCATGATTAAAACATTAATATTCCCCGCAGTTACTTTGAATACCTATTTGCACAACTACTTTTTTTCCCAAGTGACTTTTCCCCCTGAAACAAACTATTTCCAGAGGAAACAATTGTCTGAATATTTGGAAAAGCTTGTACAAGTGAAACTTAAACCCCAAACATAAACCCCAATGGGGATTTCAGTGAACCCAAATGTATTTTTCCATTACTTATTTTGTATCTCTTTCCAGAATTTTACGGGCCCTCACTATGAAGGATAATATTCCCTCCCAAAGGAAAGGGTTTAAGGGGTTTAAAAAAAGCAGAACAATTGCGGACAAACAATTGCAAAATTTGGGAAAGGGGGTTAAGGAAGGACCTTTATTAATATTGAGCCCCTAAAGGAGATCTAGCATGAAATAAAATCCCTTTTAGGATGGCCCCTACTGGTTTAGTCGCCTCGGAAGGGGAGTTGGTGTGCGAACTCCGCCCCATTCATGCCTTTGGGAGCTCTCTCCCCATGCATGCCTTTGGGAGCTCTCTCCCCATTCATGCCTATGGGAGCTCTCCCCAGTCATGCTAGGGAGCTTTACCCAATTCATGCCTCTAGGGAGCTCT
The DNA here is from genome assembly GCA_025379985.1 of Phyllomedusa bahiana. Taxonomy (NCBI): domain Eukaryota; kingdom Metazoa; phylum Chordata; class Amphibia; order Anura; family Hylidae; genus Phyllomedusa; species Phyllomedusa bahiana. Next base: position 9,384 of record JAODAL010001069.1, on the reverse strand, counting down.
CCCCCCCTTTCTATGCCTATGGGAGCTCTCCCCCCATTCATGCCTATGGGAGCTCTCCCCCCATTCATGCCTATGGGAGCTCCCCCCCATTCATGCCTATGGGAGCTCTCCCCCCCATTCATGCCTATGGGAGCTCTCCCCCCCATTCATGCCTATGGGAGCTCTCCCCCCCCATTCATGCCTATGGGAGCTCTACACCCCAATTCATGGCCTTTGGGAGCTTCCCCCATTCATGCCTATTTGGATGCCTCTCCCCCCATTCATGCCTATGGGAGCTCTCCCCCCCCATTCATGCCTATGGGAGCTCTCCCCCCCCATTCATGCCTATGGGAGCTCTCCCCCCCCAATATGCTAATGGGGCTTCCACCCCATCATGCCTATGGGAGCTCTCCCCCCATCCATGCCTATGGGAGCTCTCCCCCCATTCATGCCTATGGGAGCTCTCCCCCCCCATTCATGCCTATGGGAGCTCTCCCCCATTCATGTCTATGGGAGCTCCAAATATAGCAGAACACACTCACTCGGCCATATTCTAAACTGCCATAGAAAAGAAAGGGCAGAGCTGAGCAATTGCGGCCATCTCCCCATTCTTTCAGGCCACTTTGTAGCGAGCTATAAACCGGCATCAGAAAGGGATTTTGCTTTGTGACAAAACCATTTAAGAGACCAGGACTGATGGAATTAGAACCTTAATAAAGCACTGCAAAACATGTCAGCAAAAGAAAGATCATCGTTTAGTGTAAACATTCACATTTCTCGGATTGGTAAAGGATACGAGGTACGGCGAATGGCTGGGCAAAAGCGTGAAATGCTGATCCCCATGTAATCTGCCATGGAGCAATGTATGTGTAGACAAAGCGTAACTTGTAAAACAGCTCCCAAAGCTGAAATAAAGAAGTGTCATATCATATATTACGTATATATTATATGCATTATGTGCTCTCCTCTATGAATTAAATGACAGCCACTAGGACCAAGATGCAGCATGACTATCAAGCAAATGTTAATAACACATTACATATACAGCTCAAGCACCTCTAGCCACAAAAAAGTAATTATACCCTGTGTAACCTAAAATCGTCAAGACTTACCCACTCCCTAGCTGTTGAACATTTAATTAGCTGTTTGAAGGAGATTTCATATTCTTTATATATATATATATATATATATATATATATACACATATATATATATATACACATATTATTTAAATATATATATACAATATATTATAACTAATCTACACACAATACTATATCTATTCTATATACACCTATATATATATCTATTAACCACCATTATATTATCTAATACATACACATATAATATATTACTACAATATATATATATATATTACTACACATATATATATATATAGTATATATACATAACATATATATATATAAATATTTAATACACCATATATATATATATGATATATATATACATACACCATATATTTCTATATATATATCTATACACCACATATATTATATATATATTTAAACATTAAATATATTATACAACATATTATATTACACATATATTATATATATATACACATCTATATATACACATATATAGTCATATATATATACACATTATATATTTATATATATATACACATATATATATATATATACCACATATTATATATATTACACATATATATATTATTATATATACACATATATATATATATATTCATACACATATACTTATTATATATATACAATATATATATATATATATATACACAGTATACTATACATATATATACATATATATACATATTATATACATATATATACATATATATATATCGTATATATATGATAATATATATATATATATATATATGATATATACGCACACATAGGGGAAGTAAACTATTAGAGGGCTGTTCTCACCATGCACGTTGATGACATATCGATAGACTATGCCATCACAGTTCGATAGGTGCAGATCCCAGAGGTGGGAACCGAACTTACCTTGAAACGGGAAAGCGTGGACTCAGAATGGAGAGCCGGTCATGTTTACACATGACTTTCCGTTCTCCTTTCTGGGAGTTGAGAGGACAGGTGAGCAGGGTGTTCGACTGTACTCAACTCCCACAAAAGAGAATGGATAGTTCTGCACAAGAGCGACCAGCTCTCCCTTCTAAGCCCGAGACTTTTGGGGGCCAAAACTGAAACAGGTGAAGGGGCTTGCAGTATTTCCGATCATTACGCCATCAAAGTAACTGCTGGGAACACCCCTGAGCTGATATTTCCAAGGGACAGTGTGAAAACGAACCCCAGAAATCAACTTGTCAATCTACTTGCTTGAGGCTTCACGGCCAGCCTTTAAACAATCCGACTCATAAACTTGCATTATGTGCTAAATATACTTTAGTTTATGGAACTTCATTTAGACCGTCTTACGGTTCATGTCATCATCCCTCAGCAAAATCTCTATATATTTTCTTTAACTCCTTAACGACCGCCACCGTTCTTTTCGATGTCAGGCATTTTTGTGTTGTTATTACTGCGACGTCTTTTGGGTCGCTGCAAACATCGGAGTTTGCCAGCGCCGGCGCCACGCAGGCGAAGCCAATCGTGGGCTGTACTACACAGCCCTGATCCCAGACGCAGCTCCTTCAAGCACACGGAGAGGAAGGGACCTCCGCTCCCTGGTGCTTTAACCCTTTGATTGCCGCGGATCATCACCACAGCGCAATCAAAGAGCAACAGTTCTCCCTTCATGGGATTTACAAAAAAAAAAAAAATAATAATAATAAAATAAAATATTTAATTAAAAATAATTGTGCATACATTAACACAATAACTTTACACATATTAGGTATACCCCACAGACCGTTAATACACTGTAAAATTAATCTAGCAAGTTTATTAAGTGTGAATGTGAATGGTGTAAATTTTTTTAAAAAAAAAAAAACAGAAAAAAAAGTGAAAAAAATAATTGAAGTGAACTTAAACTAGTCCCCCGTAAAGTAAAACTCATCTCGAATAAGACGAGGCCTTATATAACTGCGTCATTGAAAAACTAAAAAAGAATTACAACTATTGAAACGCAGGGAGGTAAAGACTAAGAAAAATGTTCTGGTCATTAACTACTTTTCAGGCGTTCGGCTTAAGGGGTTAAACAAATACAGGCTTGCCGTTACGGTTGAGCAAAATTTATGTTCAGTTTAGGTGCACTTTAAATTCTACAGTGCTAGTTATAAACTATAACTACAGCATAAACTATGAGAGAAATATAAATTATAATTTGTGCATTCAGATAGACTTGAATACATAAAGAAAAGATGCAGCTAAAATAAATTATAGTGGATAAGGCAAAATATATGTGACAGTGTGACCATGTACCTTGCTGAATAGGATGGACATAAAGAACAGGTCTAGCAGAAGTTTCTCTGAACAATCCTTATAATCAAAGGTGAAGAAGAGCACAGTGAAGATGAATGTGGCATACTGACAGGTAGGGCTACTGTAAGACGACCTTAGCAGCTTCATTCCAGCAATAGTGATCAACAATGCACCAACTCTGCGGATAAAACGAGATACGGAGGTATACATAATAAGGAGTGTGTCATTCCAAAGTGACCTACTGAATAAATCACAAATTTACGTTAAAAATATTGTTTAAGTTTTTTTTTTTTTAACATTACAATGTAGCTAAGAAAAAAAACCTGAACTTATGCAATTTTTATTATAAGCCACTGAACCTTGTACGACTGATACTACCTGCTCTGTATAGATTTATTTTTAGCAGTGGCTATCACAGGTAAGATTACAAAGAAAGGTAACACTGATGTATAGATAACAAATGTTTTTTACCACTCATAATGGAGTCATCTCCAGACTACAGGATTTTAATGGTCCATGCAGCCTGTGTAAAGCATGTCTCTAAATAATGGTTAACACGCCTCAGGCAAAATGGCTGCCTGGATGATCATGTACAGAAAATATGATTTAAAAAAAAAAAAAAAAAGATATTCAAATCAGAAAACAAAGACCTATAAGAAAATAGCTTTCAGAGTGTATTTGGCCTTGATTAGTCCAAACACACACAAATAAATTAAATATATATAATACGCAGCATCAGCTAACAAGCTCGATAGTTGAGAAATCCATAAATACTGCATTTTACTAGACGACCTTCTTTTCTAGTGAACTGCAACCCTTTCAAACAGCTCCTAAAGGGAATGTATCATTACAATATCTATCTAATCATTATCTTTAGGCGTGTATGTTTGTCTGTTTATATATATATATATATATATATATATATATATATACATACACAAAGATAATGATTACATAGATATTGTGTGTATATTATATATATATATATATATACACACACACAACACACCAACCACCACACACACTCATAAACCATCACACACACCACATACTAATTCATTTCTCTCTTTATGCATCTGTGTATATATGTGTGTGTTGTCTATATTATATAATATATATTATATATATATATATATAACAACCACTAATCTTTATCTTTATGCATTTGTGGTATATATGGGTATGTTGTGGTATATTTATATGCGCATAAAGAATGATTAGATAGATATTGTCTATATATATATATATATAAACATACACACACATATATATATATAGTGTGTGTGTGTATATATATATATATACACGCATATATATATATATATATATATATATAACACAACACTGTATATATATAATATATATTTCATACACACTAATCATTATCTTTGTGGTGTGTATTATTATCTTATTATATCTATATAGTATATATACACCTCACTTGCAAAAAAGATAATGATTAGATAATGTGTTGATGCGTTAATATTATATATATATATATTTATATATATATATATATATATATTTATATATACCATACACAAAGATAATGATTTAGATATTGCTGTGTACCATCACATATATAAACACACATATATATATTATACATACACACACATACATCCCATACACACACATATATATCTCACACGCATTAAAAATAATGTTAGATAGATTATTGTAAGGATAAATTTTTAGGGGCTGTTTGAAAGGGTTGCAGTTCACTAGAAAAACGGGTCGTATAGTAAATTGAAGTATATATGGATTCCTCAACTATCTAGCTTGTTAGCAATGGCTGCGTACGCCACTGGGATTGAAGGACTATAATAGAGGCGGACTTGATAAAAGCTTCCAGCATCTCCATATATGCCCTAGGTTTTCCATCGCAACCATCAAAAGGAAATAAACACTTAAAGTTCCGACTATCAACAGAATAATCAAATATACTTCACTTATCACCAAGCTTCTTTTGGGGGCTTTTACCATATAATCCTTTGGCACCATTGCTGAGTTCATTACAGGACCTATGCGTGGTAAATTAGTATTCTTTCAACAAAGCGCACCAGACTTGAGCCTTTTCAAACCCAATCACTATGAGCTGCATCTTAAGAGGAGACAAGAAGAGGTTCTTTTAACAGAATATATGCCACCAAAACATCTGAACAAACTCAATGTCACTCGGTTTTTGTCGAACCTGGCAAACACTTCATCATTTTTCTTACTCGTTTGAAATACGAATTTATAACGTCTTGTGGGCGGTCTTTGTGGGGTGTGTACTTTAATAACTTCTTTTTTTTCCATGTTCCCTTTTACTTTATCCCTTAGTTTTAGAAAAATCACTTTTATTGAAAACTATACAAATATAGATTTAAAAATAAAAAATTTCTTGACTAACTTTTTCCGTTGTAATGTCACTGCGGAATACAGCTCTGTAATTCCCATGCAAAAAAGCGAGGCAGAAAAAAACCCTGAAAGCTGCTGTGTAGAAACCTAACAATACTGGATACCCGTGGTAGACTATGGCGTTATCGAGATAAAACACTAAAGTACAAGCTCTGCAACTACAAACCCCAAATTCCTGTTCTTATGATACAATTCGCCGATGGAGAAGAAAAAAGAGATGGGGCCATGAAGTCTTTAACGTTACATTAATCATTGAATTACTTCACTATCGAACTTCAAATTGTATATTTCTTTGTTTTTAGCAGAGGGTGTAGTGTAAGCAGTGCCAGGGAAGCTGTTGGCGGACTTGTGGTAAAAGTAGTTAGTGAGTAAGGGGAAAACAACTGAACCAACTACTGCAGTAGAGAACTTTAACTCAGGACCAGCTGCAATAAAGGAAGATTATTGCATTCAGTAATCAAGTTTCCCCATGTTAAATAACAAGGAATTGGAAAAAGGGGTTTTCCAATTTAAATTGAGAGAAATATATACATTACATAACATACACACACACATATAGATACTCACAACTGATATATTGGGCCATTTTTTTGTATAACACATACGTACATAGTAGAGATAAAAAATATAAAAAATGCTTTGGTGTATTACACAACTTTTTTTTATTTTTTTTCTGTATTATATAAAGACTTATAAAAATTTTTAAATACAGAGCTCATAATTTATAATACACACAGCTATTTTATTATTTTTATCTTAGTTTAATACTTATAAAAGACAAATTTAAACACCTTTTTTTTTATAATATAATTTATATATTATATTATTTTAACACCCACACTATTTTTATATTTTTTCTTTAGTATTAATTTATATATTATATATATTATATTAAACAAACACATATTTTATATTTATTTTTATATATACAAAACACACACGTGTATACTATATAAAAGACTTTTAAAATTTTTTTTATTATTTTATATATACACACACCACAAAACCCCCACAACACACAACAATAATTACAACTACAATTTATAATATATATACACCCCACTTGTAAAATATCATGTATTATAAAAACATTATGCACACCCTGTTTAAATTATACACCATTGTAGATTAAGGTAAATTTTTTACACCATTTTAAATAACACTGAATACTTTATACACCAAAAATACCCTGTAAAAACACGTAAAACTTTTTGGATTCACAAAACAGTGTAAATACCGTTTGAAATGCTGTAAACACGTGTGACGTAATTTGCAAAATAGAAAACCTAGGGCCACACAGACAACTAGGTCAAACTAAGCCGTTCATTTACAAGATGGGAAGAAAAAATTTATTAAAAAGCAGCATGCTGGAAACACAAAAAAAAAAATTTAAAGACGTGAAAAAAGGGAATTTCTTGACAACTTGGAATTTTGGTATATTAAGTTTGGTAGATCCTGGTCCTAAAAAAAAAGCCCCACAGGTTTTTCTGTGTGACCTTTCATTTTGGTCCAAGACGGATCTAAACAATTAGAGGAGATAAATCAATGCGCCTTGCTGAACACGCGCGGCGTTCACATGGGGGTCGCCCTGTGGTTTTATGCGCCGCTAGGTCCGTTTGAAAAGAAAAAAAATGACACTAAAAACCCGTGACAGAGAAGTGATACCCCTTAAAATCAGGCACTTCACACTATTTAAAGGGGTTGTTACTAATTGATTATCTTCCTCAGTTGTTTTTCTGGTTTTTTTTATTGGGGCGTGTTTTGGTTCACTGGGGCTGCAGTAAAAGCCAGGTCTTTTGCATGAACCAGTGGGGGCACCCTATGGGAGGTTTAAACATTCTGTAGTTAGCAACCAGTGCTGGAGTATAGGGAAAATTTAAAACAGGTCTGTAGTATAGAACCTGAGGATTGATGCACCCCATACAGAAGGGTATTTGGGGAATAGGTGGACATGTTAATGGACAATATTGAAAGTGGGAAAGAATAGCAAAGCATATATTAAACCAGCCTCAAAAAAAGGGAAGATTGAAGCAGCCAAATTTAGAGAATAAAAAAAAAATGTATTTAAGTTCAAAAACACCTAAACAGCGAATGCCACAGGATAAAAAAAAGTGTAAAATTTATTTGTTTTGTTGACGCGTTTGAATTAGGATTTACTCATAACAAAAGTTGTCAAGTTCTACTTTTTTTATGGGAACACCCACTCAAAAGAGGGGGGGGAGGGAAAAGACAAAAACACCCCATAATAATTTAAAAAGGATTGTTCTTAGTTTTAGACCCGAGGGGTTTGCAGTGTTCAACATAAGGATCCAATACCTTCTCTATTTGGGCTTGTTCAACGAGTTTTTAAACCCTTTTTTGGGTGGTTTTCGGATGTTTTTTAAATTTCGAAAAAATGGATGAAATGATCCCAAAAGGGATCCAGAAAAAGCAAAAGGATCCCTTTTTTGGATGCGTTTGGGGCGTTTTTGGGTGGTTTATGGATCCGTTTTTTTGGATCCGTTCTTTTCATGCTTTTTTAAATTTAACCTTCAAAACTAAAAAATTTAAATATTAAAAAAACTATCAATGCCCGAAAAAAACCCTTTTTTTACTAGTGTAGTCAGCTGTAAAAACACGCATGATTTAGAAACCGCCCCCCCCCCCCTTTTTTTTTCAAATCAACCCTAGTTTTTAAAATCAGGACCCGAGTCATGTGATCCGGTGGTATGTGGGGGGCTGTGGGATGACATTTCCCCTCTCCCTTTCCCTGTAGAATGAAAAGGATTTTTTAAAAGCACATTGCTCAGAAAAATTGCCCTCCCTTAAAATGATACAAATATAAACCCAACATAAAAATAAAATTTTTTTTTTTTAAACCAAAGCGTTTTTCGGGTGCGTTTTTGGGGTGAAAGGGACAAAAAGACCCCAAATTTTTTCGCGCTTTTGGATCCCCTTTCGGGGGTGCCAAAAAAGGCATCCCTTTTTTCTTGGGGATTTTTTGGGGTAAAACGCAAGAAGATTTGAATGTAATTCTTAAAAAAGTCCGAAAAACGCTTGCGAAAAATTTTTCGGCGAAAAAAACTGTGGAACGTGTGCGTTTTTGCCCATTGAAAAACAATGTTAATCACATGACAATTTGGGTTTGATCCCTTTTGCGGATCCCTAAAGGTACAAAAAAAGTGTGTGAAAAAGCCCTTAAGCAAAGATTTTTATATCACCCCTTGATTAATGATCAGTTCAATAAAAAAAAATTTTAATCAGTCATTTATTTGGTGTAATAAAAGTTTTGATACTTGGAACATTTTTGTATTCACAAGAGACCATACCCTGTTCTCGCACTTATCTTTCAAGCGTTAGTAGTGCGCCAAAATATCTAGATTACATGTTACACATTTTATGCTAAACTACAAAAATTGTTTATGTTAAATAATGATCTATTAAACCCCTTTGGGTTTTTTGTTTGTTCTGCGTATTACAGTGAACATCTAGAAAACCACAAGGAGAAACGTAGTTTTTGATTGAATGTGTAACGTAAAGAGATCGTTGGTGCAATACTAGACGTTGAAAAAATGAGTGCGCAAATGTGTAGGTGGTCTTGTGCAGATACAAGAAAGTTTCCCAAATTTTTAAA
>JAODAL010001068.1:0-252419 GCA_025379985.1 Phyllomedusa bahiana | reverse complement strand
ACAAGCTGGTTTAAAATTGTAACATGAATCAACCTTTTTGTTGTAACGCTACATACCTGCATAGGGAGAGAGACAGTGACATGTGGAGGGTGGGGGGACACACGGAGCCAGCATGAACAGTGAAGGGGGGATGATGTCATCCCTTCGGTTAAAGGGGATTTGCCAACAGACCAAGTACTGACCTCCGTTCAGCATGAGAGCAAGATGTAAACAAATCACGCTGAGTCATGAAGCTGCAGTGGAGAGAGGGAGAGGGGAGTGAGGAATCCAAGGGAGAGTCTCAAATCTTAAGTGAACTAATAAACAGTACAACAGTGGATTCAATACAGCAAGACACAGAGCCTCAGACGGCACTGTCAGGAGAAACCTTATCTGCTAAGAAGCTAATGTAATGTAAACAAATCACGGAGCTGACAGAGACGCACACAGACACACACAGCCAGAGCACAGAGCCTGCATAAGGGGATCCTGTGATATGTTCACTCAAATAATCAAACTATAACTTGTGAATTCTGTAAACAAAAGAGAACACATTCTAAACAGCAGATTGAAAGCTCCTTCATGTTCTCTGTCATCAGATAAAGCAGGGATCTAATAACACTACAGCTAGTTATTCTGTATACAAAAGAAAACATATTGCTACCCGGTGCCTTAAAAGACCATTCATTCTGCCTGTCATCAAATAAGAAGTGATTCATGCAAGGCGGCCTTTCAGCTCCTTGGTAGTGACTAGGGGAAGCTTTGAGGTAACCAAGGGGGATTGAGAAATGCTGTAGCTCTCAGAGTTTTCACTTTTTTTAATCACATATATTTAGAAAAGTGATTAAATACCCATTTTGGAGGTTCCCACGTCAACATTACATGGTGGCAAAACTCCTTTAAGAAACACCCAGCTGGGAGGGGAAGAAACGCCCCTGAATTTCTGTAACAGAGGCTGTGAGAGCACTGATACAGGCTAACTGACGGAGCGATAAATCCCCTTTAACTCCTTAACGACCCTAACTACTTAATCGCCGCTAACACCCGGCAGTAACAGCGCCGGTGGGTGGCTCCGCCCGCTGGCGCTGTTTAACCCATCAGACACCGCGGCAAAGATGGCCGCGGCGTCTGAATGAATGACGATAGGTGCCGCGCACCGATCGTTACGGTCATCGGCATCGCTGCGCCGATCCGACGACCGGACATGGTGGTGGGGAGCCCTGTGAAGGCTCCCATCACTTACATTTGCCATTTTGCCCCACTTCATAAATGTTACAGTAAAAAAATAAATAAATAAAGTTTTGAAGTACAAAAAAAAGTATTAAAAGTTCAAATCACCCCCGTTTCCCCATTTTACAAATAAAATCATTAAAATAATTAAAAAGTTACACATATTTGGTATCGCCACGTCCGAAAAAGTCCGATCTATAAAAATATAACATCATTTATCCCGTACGCTGAACACAGTAGAATAAAAAAAATTCCAAACGCCAAAATTGCGTTTGTTGGTCATTTTCAGTCACTCAAAAAATGGAATAAAAATGATAAAAAAAAGTCGTATGCATTCCAAACTGCTAGCGATAAAAAGTATACTTCAGCCCGCAAAAAATGCCCCCTCACTGACGTCCGTAGGTGTTAGTACAAAAAAGTTATTTGTCGCACAAAATGCCGCCGTGGCGCAAATTTCAAAAATAGAAAATGTTTAGAATTTTTTTACGGTACCAAAACATAGCGGAAACCCTACATGTTTGGTATTGCCGGATGCGTAACAACCTGTAGAATACAGATAACACATTATATTTACCGAAGATTGAACGTTGTAAAAGCAAAACACCCAGAAACATGGCGAAAATACGTTTTTTTTTTTCACAATTTGTTCCACTTGGAATTTTTTTTTGCGGTTTCCCAGTATATTCTATAGTATAGTGAATAACACCAATAGAAAGTACATCTTGTCCCACAAAATAAAAGCCCTCATGTGTCTATGTAGGTGGAAAAATAAAAAAGGTATGGCTTTCAGAAGGCGAGGAGGGAAAAACAAACGTGTCACCAAAAAAAACCCGCCGGGTCCTTAAGGGTTTAAAACACTAAACTACCTCATCATGCATATGCCTGTATTTTTGCAGAATAATAAGCTTTGTGGGATCACCCATTTAATGACTTCTGACAGCGGTCCCAGAAAGACACTTACTAGTTTGGGTAACTTTGCTATAGTATATAGTTGTACTAGTATATATTCACTGATCTCTTAGGCAGCAAGGTCACTAAATGTTGGCATCAAAGACAAAAAGCTGCAGTTAAATGAGGAGTCTCTAATAAGTTACATGCAGATTTCTATCATGTGGATTTTCAAAAAAGCAATTGCCATTGCTGCAGTCATTAGCCTACCTTCTGCTCATCTAGCTGCAGGCATGCTCTCTGGCTTCTCCTAAGGTCACCTTCTAGTTTCTGCTCCTCTTTCTTACTTCTCATCCTCAACCTTAAATTTGAAATGAAAAAAAGGGAAATTATTCCATATGAGAAATATAGGAACCCAAATAACGTTCCGAAACTTAGAAGAGACATTCAGTACAACACATACAACCTAAACGTTACTATCTACCAAGGATAGAACTGCATTATTGACATGAACAGGGAATTCACATTTAGACACCAGGGGAATTTGATAAGAAAAGAGAACAATCAGCACAAGAGAGTAGTATACTACAGACTGTGTATAGAGTTGCATGAAATACAAGAATGGCTATGTGATATGTATCTTCATGGACATACAGAATTTTGAACAGTAGATGCGAACATAAGCTTAGATTAATGTATCTCAGGAGTCTGTTTTTGTCCTTCAAGACTACGATTTCAGTTAAACAGTGACAGCAGCATTATCACCAAGTCTTTCTTTGTACGGTTTTATTATTTATACATAGGCTTAGAATTATTTAACTTATTAAAACTATGTCAAAAAGTCTCCTTACTTCAATGGAGCACTACTTAGCAGGAAAAACTATAAAGGAACCAAAGGCGCTTAAATAGTAGCAACACCTTCATTTTGAAGATCATGGAATAAGGAGCTAGCATTATTCCATCACTACTTCTGGTCAGAAAATCCCGTGAATTGTGTCTCAGTGTACATTAAACCAACAGCATATATCATTTACCTGGTTATGGAAATAAACTTCTTTTACAATAAGCTTGATTATTCTTTTAGGATTTTACAGTAAGTACAAATATCCGAATTTCTTGCCAATATCATGGGGGAACGCAGCACCTTGGAATGTTCAAGAGCAGTCCCAGAGGGTGGGAGATCAAAATTGTAACAACTAAAAATTCATCAGCAGTGGCAGCCCTTAGCACATTGCTGCCTGAAGTACCTTATGACAGAGGTATGCTTCAGCTGAGGCCAAGGTATGGTTTTGGTAGAACTGAAGCTTGATATTGAACCGCCCAGGAGGCACCGGATGCTCATGTGTAATGAGCAGCGACCCGAAACGGAAGGGTTACCCCCTTAAACCGATAGGCCTCCGAAATTGCACAACGGATCCAACTGGCAATGATGGCCTTAGAGGCCACAATGCCCCTGCGTAGACCCTCTGGAGTGATAAAGAGGGTCTCGGAGAGCCTAAAGGGTTCCGTAGCAGAGGTGATTGCCACCAGGAAGGCCCTTTTCCAGGAAAGTAAACGTAGATAAACCTCCCGCAATGGCTCAAAAGGTGAGGACTGAAAGGGAAATTAAAAACAAATTTAAATCCCCAGGGTTCGCAAAACCTCCCGAACCGGGGGACGAACACTTTAAACCTTGAAAAAAGGTTTTAACCTTGCCCGGGGAAAGGCCAACGGACTAAAACAAAACAAAGAGGGCAGAAACTGACCCCCAAAGGGGGGAAAAGGGCCCCGTCCCCAAAAGCCCCCGGCCCGGACTGCAGAAAAGACAGAAAACCTTTTGGGAGTAGGGGCAAAAATCCCTAGGACTCGGGGAAAAAAAATGCCTTCCAGGTATGGTAATAGTTTTCGGGGGGATTGAGGCTTGAAATGCCCGAATCATAGCCGGTTTAACAGACAAAATCTGTAAAACAAAAGCAAACCCCAAGGGTTAAAACCATTTGTAATTTGGGATTTTGATGATTGAGGAGAAACCAAACAATCGAAAACCCGGCCCTTTCTCCACTTCAAAAAAAGAGGGTGAAAAACTTCTGGTAAAGGAATTCCACTCCCCTTTTATTAATGTTGCTCGACTGAGACAACGGACTTTTTTTTCCACCCCTGGAAATGAAAATCCCCGGGACTTTTCCCGGGTACTAAACCCGCCGGGCCCAAAAAGGGAAACCCTTTGAAGATTCCAAAAGCCGCCTGGCCCTGGGGCCACCCTCAGGATTTAGAAAAGGGCCCCCTGCTGGGTTGTGTCCGGACGACCCAAATTTGGGTGCCCCCCCAAAAAAAAGGGGGACTTATGCGAAAGCGCTAGGAAAATGGCTCCAAGTTCAAAAACTAGAACATTGATTTGAAAACTGGATTCCCTGAGCCACCAGAGACCCTGCGGCGTCCGGGTGCCAAAGACGGTATTCCACCTCCGAAACTCCTTGAAGCCCAAACCCCCGGTTTTAACGAGTCTTTTCTTTGGGGACCAAAAAAAAGGTTTGATAAAAAACCTAAAAAAACACTCGGACTGGGACCACTTGAAAAAAACCTTTTGAAGGAGGGGGCCTTTTAACCCCCCTAAAAAAAAGCTAAAACACCTGAGCCAGAGAAGCAGACGGGAAGAAAGTAAAACCATGCTGGTGCATCTGAACTGAATCCTGTATCCTAACATGACGACTTAACATCATTGACCTGGACCTGCCGAACCTTCTGATAATGGAGGGGACGTCCCCCCACCAGGGAGGGATCTTGGGGGGGGCAACCCTTAAACCCAAGTACGACTTGGGGAAGGCCCTTTTGGGATGATCCCGAGATTTGCCATGAAACGCGGCCGGCTGAGGACGGTTTTAGCTTCCATGGGGGGGGGAAATTTTTTCCTGCCGCGGGCCCCTGGGGAATTCCCCAAAAGGGGCAAACGGGGCGCTTTTTTTGGTAAAACTATGCCGCTCTAGCTAGTTTTGGGGGGAGGAGAGTACTACTACCCCCTGTAGTATCTGAAATTATCTCATCCAAACACTTCACAAAAAGCTTGCTACCAGAGAACGAAAGTGCAACCAGCAATTTCTTGGAGGTGACCAAGTTTTTAACCACAGAGAGAGGCAAGTGGCCACTGCAAGGCCAAATGCCCAACCACTAAATGGGCGCCCTCAATATAACCACGGAATTTCCCGCACAAGAAAAATTTGAAAGCAAGTTTCCAACAACTCCTCCAAGAGGTTTTTCACCCAAACCCGCCCTTGCAGCAGCTGTTTTCCCCCAGACCTTCTGCCCCCAAGAAGCCCCAAAATTTGCGGCCACAGGCGGCCTAAAAAACCACCCAAGGGACACCGCCCCGGGTGCTGTTCTGAGGCTGCTCCCATCCGAAAAGGGGGATACCCTAAAGACTTCAGGGAAAGTGGGTGACTGGGGCATCCACCGATGGGACCCCCCCGCCCAAACCCCTTTGTTTCCCGGGGAAAAGGGGCCCAACCCATCCAGTGGGAAAAACAAAAGCCTGTCCGGGATTTTTCCATTTCCAAAGCAACCAGTCCTAAATTCCGGGTAGGGGGAAACACCAAACGTTTGCCGCCGCTGCGTTTTAAACGAAACCCCCCCTGGGGGGGCGAGAAAACCTAAACTTTAACATAAAAGGACCCCTTCTGACAACCCACAAAAGGGGCCCGACCGCTCCCTCCCCCTTTAAAACACCCTTTTCCCGGGCCAGAGCAAACCAGAAGTCCCCACGAAAGACCGTATCCCGCCCTTGGAGCTCTTTTCTCCACCACTGTGGGTTTCGGGGAGAGGGGCTGGGGGAAAACGAGGAGGAGAAAAATTTCGAACCCCTAAACGCGAATACTCCGTACGGGCTGCCCCGGCGCGGGACCCGGGGGGTGAAAAAGCTGGGCAGCAACAGAGAAAAGCAAAACGTTTTCCCCAAAAACAAAACCGGGACAGTTTTGACAAGTCCCCTACCTAGAAAAAAACCCGGCCCCTTTCCCGGGCCCAAACCGACTCCTGACGGGTGGAGTGGGGCCACGCAGGGTTTGGGCTGAGACCTACGCAAAGGGCACGGGCTGGCCGCAAAAAAAAACCCCTTAAAAGGGCAGCGGGGCGCAGGCGAAAAAAGCCCCAAACCCGTTTTGGGATGCGGGGGGTTTTAAAAAACACCATCCTTGGAAAGGCACATTGCTGCAAAGGGGAGCGGGGCGGGGTTTAAAGGGCCCAAAAAGAAGGCCAATTTTTTTTACCCCCCCAAAGTTTCTGTGTCCCCCCTGGGGGGGAAGGGCCCAAAATTTCAGAAAAGCATCCAAAATTTGGCCAAATCCCGGGAAAAAGGGTGATTGGGCTCCCCGCCCCCAAAAACAAGTCCGGGTTTTTGTTTGGGGGAAAAGAAAAAAAAGAGTATTAACCATTTGGTGGGAAAAACTTTCTGTCGGATTTTCCACTCCATGGCCACCAGTTTCCCCCCAAACTGGAAACCCGGAAACACCAAAGGGTGCTGCCTGCAGGGGTTTTTAAAAGAAACATCCCTCAGACGTCCTCATCTTTAACATGAAGGGGGTCCCCTAACAAACCCAGATAAGGGGTTAACCACCGCTGCAATTCCATATCCTGTCTGGCCAGAGTCAGAATCAGGAGTCCCCAGAAAAAAGCCCCAAACCAGGGGGAACTTCAACTCTGCCACTGCTGTCTGGAAGAGCTCAGGGGAACACGTTTTTAAAAGAGAACCCCCTTACACAAACCAACCGTACGGGAATGCCAGGCGCACACCCTTTGGGGGGGGGCTAGGCTGGGCAGCAAAAGAAAAGGAAAACACTTATGGGCCCAAACCAAAAGTCTGGGCAGGGCAAACCCCCTTTCTAGTAAAGAGATCTGGGACAATTCCATGGGCCACCGGGCCCTAGGGTCCGGGCCCCCGCGCCCTCGGTCGCAGAGTTGCAAAAAGGGCACCTGGGCAAGTGAATTTCTTGTGGCAATGGCCGCAGGCAAAATAAGTTGCCAATGCCTTTTTTGGGCTTTGGGGGGCTTTTTACCCATCAACTTTGGGAAAGGGGCCCTGGCTGCTAGAAGTTTCAGGGGGATTTAGATGGCCCAAAGAAGGCCAAATTAAACCCCCCTAAGAAAGCTGGTCCATCAAGTGGAACCCCAAAATTTTGGGAGCAAGTAACCTGGCGGCCCCCGGGGTGTAACAAGCCCAGGAAAGGACACAGTCTAGTTGCGGCCTAGTCCTCCAGAAGCCGGGTACTAAATTTGAAATCACCCGCCCCTCCCCGGACCCTTTTTAAAAGGGCCCCCCCCCCCGAGCACTGCAAGGCTGGTAAGCAGTTCCCGCGGCGCCTGGGGGGAACCAAACCTAAACCCCCCAAAAAAGTTTTCCCTGTCCCGGACGTTCAGTACCAAAGGTGGAAAAAAAAAAGCCCCGGAACCCGCAAAAGGGGCCCTCCAACTCCAAAAAAAAAAATGGAAAAAACCCCCAAAAACCCCAAAAAAGGGGGAAGAAAAGGGTTTCTCACCTTTTCCAAATTTTTTTGAGCATTGCGGCCCCCTCCCCCTTCAGTACCATCTACCGGAAGGCGAGGGTACCAGAATCCAAAAAAAGGGGCAGCGGAGACGGCAGGTGGGGATGGGTGAGCAGCACCAAGAATATTAGCTAGCTAAAGAACCGACTGATTTCCTGACGCCCTCAGGGGGGAAAACTTGCCCGTGAAAATAAGCCCTGATGAAACCCCCGAAAAGGTTAAGCCAAAGGCTCCCATAACCACCTGCAAAACAAAAAAAAATAAACCCACTCAGCAGAGCGTGTATAGCATCTTCCTTTTTAAAAACAAAATTTGGCCGGAAAATGGTTTGCCTTTTCAGCAGAAAGGGGGTAAAGTCCCCTCCCAGGCTGGCCCAACAAGTTTGGGGGCCCATAAATGACAGCCCTCCAAGGGCAGGGGCCTATACTCAAGGTGCTGTGCCTCCCAAGGATACTGGCGACAAAAGTTATTCCGACAGATACCATGGCAGGGCCATATGGGCCTGTAGGGAAAACATAGCTTCATTTCATGTTTGGCAAATAAAGTTCATACAGACACAAAAGCGTGGTAGCTTTTTGTGCCCAGAACACAAAGCATTTACTGATGGGAAACAGAGCCAATGTAGTCCAAAACAGTTTGTCCTAGAAATCCCCCAAAAGCCCACTATAAATCCATCCCAAATTTTTCTCTTGCAGGTATCCCCGACAGATACCAGCGTTCCCTTGTTTTTTGTTTCTAAAAATTCCAAAATTTTAAAAATTTTGTTCGGATCATCTAATGCTGGAACACATGCAATGTCCTTTGTGTAAACCCAAAAAAAAATTTAGAAATTTTAGTCATGCAGACCCTTAAATAACCCTTTTTAAACCAGTTTTTTGGGAAGCTTTTCCTGTTCTCCTCAGCTTCTTTTAAATTTTCTTGAATGGGCCCTTTTTGGGGTTTTTTTCCCACTTCTCTCAAATTTTTTTTCCATCCAGAGAAACAAATTTTCCCTTTTTTAGGGAATTTGCCCTCATCATATGACTAAAATAGATCAGTTTTTGTCGGTATCTTCCTTCCCGGGACAATTCGGAAAATTTTAAAAATGTGAGGAAATTTCGAAGATATTATCATAAGGGCCGTTTAAAAAGGTCATAAAAATGTATGTATGTTTTGTATGCATGAATTTTTAAAAATTTGGTATTCTTTTCAAACCAAGCATATTCGTCAGAAAACCATTGCCCGCAGGGTCAAAGACCCCCCCCCCAACCCCCCCTTTTTTAATGGAATTTGTAGCCTGTGTCCAGGGAAAAATCACAAATCTCTTGGGACAACTATATTACTCCCAAAACCCTTTTTAAAAACCCCCCCGCCTTTTCTGATAACAGCAAAATTTAAGACCAAATTTTTTGGCCCCCCAGCCAAAAAAAACCCCAAGCAAAAAGCCAAGCAGAAGTGGCCTATAACCCCCCCCCCCCCCCCTCCACAACCATAAAAAAATTAGCCACAAAAAGTTTATAGTTCATTGATCTGTCAAAACTGAAGCACAGCCCATTAATGCCATGTAGTGGAGACAGTGAGCAACAGTCCTCATTAAACATCAAGGGTCCGCCTACCTCATATCTTCAGCCAGTGAGTGCAACCTAATTATCCTAATTAGCTGATGGGAAGTGTGGAACCGGAGATAGAGATTTGGGCCTATAAAACACATTGCCAGTCTCAAATCTGATGTACATAGCCTGGGGTTCAATTTCTGATTGAACTATGTCCCATCTTCATTCATCCATACCCCTGGGATTTGAAAGCTGACACATTGTAAGTATAAAGTCTAAGTTTCTCCTTTTTATTTTACAACTGTTGCTACGTATGTCATATTCTTTGTTATTGTATTTTTTCTATGTAAGCACTGTAACTCATTTAGTATTAAAATAAGAAAAAATAATACATTCGTTCTTGTTGCTGTACGAATCCATAACTTTGAAGAGGAGTTTTTAACCCTGTAGCTGCTGGAGAGCAGTGAGGTAACTCGGGAAGCGTTTTTAAGTGTTTTTGAGTATCTTTTTGGGATCAGAGTCCTTCCATTTGATTTCCTGTTCTTTTGGTTATTGAGGGAAGGTGGTGGCAGCGGATAATTTTGGGGTGCTGGAACTGTCTTGGTGTGTGATTTATGCTTGATTTGCCACCTGAGTGAGAGGTGCGTGCAAGTGGAAATAAATAAACTCCATTACAGTGGCCCCACAGTCACGTGCTGGTGAGTGTGTACGTGACAATACAGTGAAGAACATCTTTATTGGTGAACGTACCATGGAATTAGTAGAAGTCTTCTCACGCACCACAGCTCAAAAGCATAAATTTTTCTTCTGTCTGCTTCTGCGAGCATTCACATGAGCACGATGGCAGTGATCAGTCTTTAGTGGTGACTGAGACAACCTTGGACTTCCATATTTGGTCCATGCTCACAATGGTTGCACGCCATAGTGCTAATTAAAGCTTAATCTCTGCCGTCCAACCACCACCGTAAACAATGAGGGATTGGAGAAAAAAGAAAGCTGTTGATCACTCTATTTCTTCATTGTTGATCTGTTGGTAGACCATTTTTTTTGCTGGTAGTCCTGATCTTTATAGTTTTACACACTTTTTTAAAACCTGATGTACTGTACATGGACAAGTGCCACCTACAAGATAAATCTGTAAAATATAAAACTTAGCTCACATCAACTTGAGTCTCTAGCATATAAAGAACTTTCTTTCACCCAACAAGCCAAAAAGGTTTCCTTTTATCCTACAATGGACTGGTCTACATCGGGACACCCTTTTTTCCCACAATGGGAGGTACCTTCCATCACATGCATACTTTGAGACATCCTTCCAACCTATGTCTTTAAATTGCAGTCAACAGAGCTTTACGTTTTTTGTGCAGTAAACTGTCTATATAAACTTTGAATTATATTTCCCTTACAATAGTCTAGTCTACAAGTATTTCTTCCAAATAATGTCTAAAGTAATATATTATCCCCCTATCTTCTTTCCTAGCTTCTGCAGATACATTTACTGGACACAAGATTGATAGACTTTTATGATCAGCCTGGTAACTTAATCCCTCAAAGACATAGATAAGCTGTAACAAAAGAGCTTGGATGTTGATTTTCTTTGGTGGTGGGTTAAAAGGCCACAGTAATGCAGTAAAACACTTTAGAATTATTTTGCCGTTACCTCAGCATTTTCTACAAGTGTAATGTGCATAGTTTTTTATCCCTTGTCTTCGATGTCAGAACGACACATTGACTGATACTGGGATGGGATTGAATAGATTGTTGCTACAGGAGATACGAAGATCAGCATTTGGAGTCTTTATTGCCTCGGTGTTCTAAACGGCTCACCTTGAATTGTCTGGGAGTCTCACCCACATGCAATTTACCACAGGGACATTTCGGTAAATAAACAATGTATTTACTGTCAAACCGGTTTTATAGCCAATTTTGTGCCTTTCACAGGCTGTATAAATCCAGTGTTTTTCATCTTGCCCCAGCACTATACACCACATAAACAGGGAATTATAATTCATTTTTAATAGCACCAACAATGTGCATTACTCAGTACACAGTAAATACTCTATAATGAGCATGAGAGTGAAATTATTTTCTCCATAAATTTAGCCTAATGGCAATATTTGTTCAAAATCTTCATTAGCCAGGCATTTAATTCATATAAATTACACAGTAAGTCACCAATTATCGATATCAAGCAAAGTACACCAAGCATCAAAGTACCCCCCGGCAGGTCATATTTTACAGATAGATCCAGAATATACTAAATAGTCATCCTCTTTATTTTATTTTTTCTTATATAATTTTCTATTTGGTACAAATGTCAAATTTAAAACGGAGACTGCATATCTTGCAAAAACAGACAAGTGTTTTAGGCTTTTGAAAACTTTCTAGAAGGAGGTACCCACTGTTAGTAATCCCAAAACCAATCCAAGAAAATAGAGGAAAACCTAGTCACATTCCTTACATCTTGTAACACTTCAAGAGGTTTAGCATTACTGAGCCTTGTCAAGTGGTAGAACTACAGTAGTTGAGCCTTGAAGATGGCTTCTAGTTACAGGGTGGGTAGATACAAAGCTAACAAATGTTGTCTAACATCAATAGTTCCTGTACTTTAAAGGGGTTTTGCCACAATCTCATTTCATAATCCTGCTTTCCAAACCCCTTCGCTCTATGGGCTCCCCATGGGGGTATATGCGATCTGTTTTTTTTGGGCGTATCATGTGATCTGAAAGGATGGGATTATCTTGTGTTTCCCCTGCTAGTCAAAAAAAGGTTTGTTTATGTTAATCGTTTGGGGAAGTAGTTTACAATGTAGTCAGAGGAAAAATTTTTTTGTCAAAAGATTTTTGGATTTTTTTTTTTTTCTTTAAATTTGAACATACCTTTTGGGAGGTTTTTTTTTTTATTATTATTTGCCTGTTTAACTAATTAAAAGGAGAAACAGAGGGGGAAATTTTAAATGACAGACCTGGGGTTAAACATCAGTAGCTGTTGAAGGAGAGGGTGTTTGAGATGTCTGCCCCAGGACTGAGGGGGCTTACCCTCAGTCATGGGGTACCCTTCGGAGACAAGCTGAAAAACAATGGATCACTAAAAGGAGCGCAAAAAGGACAAAAAGGGTTTGCAAAAATTTTTTTTAATGATGAATGGTGAAAATGTTTATTATTTAATTTGCAAGCTTCCCACGTCAATTTTACTTTGTGGCAAAACTCCTTTAAAGTTTGAGACAGAAATTAGTCTTCTTTATACATTTCATTTCTCCCAACTATCTCCCCACTCGAGATTTGTAATCTTTTCATTAGGATGATGACACTGGGGAACACTCATTTTGATGCCTTCAAAATTGGAACCATTTTTGTGGTGCCGATTCTGAAAAAATAAAAAACCCTTTTTCCCAAATATAAGCCCCAGTTTTGGAGATTCGGCATTTTTCCCCTTAAACCAAGTATATTCTGTGAAAGAAATTTGGTTTCACTCTTACTGTACTAAAGAGATGTTTGGAAATTCAAAAAAAAAGGAAAATACATAAATTTTAGAACACAAAAGAAACATGCAAAAAAAAAAACCTGAAAGTGCATAAACCTTTTTCAATTCCCTTTCATCTGAAAATACTTTATTTAAAAACAAAAATTTCCAAGAAAAATTGAAAAAATCATTTTAATTTTAACATTCAAACTAGACCCGTACTTTCAAAAATGGATTGGTTTTAAGATCGCGCACTCAAAATCCCCAAGAAAGGGGTTCAAAATTTTGGGGCCCCAAAAAATTTTTTTTTTTTTTGGCTCCCAGTATTATCCCTATAAAAAAAAAACCCCAAAGGGAAATTAATTTTCATAAATTTACGGGGATAAAAATTTAAAAAAGGGAAAGATATTTAGGGCATTCGGGTTTTTAAAAAATGGGGCTCCCTTATGTCCCTATACCCTTGTCGGTCCCAAAAGCTGTATTAAAAAAAAAAAAAAAAAAAAAAAAAAAAAAAGAAACGTGGCCGACATGCGAAAACTTTCTCGGGTTTTCTTTCTAAAAAAAAAATTTTTTCCATGTACAGCCAAGAGTACACAAAAAAAAAAAAAAAAAGGAAATATGAGAGGTGACCCCCGCATAAAACCTGTAGATTTTCCCTTTTATTTATCAGGAGGGGAAATATCCTCTCTAGGGCTTTTGGGAAGAAAAAAGAAATTACATAATGCTACTACACCAAGGGACAAAAAAAAAACTTTGTTGGGCTTTTTACCCCACCCTACATTTACTTTACTTCTCTTATTTCTTTATTTTTATCCAGTTTTGCACATAGAAACCTTTTTAGGTTTTTTCCCTGAATTTCATAAAGCAGCTCGCTCTTCTGCTTGTTGCCTCATCTTAATTTTGTGTCTGAAGTTCTCAAGATTTTCTTCTGCTTTCCGCTTTTTCATCTCTTCATGGCCAATTCCACTACGTCCTTTGCAAAAAGGGAAGGAAAAAAAATACCTTTAAAAAGGGGTTTTGCCACAATGAAATGTTGAGTGGGATCCCCCAAAAAATGGGTTTTTTTAACACTTTCTAAACATATGCGATTACAAAAAAGTGAAGCCTGTGGGGCCCTACAGCTTTTGGGCTCAGCCCCCCTTTCCCCCCCTTACCTGAAAGTTTACATTAGACACGAAAGAGGAGCTGATTTTCCCCCGTTTTTTTTTTTTGGGCCACTTCTTATTGATGAAAAGGGAATTTTGGAAATGAAGCTTTCAAGGGGGGCGGGGGAAGGAAAGAAAGTCGTGTAGATTTTCCCTGCTGTATAGAGAACCACTGTTTTTAATTGTTATTATTTGGGGTACATTTTTGAGACGCCCTTTTCCTCACTCTTTTGCTCACCCCCCCCCCTCTCCCCCCCTTGCAGTTTTTCATAAACCTTCGCTTTTGATTTGTTTATATTCTCCCTGAGCAAATTTAAGGGGGGTAAAAAAACTCATTTCGTGGCAAAAACCCCTCAAATTTGTTTTTCCGTTATTACGTAAAAAAACCAGAAAAAGGGTCAGCTCACCCCAACATAACCCCAGCCCTCGTGGTTTGGGTTCACACGCATTCACCAGAGTCCGGGGCGGGGTTTCCCAAGGTATAGCAAAACCGAGGGGATGCAGGGGAAAAACCCCAATAGAAGTATAAAAAAAATTTTGCCCTTTTATTTGGGAAAAATAATAAAAACTTAAAAGCTTCCCATGTGCAACCCCCCTAAAAGCATCGGATTTTAAAGCTTACGCGTTTCGGGGTGAAAAGCACCCCCTTTTTGGTCTTTGTTTCTAACATATAAACCCCCAACCTCCCTTTAAAAATACCATAATTTTTAAAATCATTGGTGGATTCCCTGTTTTGTCCCCCCGCCCACCTGTGCACCCCCAACGGCCCTCGGGAACCCCCAAACAGAATGGAGAAGAGGGCCTGTTTCCGGACATGCGTTTTAAACAATCATGCGGCCAATTCAGGCAATAGATGACCCCTTTGTCCGGTCATGGCGGGTAATCTATAGCCCCGGGGTTTTAAAAAAAGGGAAAAATTTTAAAGTGCCTTTCCTGCGCCATTACGAAAAAAAAAATATATGAAAAGGGATAAAAAATTTTGGGGCGGGTAATGACAAAAAAAATTAGGGTTTTATGTACAGACCCGGCAGGGATTTTTTGGGCTGTGGGTCTTGATAATAGAAAAAAGAATATATTACCAAATGTGTTTTAGCAAAAAACAAAAAATTAAAAGGTACTTTTTAAAACCGGGCAGGAAGAAAAAAAAAAAAAAAAAAAAAAAAAAAAAAAAAAAAGGGGAAGGCCAGTTGTTAAAGGAAGCCATTTTCAGAATAAAAAATTTAAGGTAAATTAAGGGGAAAAAACCCCGGGCAGTAGATAATAAAGTTAGCACATTTTCCCCAAAATAAACGAAAGAGCCCCTAAGAATAGAAAGGGCTCAAAAGGTTTATCGGGGCAGCTTTAACAGGGATTACAAAAAAAAAAAACCCCCTTGAAAATTTTTCCCATAGTGCAGAAAAAATAAAAAAAAGTTTTAGATTAAAAATACACTTGGAAAACCGGAGACCCCAATTTTTAGTATAAAAGGGAGAGACCCCTTTAAAATTTCCCTTTTTTTTGTGGGTAAAATTCAATAGGGGAAACTTTTAAATTTCCTTCTTGGGGTTTTTAAGCCCCCCTGGTACTTTTTGTTTTTTAAGTAAGGACCCAAAAAGGCCTCTCTATTTTTGTAGTGTTTTTTCTTATATCTCCCCCCCGGATTGGTTGGGATGAAATTTTTCCCCCCCCAATTACTTTTGCCCTCTAAGTTTGGGAATGTGCATTTCTCTGAAGTGATTGGATTTATTAGATTATTCCCGACAGGGGGGCTATTAGTTTTCATTGAGGGGTTTAGGGGGGTCCTTAATCTTCCTTGTTTGTGCTTCCCCCGTAAAAATAAATTACAGAGGGGGGGACATTTTGCCAAAGGGACAAATTTCATTGGGCGAATTTTCAGTTTATAAAGGGCCCTTTTTTATATAACTTTTAGTGTTGTGAATGTCAGAGAAAAGTTTTAGTGGCGGGGGAAACTCCCCAAATGCGGCACGGGTTTTCCCCCCACACTTGAAAAAAACCCCTTTGTGTCAGCCCCGTTTTGTTGTGGCCCATGGGTCAATACTAGATTTGGGGGAAAAATTTTGTTGCCCAAAGTAATGCCCCTTTTAGGGGAACAACGTGAAAAGCCTTAGAAGTTCCTTTTTTAACGTGGATCCCCAAAAAAAACAAAGGTAATTAAATTTAAACAAAAATTTCTTGATTTAAGAGAATTTGGGGGGTTTTTGATCCAAAAAAACCCAAAGTGGGGTCTTTGAAAATTCCCAGAAAAATTTTTTTTGTGTTGCGGTGGATCCAAAAAGGGTTCTATCTTTTCGGGGTCCCCTATGGGCCAAAGGGGCCCTTTTTTTTAAAACCCTTGCCCCGGGGATCCTCTTCTGGACAATCTATTTTCAAATTTATGTACGTTCCCCCCGATGGGCCTCCTTTTACTGCAATTTCTTTTGGGCCTGACCCCTCTCACCTAAGGAAATGGCTTTTTTTGGGGCATTTTTTGGGTTTTTAAAAATTCTTGAATGAAAAATTGTATTTCCGTTTGGGGTCTTACGATGGGATTTGGTCTCAATGGGTTACCCTCCCGGAAATTTCCCAAAAAGGATTAAAACCAGGAAAAGTAATTTTATCAGGCTAATGTATGAAATGAAAAGTAAGGGTTTTAAAATTTTTTTTATTCAGAAAAAAAAATTTAAAAGGGTATGGCAGGCACATCCCCCCCCCCCAAAATAAAAAAGGGGGTCATCGAAAGTACCCGCAAAACCCCAAAAAAAGGTCCCAAAAGGGGTTCTTTTGGGGGTTTGATATATAAAAAGCTCCCCCCCCAAACCATGGTCAAATTGGGCCCGGGATGGTGAGAAATGGCCCCCTAGAGGGCCCCTTAATTTTTGAAGAAAAAATCCCGATTAAAATAAAAAAAATTATGATTCTTAGAAATTCAGCACTGTTACAATTTTACTCGGAGACCCCTTCCGTATAATCTGTTTTAACGTGAGAAATGAAAAATTGAGGGCTGATAGAGCCCACCGGGGGAAAAGGGATGCTGGAAAAAAGCTTTCCCCTCAACCCTGTGAGCCCCGAATTATTTTGGTCCCCCCTCTGTGTGTTCCAAACCTTTTTAAGGCTTTTTTTTGTGTCCCCTTTAAATAAACCCGGGAAACTACCAAAACCCAAAAACTTAAAGGAAAACCCCTCCCAAACCCTTGGACAGCCTTTCCAGGATTGGGAACCCATGCCCAGACAATAGGTTCATGGGAAAGGGTTTGGGCCCCTTTTTCCCTTTTGGACCTTTGGTAGTCCCTACAAAAAGGAAATTACAGGAATTTTTCTACAAAAATTTTATTTCCCCCTGTTTTTGACTGTACACTCCCATCCCTAAACCTTTTCCCCCAAAAGAAGTAGTAATTGGTTTTTAAAATTTAGGGGTAGGACGGTTTCCAAAACTGCGATATGTTTTCAGTATAAGATAACATTTTTGTTTTACGTGCAACTTATGTTGTTTGCCCTAAGGACAAACGGTTCCCCCCCTTTTTTTTGCATTTTTTTTTTTCCCGCTCTGGATTAGTTCTCAATTTTCCCCCAGTGCTCTATTTTTATCTCTGGTTAAGTTTAAATTTTGGGCCCGGATGTATGCTATTGTAAAATTTAAAGGGTTTTTTCTTCCAAGGGAAAATGAAATCTAACCATGGCCCGGGGTAGGGGAAAAGACCCGGGGAGAAAAATTTGGGGTTTGGGGGGTTGGAAAAAAACAAGTTTTAGTATACTGCATGTAATCCGCTTTCAATGGCTGATCCTGTAAAACCCGCAAAAAGGGAATGATTGCCCCTTTGCTCACTTAAAAGGTTGATTTTAAATCATTTGGTGCTTATCTACCCCCCAGAAGGGATTTTCATTCAAATGATTCATCTTGAACATTTAAAAAAATGGGGGTTTAAGGGGCCAAAGTCCGGACAAACTTTTTTTAACGTCCCCTTTAAAAGTAGAAAAAATTTCAAAATTGGATTGAGACAAAAATTTTTGTCCTAAGGGGTACACCTTTTTTATGTGAATTCGTCAGCTGTTTCAGAAGAAAAGGTTGAGAAAGTCCGGGCCCTCCGCAAATTGTTAATTTTTCCCGGGGGTCTTTTTTTTCAAATTTTTTTTTCTGTGCTTCCCCTCCCCCGCGTTTCCCCGTTTTTTTTATTTTTCCCTTTTTAAATTTTATTCTTTTTTTGACGGTAGATATTTTGGGGGTGGATTCCCCTACTGGAAGGGACCCGTTGGGGAGTATCATCAGAATCTCGGTTATTATCAGTGTTGGAGCCCGAATTGGTGGGGCCCCAAAAATTACTCTTCTTGAGAAAAGACCCCTTTTATTGCCCCTTTATCTTGTTTTAGGGAAAGGAAACCGGGTGTATTTTGAATCAAAACCCTTTTGTTGCTCCCCGTCATTTGACAGCATTATTCCTAGGGCCCGAAGATCTTTTCTGGAACTTGGAATTTTTTAACCCCCATAAAATTTAGTTTCCAAAAATTTTCCCCAAACGGGCCCCCATCTTTGTTTAAATTGCCCTAGTTGGTTTTGGGGTTATCGAGATTGCAAAAATTTGCTTTGAGTTCTCCATATCTTGTGCTATTTGTTTTCATCTTGATATTTTTTATGTTTTAAAGATCAGAGCCATCAAATTTAGGGGGGCAGGAATGGGATCCCCTTCCATTTTCTGTGAACTCCTCAGAGAAAAAATTTTGGGGAAAAATTTTTTTAATTCGTAATTTTCTTTTGGGGTCATTTTTCGTTTGGGTTTTTAATTCTCCAGGGTGGTAGATCCCAACCCTATTTTTTTGGTTTTTTGTGCTCGGAGTTTTTTCCAGTTCTTTCACTTTCAAGGGAAAAATTCCCGGTTTAAATTTAGGGGAAGCGCATTAGCATTTTGGAAAACCAGCTGGGCCCTTTTTTTTGGCCCGCTTAATGGGTTTAGAATTCCCAAACCTTGGATTTAAAGCACAAAAGGGAAAGCTTATGGTTGGGTTTGGCTGGTAGGGGGAGCCCGGGCCCCAGACTCCCCAAAAAAAACAGCCCAGTCAAAAAAAGCCCAAAAAGGGCAGCTCACCCCAAAAAAAACCAGCCTCGTGGTTTGGTCAGCACGCATTTACCCCGAGGGCCAGGGCGTTTGGTCCAAATTTATAGCAAACACGATGGATGCAGCGAAAACCACCAATAGAAGTATAATAAAACTTAATATAATAAAAGTATAATAAAAAATATAATAAAACTAATCTATCCAATCACTTCAGAGAAATGCACGATTCCAAAAATTCAGAGGGGCCCAAAAGTAATTGGGGGATTGAGAAAAAATACCCCCAAACCGGGGGGGGGGGATATAAGAAAAGAAATACCGATTTGGAGGCCCTTTTTTATCCCTTTCTTTTTAAAAAAACAGTACCAGGGGGGCTTATTAAGAAGGGAGTTAATGTTCCACTATTGAATTTAACCTCAAAAAGGGGGATTCTAAAAGGGGTTCTCTTCTTTAATTGTTGGATGTTCGGTTTTTCCCGGGTATATATATATCTATTTCTTTTTTATTTTTTTCTGCATAGTTTCAACTTTACAAGGTTGGTTTTTTTTTAATCTGTATGCTGTCTCCCATACCTTTTGAGGCCCTTTTATTCTTTGGTCTCTTTTCGTTTATTTTGGGGGAAAATGTGCTTAACTTTTTTTTTACTGCCCGGTTTTTTTTTCCAGATTAAATTTTACCCTTTTTTTCATTCTTTAATTTGGGTTCCTTTAAAAAACTGGCCTTTTCCCTTTTTTTTTTTTTTTTTTTTTTTTTTTCTCTGCCCGGTTTAAATGTACTTGTAAAATTTTTTTTTTTCTGTTGAAAAACCCTTTGGTATATATTCTTTGTTTATTATGCAAAACCGACAGCCCAAAAAATCCTGCCCGGGGCTGGACCCTTTCCGTAATTTTTTTGTTTATTTCCGGGACTTTTTTTGGTATACTTTGCATTTTATTTTTTATCGTTTAAAGCGCGGACAGGGGAGTAATTTTTTTCTTTTTTAAATCCGGAGTATAGAGGGATCTGCGCAAAGAGGGGCATTTCTTTTTGCTATTGCCCGAATTGGCCCCCATGATTGTTGATAAGCATGTGGGTTTCAGGCGTCTTCTCCATTCTTTTTGTGGTTCAGAGGGCCGGGGGGTGCACCCGGTTGGGGGCAGCAATCAAAGGGAATCCAACCCAAGATTTTGGGAAATTATGGTATTTTAAAGGGGGTGGGTTCAGTATGTTAGTATTTCTAAAGATAAAGGGTGTGCTTACACCCGAAAAACGTAAACTAACTCGTTTCTTTGAGGGGGATGTTGCAACATTTTGGGGGTGCTTGTAAGTTTTTATATTTTTCCCTAAAAAAAGGAAATTAAGTTTTATTATACTTTTATTTGGGGTTTTTCGCGGGGATCCATTGTGTTTGCTGTTTCCAGTTTTTTAAAATGTACACAAATTTGGGGCCCTCTTCTTGCATACATAAAAAATGCTTTTCCCTGCAGTGGCCTGATAATAGATTAATGATCCGAAGAATGGACTCTTCATTAAAAGAAGTTCTAAGGTTTTTACATATGGGTGTCATCTAACAAAAATATTTTATCGATTATGTTATGAGGGGAAAGTATTGTGTTTTATATGGGGTTTAAAAAAGATGTATTTTTGGGGTTATAAAATTTATTTCACAGACCTTTTTTTGTGGGCTTACTCTACTGCAGTGTCTCCTGAAATGTCCCGATTTTAAAAAGGAGGCTTTGGGGGGTGTGAGCCATTTTATGGCCCTGCTTTATTTTTCCCCCCATAAACCCTTTTAGCAAAATTAAAGTATCAAAAAACCCCCAGCAAATGCAACTAATTTTTGGTCACTTTTCCCCAAAAAAGTCAATTTCCCCTATATAACCCAAAATGCAGAACAGAATTCTTCATCTCATCTATATGGCAGACTTTGCATACTGATTTGTACAGCCTGGTTTAGCTAATACCATTAGGTACATGCACTATAAACATAAAATGTACTTTTCTAAGTATGAAATGGAGGCAAAATGGCCTTTCATGAAAACATGCCCTATATTAAATGAATATTGCTTCACATAAAGTGGAAAATATGACTAAATTGTCCACAATAAAATAATTTCAGCTATTTTTTGTTTTTTAAACCCATTTAATTTCAACTTGTTTCAAAAATTTTTGCCCTTTGGGGAAAATTTTTCATAAAATAAAAAATACGGGAAAATTTGCAGAAAGGAAAAAATAAGGTTAATGGGATCTCAAACATAAACTTTTCCCTTTAAAAAAAAAAATAAAAAAAGGAAAAAATTTTTTTTGAAATGCCAGTTTGACTCCAAAGAGGAATTTATCCTGACCGCTAATAATTAAAAAATTAAAACATCTAGTGCAGGTCCATTTTAAACTATATCTAGACTAACTGGAATCCACAGCAAAAGGTAAAATTTGGAATAAAATATGACAATTTAAAAGTCCATAGTCTATAGCATGCACTAGATTTTCTTTTACGGGGTGAGGGGAGGGTTTTAAAAACCGCATTCACTAAAATCAGAGTGCGATTTGTTTCTTATTTTTGCAGCGGAATCTGCACCAAAAAACTTCAACAAATTTGCCACGTGTACATTGTCAGAAAATCTGTAACAAATAATGCATTAAAGTCTATTACACAAATACATAGGAATTCAGCAGAGAAATGTAAGCATATGTGTACATGCTAATTTAGGAGTAAAGAAATAGAATTGCTTCTTTAAAGCAAACCTGTGAGGTGGTTTATTCTACCTCAAGCATCCTCAAACTGCGGCCCTCCAGCTGTTGGGAAACTACAACTCCCATCATTCCCACTGTTATAGATTATATAAATGCATGCTGGGAGTTGTAGTTTCCCAACAGCTGGAGGGCCGCAGTTTGAGGATGCCTGTTCTACCTTATCTAACAGCAGGATATCAGAGGGAGAGAAGCTGAGCTTTGTGATATATAGGGTTATATGATTTGAAACAAGTTTTTTTTTTAGGAAAAAGCGGAGTGAATCTTAAAACAGAGAGAAAGTGCTGCTGACCCCACAAAGTGATCGTCTGTTTGCTCTGTAAATGCACTGATACATAAAAAAGCTGTCAATTGCTGTATGAGGGTGAGGTAAGCAGGACTTCAGGAGTGTCTTTTAAAGGGGTATTACCACAAAGGTATTCCATATCTTCTTGACCTCTCTTCAGCTTTCAGTGTCTTCAAAAGGGGTGTGTATAATTTCATATGACCTAGCAGGCTTGACATCACCATGCCTTTCCCCAAAGTTTGCTCACTCTAGACAAACACATACTTATGTAAAGAGCCGTTTGTGTACAGAGCAGTGAGTAGCTACAATGCAGCCAAGTGGTTGGCACTACTGCCTTTCAGGAAAGGGGTTCTAGGTTCAAATCCCCGCAGGAACCAAACATGGATTTTCTTTTCTCTTAATGCACATAACTGATTGAGGGTTTTATATTATATATATATATATATATATATATATATATATATATAATATATATATATATATATATATATATATATAAATATATATATATATATATATATATATATATATATATATCTGTACTTATTTGACTAATTACTAAGGAGTACAGAAGACAGGAGTAGAATGGCAGCACCAGGGGATGAACACTCATTCAGCAATGAGTGTGTGTGATTACTAGACAGGGAAGGGACCGACATTAGCTGCCTGACAGGAGAGGTGATGTCAGAGCATGTGCGGCCAGGACTGAGGTCGTACTGGTCGTATCCCCTAGATACCCTTGGATAACTAAGGTGGCAGCTAAAACAAAAACGGTACAGAATTTGTAACCCTTTAAAGGTGTTTTCTCATCACAAGCTTTCGCAGACTTGAGCTGTTTCTGTCTTTTACAGCTTTAAATCCAGAGGCGTGTCTCTCCTCACTGAAGAATGGTGACATCAATCTGTGTAAGCAGTGGGAGAGGATGTCACATCTCTGTAGACCTCCTGCAGAGGTCAGTACTCATTCCTGCAGACCTGTCACCTCCCTCCACAAGCTCCTTGTAACCATTACACCTGCATTGGTGTAAACAGTTATACATACAGCCTGAAACAAATGTGAGAAATGTGTACAAGTGTATAAGGCGGTGTTATAAGGCGGGAGAGAGTGAATCTAGCAGCAAGAGACTCCGTAATTGCCCAGATCCTTTACATAGAGCTGGGAGATGAGCATAGAGAAGCTCAGTCAACCTTTATTACATAGCCAGCACAGAAAGCTGTTTCATTTTCATTTCACACAGCTCAGAGGGGAGTAAGCACAGAGTGCAGGCAGCCAATCACAGTACAGGGGGTTATGTCCCATTCAGAGGCGTGTCCCAAAAGGGCTGAACTAAATATCAGGCAGCCAATCACAGCAAAGGGGGCATGGTCTGACATCAGGCTGCTGATTTAGCTCTAGACATACACGAATTAGACGCATTCAGGTAATGCAAACCAAATTAGATTCAGTTAATGCAAACCAATTGGAAAAGTGCTTATTTTTACTGTCCCCATCATTACAGATATGATCTTTATAGTGAGAAAACCCCTCCCTGCCTTCCCAGAGGCATAATTTTTTTTTTTTTTTTCATCTACATAGACAGATGATGCTTTTTATTTTGTGGGACAAGATGTACTTTCTAATGATGTTATTCGTATTACCATATAATATACTGGAAAACCGCAAAAAAATTCTAAATGGGGCAAACATTTTTTTATTTTTGAAATTTGTGCCGCGGCGCCTTTTTCCATGTCCAGTAACTTTTTTGTATTAACCCCTTAAGGACCCGGCGTTTTTTTTGGGTGACACGTTCGTTTTTCCCTCCTCGCCTTCTGAAAGCCATAACTTCTTTATTTTTCCACCTACATAGACACATGAGGGCTTTTATTTTGCGAGACAAGATGTACTTTCTAATGGTGTTATTCACTATACTATAGAATATACTGGGAAACCGCAAAAAAAATTCCAAGTGGGACAAATTGTGAAAAAAAAATTATTTTCGCCATGTTTGCGGGGGTTTTGCTTTTACGGCGTTCAATCTTCGGTAAATATAATGTGTTATCTGTATTCTTCAGGTTGTTACGCATCCGGCAATACCAAACATGTAGGGTTTCCGTTATGTTTTGGTACCGTAAAAAAATTCCAAACATTTTCTATTTTTGAAATTTGCGCCACGGCGCCATTTTGTGCGACCAATAACTTTTTTGTACTAACACCTACGGACGTCAGTGAGGGGAAATTTTTTGCGGGCTGAAGTGTACTTTTTATCGCTAGCAGTTTGGAATGCATGCGACTTTTTTGATAATTTTTATTCCATTTTTTGAGTGACGTAAAATGACCAAAAAACGCAATTTTGGCGTTTGGAATTTTTTTTCTTCTACGGTGTTCAGCGTACGGGATAAATG
Organism: Phyllomedusa bahiana; assembly: GCA_025379985.1. NCBI lineage: Eukaryota > Metazoa > Chordata > Amphibia > Anura > Hylidae > Phyllomedusa > Phyllomedusa bahiana. The sequence goes on along the minus strand of JAODAL010001068.1, from coordinate 228,252 downwards.
ATGTTATATTTTTATAGATCGGACTTTTTCGGACGCGGCGATACCAAATATGTGTAACTTTTTATTATTTTAATGATTTTATTTGTAAAATGGGGAAAGGGGGGTGATTTGAACTTTTAATACTTTTTTTTTTTGTACTTTAATACTTTCCGTTTTTTTTTTTTTACTGTAACATTGAGGACACCTGTGGGACTTGACCACTAGGTGGCGCGATTGTTAATACAACCTAATGCATTGCATAGGCAATGCATTAGGGTGTACAAAGATGGCTGTTTCCCCACTTCCTGTCTGCGGACGGAAGTGGGGCAAACCGGCCAGAGTAAGTGACAGGAGCCTTCAGAAGGCTCCCCACCACAATGCCCAGTGATCGGATCGGCGCAGCATAGCTGTGCTTATGCCGATCACCGCAGCGACTGGTGTGCGGCACCGATCGGCGTTAATTCAGACGCCGCGGCCATCTTTGCTGCGGCGCCTGATGGTTAATACAGCGCCACCGGGCGGAGCCACCCGCCGGCGCTGTTACTGCCGGGTGTTAGCGGCAATTTTCCGCTAACACCCGCCGGCTGTGCGGGGGGTTGCGGAGCGATCCCCCTGCAAAGCCCCTTAGCGGCCCTGGGACGTACTGATACGCCCAAGGTCGTTAAGGGGTTAAAACCTATGGACTTGAATGAGGGTGCATTTTTTGTGGGCTGAAGTGTATTTTTTATTGCTATCAGTTTGGAATACATGCGATTTTTTTGATAAAATATACTCCAATTTTTAAAGCACATGAAATGACCAAAAAACACAATTTTGGCGTATGGAATTTTTTTTTTATACAGTGTTCAGCATACATTTTAATAGATCGGACTTTTTCAGGCGTGGCGATACCAAATATGTGTAACATTTTATTATTTTATTTGTAAAATAACAAAAGGGAGGTGATTTGAACTTAATATTAATTTTTTTTACACTTAAAGTTAAAAGAAAAAAAAAAAACTTTGAGTACCCGTAGAGTGCTTCACCACTAGGAGGCACGATCATTTATACAGCCTAATGCATTGTAATATAATGCATTAGGGTGTACAAAGATAGCAGTTTCGCTACTTCCCTTCCTGTCTGTGGCCAGAAGTAGCAAAAATGAAAACATGAAGGCGATGGAAGCCTTCACAAGGCTCCAGCTGCCATGTTAACTTATCTGGGCCCCACGATTAAGCCCCGGGTGCCCCGAGTGGAGTGGGAGATGGTGCGTGGCACCATTTCTCACTGATTTAAACACCGCGCCATCTTTGCTGAGGCATCTAAGGAGTTAAACAGCGCAGGAGGGCACTGATCTCGCTACAAAGACCCATGCCGGCATTACTCATACATCCAATGTCAGTAAGCGGTTACCGATGTTGAATGGTAAAAATGTTTATTATTTTATTTGCGGAAAACCCCTTTAAAGAGGCCTCTCCGTATTTTATCTGCTTTTTAGTCAAATCCTGCTCCACAAAACATTTAAAAGGGAACCGGTTAGGTAGTTTCTGCTTCCCTATCTGAAAGCAGGATGTGATAGAGGGGACAAAAAAAACAGAGTTCTGTGATATACACTACTGTTCAAAAGTTTGGGGTCACTTAGAAATTTCCTTATTTCTGAAAGAAAAGCACAGTTTTTTTCAATGAAGCTAACATTAAATGAATCAGATATACACTCTATACATTGTTAATGTGGTAAATGACTATTCTAGCTGCAAACGTCTGGTTGTTAATGCAATATCTACATAGGTGTATAGAGGCCCATTTACAACAACCATCACTCCAGTGTTCCAATGGTACATTGTGTTTGCTAACTGTGTAAGAAGGTTATTGGATATTTTGAAAACCCTTGTACAAGTATGTTAGCACAGCTGTAAACAGTTTTGCTGATTAGAAAAGCTATAAAACTGACCTTCCTTTGAGCTAGTTGAGAATCTGGAGCATTACATTTGTTGGTTCGATTAAAGGGAATGTGTCATCAAAAATGACTTATTGTTTAACTCACATTTTTATGTTAAACACATTTTGTAGGAATTTTTGGTTATGTTTTTTTTTTAATTTTCCAGATCACTTTCAATATTTTTTTTAATAATTCTTAAGTCCTGTAGTTTTCACTTTGGTCACTAAGCCTAATAATCGTCTGACTTCCTGCTCTGTTTAAAGAGCTTTTCAGCAAGGTGCTCATTATTAGTAAAAGCAGGGTCAAACTGAAATGAGACACCATTGTGTACAGATAACACAGAATCCACCAATCACAAGAGGAGATGGTCACAGCTCTCCCTCTCCCCTCCATTCACAATGAAAACTATCCTATAGACGTCTATGGGACAGAAACTGTCTTAAGAATTCTATGGGCATGAAGCTGCTGTAAGGTATCTCTCTGACTGCTGTTAAAGAAGTGCCAGCAAGAATGCCTTCCCCAAAATCATATATAGACGGCCGAATAGAGAAATCTGCAATCAGGAAATAAAAACGACTGAGAGGAAAAGCATATGGATCAGGGTCTTGATTTAATAAGTAAAAAAAAAAAAAAATTGGCGACATACTCCCTTTAAACTCGTAAAATGGCCAGAAAAAGAGAACTTTCATGTGAAACTCGACAGTCTATTCTTGTGCTGAGAGATTAAACCTATCCCATGTGAGAAATTGGCAAGAAACTGAAGATTTCCTACAACAGTGTGTACTACTCCCTTCAGAGGAGAGCACAAACAGGCTCTAACCAGAGTAGAAAGAGAAGTGGGAGGCCCCGCTGCACAACTGAGCAACAAGACAAGTACATTAGAGTCTCTAGTTTGAGAAATCGACGCTATACAGGTCGTCAACTGGCAGCTCCATTAAATAATACCCGGAAAACACCAGTGTCAATGTCTACAGTGAAGAGGCGATTCTGGGATGCTGGCCCTCAGGACAGAGTGTCAAAGAAAAAGCCATATCTGAGATTGGCTAAGAAAAGATTAATATGGGCTAAAGAACACAGACATTGGACAGAGGAAGATTGGAAAAAAGTATTATGGAAAGACATTTGTGAGACACAGAACAACTGAAAAGATGCTGGAAGAGTGCCTGACGCCATCTGTCAAGCATGTACACATCTTAAATCATGATTTTATACAAATACTCTAAAAAAGTTATCTGATATATTCATATCTCATACCTGGGCAAACAAATGCTGTTAGCCAAGGATCTTTTCATCCAAAAAAACATTAAGTAAACGCATATTATACATAAAGCAAGTACTACTGCAAAAAAATAGTAAGAATGAAAAGTACCTGTTTTAATATTCAGTGGAATCGGTTCTACAATGCCTTCACCTACACAAAAAGAAAGAAATAGTATGCATGTTATTTGAAATGTATTTTTTTTTCAAAATTTATATTGCAATGTGAATACATGATCAACCAATAATTTTACTGAAATTGACCACCGACACGTCATTCAGAATATTTCATACAAATGAAAAACAATAATTACTCTTACCAGTAAAGCTGTGTTCAAATGTTCTGCTTTTTAGATGCAGTTTTTAAAGACAAAACCAAGAATGGACTTAAAGGGGTTGTCTCACTTCAAAGAATAGCTTTCAAAATGTAGGGAACACTAAATGAAGACATTTTCCAAATATATTGCTCTTTTTATCTTTTTTTGTTAAGGAGCTACAAATGATTTTATCACCTTTTAGTTTCCCAAGTGACCGACCTGTGTACTCCTTCTCCCCTGCTGTTTGTTCTACCTGATAGCAGGGAGTGGCGTCATCACACAAGTCGCTGCAGGCAGTGAGAGCTTGTGTGTTATCTAATCTTTCAGACAAAAGACAGCAATTACTCTACTGTTTATATTAGCTCAGCAGCTTCTCCTGTCCAGGTAGAAGGTAATTTATCTAATCTAGACTAATAAACAGTCTGAAGACATGGAGCTCATATGCTAATTACAGACTGCTTGACCAGGAAGTGACAGAGCAAAGCAGCATTATTTAATTCATGCATCCTATGAAACTTTAAGATGAGACAACCCCTTTAAAAACAAGAAGTCTCCATCATTCCTTAGAGGGGCTTTCTAAAGGATATGCCACAAATATCTAAAATGGGGCAACCCTTTTAATAGGTGACCGCCAATTAAGATCCATTACTAGCTTTGGGATAAAAAACTGCATCTAAAATGCTGAACATATGAACAAAACTGTTCTTCTGTAATCTATGAAAGCACTAATGCAAGGAGGACTACCCATCCACTGATGACAGGAAATTTATCACTTTTATAAATCCAAGACTCCTCATTGTGCGGTATCCAAATTTTATAGAAGTGTGCATATGCCGACAAAAACTGACAACTGACATCAAGTGAGAGTGATATCAAAAACTAATTTCCGCGAAGTGAATACAAGTTTTATATAGGCTGATCTTAAGGAGTGGCAATAATTAATACATCATCATTAGATCAACAACATTAAATCGCACCTCTAATCGTAAATTGTATTGTGATTGGTCACTTGATAACATGCATCTGCGCAAACAGATAACTTGTTACCCAGAGATTACCTTTATCCTACATTTGGCCTTGTAATTAATATTAATTATCATTAGCTACAGATTTGAGGAACTAAATGTGCCAATGAGAGAACAGGACTGTTAAATGCCCCAACAGACAAGCAAAGCCGAAAGTCACATCTTAGGTCTGCTTAGAAAATAGAAACATTAATGCAGAAGAAACTTAAACCAATAATTCCCTAACAAATCCCCCTTAGATTTCAATTTCTAAGAGATACAAAGGTACTGCCCCGAGGTCTACTGCCGTATGAGAGAGACTGGTCTTCATTCAGCCAAATGCCACAATGTTTTGGATCTGTTTTTCACTAGAAGAAAAATGCATTGAAAACTGCATCCAAACTGCATCCCAAAAACGTATCCAAAAACGCAGCAGCTGATATCTTTTTTGTATGCGTTTTGCATGCATTTTTCGGATCCGTTTATATATATATATATATATATATATATATATATATATATATATATATATCAGGTTGTAGTTTGAAAAGGTAGAATCTTTAGTGTAATATACTTTACCCTTACATATGTATGTATGTATGTATGTATGTATGTATGTATGTATGTAAGGGTATGTAATATACTAAATTGGCCCCTAGAGGTCTCATTTGATCTAGAAGAACTGTTTGAAATTTAGCAACCTAATAACCTACATTTTCAGAGTGGAAAGTGGTTAAGTTGTAGTGTAAGAGAATGCCTAATAGAGGGTGTTATAACAGCATTTTACATGTTTCAGAAGATGCCTAGTAGAGGGAGCTATAACTGCAAGCATTTCACATGCATTTCCTACGAAGCCTAATAGACGGTGCTATAACTGCAAGCATTTTACCAATGTTTCCTATGAAGCCTAATAGAGGGCGATATAACAGCATTTTCATGTGTTTAATCTTATAAATCACTTTTTATATGTATTTGAATTATATAAAAGCAGTTTGGGTGTTTATAGAAATTATAGAAGTTTTTAATACTAAATTTATTAAGGTTTTAGATAAATAGTTTATTATAGAATGTAGAGTGGTTTTAGTATTATACTGAAACCACTCAACATTCCATAGGAAACACATGTAAAATGCTTGCAGTTATAGCGCCCTCTATTAGGCATCCTCTGAAACACATGTAAAATAAAACAGTTCTTATAGATCAAATGAGACCTCTAGTGGCCGATTTAGTGTTTTACACTACAAATTTTAATCCTATGTGTTATTTGGATGCGCTTTTCATATCAAAAGCGCATCCAATACGTACCCAAAAGTATGTTGCGCTCTTGGATCCGTTTTCCGGGCTCCAAAAGCGCACTCCATTGCTTCCTATGGGGATTTCACTTGCGTAAAATGCAAGTAGAAATGACATGTCAATTCTTAAAGCTGATGAGAAAAACGCATTGAAAAGACCTAAGTAGACACGCATCACTAATCACTCGTCTGAACGGAGATGCGTGTTTTACATCGAAACCGATATAAATCAAACTGCACATTGATACATACGTTTTTTGGATACGTTTTGGGTCCGGAAAACGAATCAAAAAATGGATCTGAAAAACGTCGTGTGAAGATACCCTTATAAGGTTGAAGCTTCTGTGGCATCTCCACCCCTTTATGCGTCTCTCAAAAATCATTAATGTTTAAATTGGGGTCTCTAAAGTGTTATAATGGTCTCCTGTAACTAAACTGCTAACAGTTTTAGTGATCATGCTGCGTAAAAAAAAGAAACAAACACCCATAACCGGAATGGCTAATATTATATGTCCATAAGCTATGAATACATTTGCAATGATTGTACCACATTTTCCAAACTATCCTGCATTCACAGTTAATTCATCAGTAAGATTTTATTCAAAGCTCTATTAATGCAGCACGATATTTGACAAAGGGGGTGTGGTTCCCTGCGAAACGTCGCAACATGCTGCTGGTCAAACAGACTGCAATAAATGTTTCTTAGTATGTCACAAAAGTGAGAAATCCCTCACATTTTTGTAATTATTGTATTATATCAAAATAACACACAGCCATCAATGTCTAAACCACTGGCAACAAAAGTGTGTAAACCCCTAAGTGAAAATGGACAAATTGAGCCCAAAGTGAAAATATTTTGTGTGGCCACCATTATTTTCCAGCACTGCCTGAAAGGGGTTGTCTCACTACATTAATTCATCTTACCTCAGTCCTGTTTTCGTTTTGAATTCGGGGGCAGTTTACTGGTTTTTACTAGGCTGTTCTAGAAGCCAGGTTTGTAGCTATAGCAACCAGTGCTGACAGCCTATCATGAGAGATTGCACAGGTCTGTAGCTATAGTGACCTGAGGAGCTGATGCAGTGCATACAAGAGGGGATATCTAGGAATAGGTTGGATACTGTTAATGGACATATATTGCAAAGTGACTTATTTTTTGCAAGATCTTTAACATAAAAATCAATCCCTTTAGTGAGACAACCCCTTTAACTCGCTTGGGCATGGAGTTCACTAGAGCTTCACAAGCTGGCATTGGACTCCTTTTCCACTCCCCCATGACGATATCACAAAATTGGTGGATGTTAGAGACCTTACGCTCCCCTACCTTCCAGCTGAGGATGCCCCACAAATGCCCAATAGGGTTTTATGGCTGGATACATGCTTGTCCAGTCCTTCTTTTAGCAAGGCAGTGGACGTCTTGGAGGTGTTTGGGGTTGTTATGTTGGAATACTGCCCAGCAGCCCAATTTAAGAAGGGAGGGGATCACCCTACTCTTTAGTATTTAACAGTACATTTTGGCATTAATGGTTCTCTCACTGAACTGTAGCTCCCCACAGCCGGCAGCACTCATACAGCCCCAAACCATGACACTCCCACCAACATACTTGATTGTAGGCAAGACACACTTGTCTTTGTACTCCTCACCTGGTTGCCGCCGCAAATGCTTGACACCATCTGAACTAAATAAGTTTATCTTGGTCTCAGACTACAGGACAGCGTGACCCCCCACTCCTGTAATCTCTGTAGCAATGCTGGCAGCACTCAAACGTTTATTTTGAAAAGACAATCTCTGGATATGATGCTAAGCACATGCACTCAACTTCTTTGGTCGACCATGGTGAGATCTGTTCTGAGTGGAGCCTGTCTTATTAAACCACTGTATGGTCTTGGCCACCATGCTGCAGCTCAGTTTCAGGGTGTTGGCAATCTTCTTATAGCCTAGGCCATCTTTATGTAGATCAACAATTATTTTTTTCAGATTCTCAGACAGTTCTTTGCCATGAGGTGCCATGTTGACCTTCCAGTGACCAGTAAGATAGTGTGAGAGTGATAACACCAAATTTAAAATCTGTTCCACATTCACATCTGAGGCGTTGTAACACTAACAAGTCGCATGGCACCGTGGAGGGAAAATGGCGAATTGGGTAAAATTTGTTCACTTTCACTTAAGGGTGTATTTACTTTTGTTGCCAGCGGTTTAGACATTGATGGCTGTGTGTTGAGTTATTTTAAGGGCACACCAAATTTACACTGTTATACAAGCTGTACACTGACTACTTTATATTGTACCAAGGTGTCATATCTTCAGTGTTGTCCCATGAAAAGATATAATACTCATTTTTGTACATATTGTATCTCACTTTTGTGAGATACTGTATTTGGTTGAAAGGGATTAATGCTCACTTATGAACTTTTTCAGCATCATCTCCTGTGCTGGTTTAATATTTTAAAAGTGTGTCAGTAACACAGATAAACAAGCTTTTGTGTTGGACATAGCACACAGAAAGTAAGGCACTGTGGTCGGAAAGAGCAGCTGAAGCAGTGAGAGTAGAAAGAGATGGTCGGTAAAGTAGGGAAGCTCGTCTACACAAGCAAGAAAAACAATTAAAAGAAAAAAAAACTGAATAAAACCCCTAAAGCAAAAGAGCAAGAAAACGGGCAAAAGAGCACCAAATATGGTAACTTAAAGGGATTGTCTCACTACATGGATTGCTTTTTATGTTAAAGATCTTGTAAAAACAAGACACTTTGTAATATATGTCCATTAACACAGTATCTTACCTGTTCTGAGATATCCTTCTTGTATGGGCTGCATCAGCTCTTCAGGTTGCTATGGCTACAGACCTGTTCAATCACTCCTGATAGGCTGCCAGCGCTGGTTGCTATAACTACAGACCTGGCTTCTACTGCAGCCTAGTAGAAACCAGTAAACCCGCCCCTGAATTCAAAACGAAGAAAATAGGACTGAGGTAAGATGAATCAATATAGTGAGACAACCCCTTCAACTCTCTTAATTATAATATATATACCCATGTTTCATGCAGAAAAGGCATCAGAAGCTGCTTTTGACTTTAGAAGTTGGGCACAGCTGTCAAGATGCTGCCTATGTGCATGACACAGACTACGTGGGCTACATATAGTATCCGTTTTTGCCCAATTTGGCAGTAGCAGGCTTCACGGCAATCAGTTGAAACAGGAACATTTGGAAGACGTCAGACTTGGACTACGCTGCAAACAGAAAGCTGGTTAAAGGAATAGGGGGTTTGCAATACCAACATCGGCTATTAAAATTAGGGTTATTCAGCTTCAATAAAAATTAATGCTTATGGGCAAATTAATCACCATTTACCATAAATAATGTGACATTATACAGATCTCATGCATGATCTTTTTACATCCAGGCCTGTAACCAAGTTAGTGGGCATCCTCTTCTGTCTAGAGGAAAGAAAAAATTCACCGTCATCACAGATGGGGATTATTTACTGTGAGCAGTGTGACTATGGACCTACTGCTACAAGAGGCTTTGATGGAGGATTTATAAAACAAGTTCAGGAAGGGCTTAGATGCTTTTCATGAACAACTATAATATTACAGATTATAGGGACTAAATTCTGAAGACAGGACATTGATCCAAGGATTATTCCGATTGTGATACTTGAAGTCAGGAAGGAACTTTGGCATCCACCTCATAGGGGTTTTTGTCTTCCTCTGAAACATCACTGTAGAATTATAGGTTGGACTTAATGGACTGATGTCTTTTTCCAACCTTATCCATTATGTAAATTTCTGCTCATTCTGGGTTAAGGAGTCCAGTAGGCGGTCTTATCAGTGATTGACAGCAACCTTCTACGTATGAGTTTGCTTACAGAGAGGTCCTTGTCTCAAAGACAACCCCTCTCCATATGCCCTGTTAGAAAATATAGAAGAAGTCAAAAAGGAGTCACCCTATCAGGACTCCTTTATGAGCCATAATAGATAGCTGCTCTGGCAATACTATATTTATATGAATGCAGGGAACGGTACATCCTGCCGCAATTTACCCTTGCTGATGATCACCGATTGCTAAAGTGTAAGACTTCATTCACAAAAAAATGTTGTCCTCTGTCGGTGGTATCTATTCACCCACCTATAGGGCAAACGCAGTCTCTATTTTGCGATTATATTTGCTTTATGCACCAGACACAAAAAAGTGGTCTACCAAGAACAGGAAATACGGGAAGCATAGCCTTAAAGGGGTTTTGCCAAGAAGTGAGTTCCTTACCTTACAGGCTGATACTCCCCTCTTGAGGCTTGAAAAAAGGGGCGTTGTGTTTCAGTGTTTAAAAAAACAAGTACCTCCTCTGTGATGTCATCACTCCACCTCCCATGCACATTCCTGATATTCCGTCTCTGTAGTTGAGCAAACATTGTTTTGCTAATCCACAGAGGAGAGCTATATTGTGCACAAGCTATATGCGTTTTATTTCTCCCTCTTATTTGCTCAGGAGAGAAGATAAGCTCAGCAGGCAGCTTTCTTTCATTCCTTCACGAATGGCTGCAGGGGGAAAGGGAGGGGGCTGAGCAGGGAACGTCTGCATGTTTACTCAGATGATTACATTACAACCAGTGGATTCTCTATACAAGACACAGGATCTGTCTCCCCAGTCCCTTCAAAGCTCGTTCATATTCCCTGCTATCAGATAAGAAGTGCAAACAACGCAAGCACGGCCAGATCAGCTCCTGTCAGCTCCTGGTCGTGTCTAATGTAAACTGTCAGGAAACCAAGGGCATCTTAGTCAGGCTGTAGATCTTACAGGCTTCACTTTTTTTGATGACATATTTAGAAAAGTGATTAAATACACATTTTGGAGGATCCCACGTCAACATTAGATCGTGGAAAAACCCCTTTAAAGAGACTACATTTGCCTTACAGTACCCCATAACTCCTGTTCAGGATACTTTTTTCAAGGTGTTAACACCAACATATCCCACTGCCAGAGGGATGTGAAGAAGGCCTTAGAACAGGGCCAATTTTTTTTTTTTTATATTAAAGGGGTTTTGCCATGATGTAATGTTGACGTGGGATCCGCCAAAATGGGTATTTAATCACTTTTCTAAATATATGTGATTAAAAAAATTGCAGTCTGAGAGAGCTACAGGCTGCCTTAACTGCCCTCAGTTACTTAAAAGCTTGCATTAGATAGAGTGACAAGAGCTGCTGGCCGGGCTTGCGCAGAGCACACTTCTTATCTGATGAGAGGGAACTGAAGAAGCTTTCAAGGCACCGGGTAGAAATATGTTGTGTTTTGTATATAGAATCCACTAGTTGTAGTATGATTATCTGAGTAGATCCCTGCTTTATCTGATGACAGGGAACATGAAGGAGCTTTCAAGAGGCTGTGGAGAAAGCTTTTGTCTTTTGTATACAGAATCCACTAGTTGTAGTTTGATTATTTGAGTAAACATTTCACATGATCCCTTATGCAGGCTCTGTGCTCTGGCTGTGTCTCTCTCTCTCTCTCAGCTCAGCATTGCTTTGTTTACATTTGCTTCTTAGCAGATAAGGCATGTCCTGGCAAAACCCCTTTAAGAGAGGTGTTCTTTATGAGACAACCACTTTAAAGTGAAATGCTTCCATAAAGTCTTTTTCAAGATGAACCTTTACTTTAATTGAAGAAATTACCGAGAAGCTGGTTGTAAACTAGCATAAATATGCTATATGACATATAGCAGGAAGACCTAACTAAAGCGGACAGTACGTTTTTAATCTTACATGCAATAGCAAGTAGCTGAAGTCTAGCAAAGCTTGCATGTAAAACATAAATTTTAGTTTTCCTATATAGCTATAAATTCCCATGATAATAGATCTAAAACTTCAGGATTAAGTAGAAGACAGAGATTTGTCTATGTCGCTGTCCTATGATTCTTCAGGATATACAACCTTGAATAAACAATGAGACAACAGTAGACTGCACACTCGAGACTACAGAGGATCCAACTTCCACACTTTCTGGAGATCCAAATTTATAGATGAAACAATCTGCAGGACAGGCTGTTTATCCAGTTATTGGTCTGTCTTCCTAGTGAAATATCTTGGCTGACTCCATTCTTATTTTACATTTTGTTAGGTGGACAGTAGCACGGCATCTTCTCCATACTAATTAGACAGCAATTTTTATTTGCCTCTTTGTGAAACGTATTTCACTTTGTCTGCTGGAACGGCAAAGCACCTTTTTATCCGTCTTTATATAAATGGACATAAAATAAAAAATATTGTAGCCCCATGGCAATAAATAATAGCTATAATGCACCATGGACCTGCCGCAGTGATCAATAGAAAGCATCGAGAACATAAATAACACTCAGCCTAACCTTAACAACAGTAACTGCTGCTTTCAAAGCACTGAAAGCCCAAAGAAAATCTACAAAAAAGTGGAAGACAGAAAAAGTATGGTGCTTACTACTCTGTAAGAAGGAGCAGCGGCAAGCATGTAACACATTAGTAGTTCACACGCTGTAAAGACAAACTATAATAAAGTAATAAAATGTCACAAGTTGAGATCCTTTCCTTGCTTTTATTCTTGAGAACAATGTCCCATTAGGGCTGCACCTTTTTGTGGTGTATTTTGCAGGGCTGTGGAGTTGGAGTCGTCATAAAATGGACCGACTCCCAAAATATATAAGTAGTTGGTCCAGTTAGTTTGATGCAGTGCAAAGAGCAATTTTATATACAGTCATCTTACCTATCTTATACATAAATGTGACTTGCAAGTATTTAGCATCTGCTTAGTTCTGCAGAATCTTGTCATGTAAATGCATTGTTACTGTTTTGCTCCTAAAAATCAAAATGTTATTTTTTATTATTTAGTTAGTATTTGGGAAATCTGCCTTTGGTTTTCAGCACTGCCTGAATCCTTCTGGGCTCTGAATCAGATTGAAGCATATCTTGACCAAAATCTGATCCCAGGTCTCTTCTACACATTCAAAAGATCAAAACATTGTTACCCTTTTGCTTGTCAGCGTCTGTTCTACCTAAATAGCTTGATTATTGTATCATAAAGTGATAAAAAGACAGATGTAACCATTTTACCACAGAAAAGTTATCACTTAAACATGCGCCATGTATGAGTGAGTCAGGAGTTGGAGTCGGGAGTCAAGAGTCGGAGCTTTGGCTTGCCGACTCCACAGCCGTGGTATTTTGGGCCAAAAAACTGTTGACATCCTATTCTCTATATAAATGAACTGTCATACACCAAATCTAGGCGCATTTTACGCCAAGCACGAAACATTCGAATGAGTCTAAAGTAGACGCATCAAATATGCTAGTGATGATATGCTATGCGCCTAAGTTAGGCGGATCAATTATATTATGCAAGGTATACCACATGCCCGAATTTTGACATGTTCATTGATTTAGGTGCATTATACACTCTTCTAATGTACCTTAAAACCGGCGGAGAGGAGCCTCTTTTCTGACATGTCGCCCTTGGGGTATGTTCACATAGCTTACTTTAGGCCCAATCATTACGGTAATTATTATTATTTATTTTAAAGCGCCATTGATTCCAGGGCACTGTACATTCGAGGGGGTTATATACATAACATAAGTCAAACGAGTACAATGATAAGCGATAATGACAATTGGCACGACAGAGGGAGAGAGGACCCTACCCGCGAGGGCTTACAATCTACAAGGAGGGGGGAAGAGACAGGAGGTGAGGGGCAGACATGTTTGTGGAGGAAGTAATGACAACAAGGTTAGTGTAGGTTATAGGCAAGCCTGAAGAAATGGGTTTTCATAGAGAACTATGGATTACGCCTCCTCTCCCCGCGCGTACAATACGACCATATTGTACGCGCGGGGAGATAAGTGACATGACAGTAATGCATGGTTATGGGGCTGGTGGGCTGCCGGCCCCCCCCCCCCGCGCCGCAGGAGTACGTGCCAATCAGCTCGACTCGAACACCCGGCGTAATTGAGGGGCGTTCTATATGCCCCGCAATTAAGCCATGTGAACATGCCCTTAGTGGGTACAAAATCAAGTATTGTGCAAACAGCTCCACGACTTTACAATACTTCTGATCAGATTTCAGATTTTGTTGAAATTTCAGGATAAACATCAAATTTCTTGAATTTTTTTTTCAAATGAACTAAATGAGACCATCTTATAACTTTAGAATGCACATGTCCAACTGTTCAATGTTTCAGTACTTTTTGCATAACTTGCTTAACTCGGACAGTCATAATAATATGCCTGTAATTATTTTTCCTCCTCTCCTTCTGAAGGCCATAACTTTTTTTTAATTTTCAACCTACATAGACATATGAGGGCTTTAATTTTGTGGGACAAGATGTACTTTCTTATGGTGTTATTCATATTACCATAGAATATACTGGGAAACGGCAAAAAAATTATAAGTGGGGCAAAATGTGAAAAAAAAGTTACAAGTTTGCGGGAGTTTTGTTTTTACGGTGTTCAATCTTCGGTAAAAATTATGTGTTAACTGAATTCTACAGGTTGATAAGAATCCGGCAATAACAAACATGGAAGGTTTCCACTCTGTTTTGGTACCGTAAAAAAATTCCAAACATTTTCTACTTTTGAAATTTGCGCCGCCATTTTCTGCGACCAATAACTTTTTTTTACTAACACCTACGGACTTGAGTGAGGCGGGCTGAAGTGTACTTTTTATTGCTAGCAGTTTGGAATACATGCAACTTTTTTTTATCAATTTTATTCCAATTTTTTTGGCAGCCTTCACAAAGCTTCCAGCTGCCATATTAAGCGATTGGGGGCCAACGCAGTGAGGAATGGTGCGCAGCAGGTGTTAGCTCCCCTGCGCTGAAACCGCCGGGTGTTAGCTGCAATTAGCCGCTAACACCCGGCGTCTGCGTAGCCCCTTACGACATACATCATATGTCGGTAAGGGGTTAATATCAAAATGCACAATAGGTGTTTGATCCCTGAATCGCCCAATAAGTTTAGGGGATTAATTTGAATTAGGATTTAAACAGTCCTCATGCTGTTCAAATTTTGATATCATGAGACAAAGACAACACCTGGCATTCAATAAAGACTCAAGTTCTGCTGCCGGATCAAACTACTAACAGGTGAAGCGGAACAAGTGACCTTGTGCAAAACAAAGGCTTGGCCTGAAGATAGCGGACAGAAAAGGAGAGAGGGGGCGATAGGCAGGTGTGCTTGAAAACACACCGAGGGCAGCAATCTCCACAGAGAAAAATGGAAAAGGCCATATTCCAGAAATGCCTGAAGGGCAGTACTAACGGGGTAGACAAAACCACCATGGGTGACAACCACGCGTCTCGAACTAAGTCAAGAAGATTTTCCAGCATGAAAACAAATGCGGCAGGCTGCGGCTTGTGAGCCCGAAGTATGGTTTGAACTACAGAATCTGCGCAACCACGCGATTCTGAAGTTATTCTCCAACCTCAGCCATGGAGCTGAGGCAAAGTGAATGGGATAGAGTACTTTAGGAGGGAAAGTGACAAGATTTGCGCACCCTGCTCTGCAGGGCCAAGCTGAAGCGTAAGTGTGGCTGGCACCCTCTTGCTCTTGAGTCATTTGAGCTCTTGAGGAAGGAGGGAAAGGAAGTGGGGACCAAAAAGGTCCGACCAGTGAAAAGCGTATTAATGGAAGAACTACTGCATCTATAGCGCATGCCAACCTGAATGGAACCTGAATTGTAAATTGGGGTGCATATGAATGAAGCAGGATACAATAGATCAAAGTCCAAAGAGCCCCTTCTCCTGCAGAGCAGTTGAAACCCCTCTGGCACACGAGACCATTGCCAGGGATCCACCAATTTCCGGTTGAGGTAATTGGCCATCCAGTTCCACTTCCCTGGGATGAAAAACGCTGACTGCGCCGGAACCCCATGTTCCGCCCAGCAGAAGACCAACTCCTGGCACCTCTGTGACCATATGATACACCACTGCAGTGGTATTATAGGACTGAGCTCGAACTGGGTGACCCAAAGGAAGGAGACACCCTGAGTACCTCAGTAGTAGTGCAGGAGACCCCAGGCCCAACTGAAATCAACACAAACTTGAGATGGAAGCCGAATTTTCATGTCCACTTGTGCTGCATGTGTGCCGAGGACCATGGCCAGAATGACCTAAATATAATTGAGCATGGCAGGCCAGGCAGGCCTAAGCAATACCAGGACAGAGTTAGACCTGTGACCACAGACCCCGGGGGACAGAGGATGCCAAAAAAGGTCATGGTTGTGACTCCCAGCACACATAAACCAGGATACTGGACACATAACCGCGATAGACAGCTGTGATACCAAAACTTGAGTGTGTTGGGTAGGAGACCCAAGCCTCCCGACGGGACAAGTCCATGATCTAGAGAGTCCTCTAGATTGTCGTGGTGGGAAGGATTTTCCAAGATCACCCTCTGCCCAAGAAGTAGAGGGTTGCAGGCAACTCCTTGCAATAGAAAACTTGGTCATAAGCAAGGATGATGATATCAAGAAACAAAAGGAATGGCAACATAGATAAGAACTATCATGTCAGGCCTGTGTCCATTTAAACATTTTTGGGGATGAAACCCTGTCACCACCAAATAGGCCGCCTGGGCAACCTGGTTAACCCAGCAGTTGTCTGGCCCTATAAAAAGATTTCACTTAAACCAGCTCAAGCAAAGCAGAGAGAAATTGGATATGACCGGAGCTATGGTACTGATGGCCAGTAACCGGTCTTCTAACCAGTAAAAACAGGCACCACCCGGCCAAGGTGGAGAATCTGCCATGGCAGGATTCCGTTAAATAGGAGAGGGAGGAACACCGGTCTACTCCCATGGCCTGCGAGATCCCTGTGACCATCAGGAAGCAGAACAAATGACAGTTCCCACCTCTAGAGAAAGAGGTAAATTTCCCCAACGATTACTCTATCCCAGAAGGGGAATAAGCGAACCCTGATGCACAACAACCTAAGATATGTTCTAAAAACCAAACCAAGCATTAATCTTTCGAGGAATGAGTAATGTGGACACATGCATGACAAAGACCACTGGGTACCCGAGGAAAGGGGGAAAAACTGACAGCCGATGCCTTTCATAACCTGAAACGCATTTACGGCTGGTGTGACAAGCCTGCGCCGCATCCGCTCCACCCACATTTTTAAAAAGTGGGCTTCTAACCGCCTGTGGGGAACCTTGTTCCTAATCCGGCGGACGATTGCTTGTTCACTTCCCCTAGGTGGGAGGAACCCCCTGGTGAAAAAAAAGTAATCCGCCCTGTTGAGAAATCCCATCACATACTCACTGAGCCCAAGTAAAACCCTGCATACACTGTTCTGCGGGGCAGAGTGAAAAAAACATTGTTCCCACCATCCACCCAAGGGGAACATGAGGAAGATATGTGCATAGCAGGACTGAACCATGCTCTCCTGTACAGTGCAGGTCATCTGTCTTCCTGTAAAACAAGGTACATGCATAGGTGAATCAATTCTCTTGTCCTAGAGCTTCCTAGAGCGAGATTCAGCTTCCAACTATTGTAGTGAAGCCTGAATAAGTGCGTGCTCTGCCATGAAAATACCTGCAGCCCTGTGGCATGACATCAGCCCAGTGGCAAAACGACACTGCACCCGAGACAGGGGGCACATGACTAGGCCTGTGCACGGCATCAATACACCTGTTGCCCTGTGACATGAACGGCAGTAATACCGTTGATGCTATATGGCAGAACCTTTACAACCCCACTGAACGAGGGGAGGACTAGGTATGTGAAATACACCAGCGGCCCTGCCTGTGGAGTGAACCACCTGGATAGGTACATGCATGGCAGTAGTACACTTGATGCCCTGAGGCAAGACATTTATATCCCCACTGAGAGAGGGGATAACTAGGTATGCACCATACACCTGCAGCCAAGCCAGTGGAGGGAAATACCTGGTTAGGTATGTTTATGACAGTAACACATTTTTGCCCTGTGGCATGACCAGTACATCCCAACAGACAGGATAACTAAGTACGCACATATCGGAGCTACACCTGCTGCTTTGTGGCTTTCCCGAATAGGAGCATAGCCCGGCAGCTGTGACTTCAGAATTAACCATGCTGCTTTAAGAGGAGAGGTAACACATAATACCTTCCATCCGGAGAAAGGGGAGACCCTTGCCACTGACACGTAGGGTGCAGCACCCACACCTGTCACAAAGGAACCTGTCACATAGATTATGCCCCCCCCTTGCTGAGGACAGCACAAGCTAGTGACAGACATGCTGTTTCCAGTGCTGTGTCCCTTATTCTGTAAGATGCTGGAGTTTTAGAGCAATTATATTGACGAGAAACTTCTTTTTCTTTTTTGCTGGGACACCAAACTGAGGGGCGAGAGGAGGCGTTTTCTTTTATTTCTGGGGATGGAGTTCCTCTTTCTTTTGTGGTACTGTTGTCGTGAGAGAGGAAATCTGCATTAATTAATGTGGATTTTGTTCCAGATTTTACTCCTGCGATAAAATATGAAGGCAGCAACATCTTGCGATAGTGGCACCTGTCATGAATCATGACCACTGTGGGTTTTTCTGCAGAAAAAACTTGCAGAATAAAATTTACACCTACAAATATGCACCAATTGGAGTAAAATTTGCAACAAAATCCACACCAATTGATGCATAATTGAGGGTGTGATAGTATGGACAATACTCTGTCCGAGACACCCCATATGTTTAGTTTATTTTTAACCCTGAACTGGCTATTGCGACCTACTGAAGAATAGGAGAGTACTTCTCCTTTGTGAGGTCCTGGTTTATGTTTATGTTCTATTTTCCAGTCCTCTCATCCCCTTTTGGAGCTCTAGGGACAAGTGAGGGGTTTTGTTTAGGGTTTAACTGCGGGGTCGCTCTCTTCAGAGCGGGTGCTCCGCTAAGGGCGAGATTTAGGTTCAGAGACTTAGGGATAGTGTGGTATTATTACCGATGCCCATATTCCTTACTATACTGTGATTGCATCTGACTACTGGACTCGCCCAGGCTATTTCATACACACTGCTACCGGGAGGTGGTGAGTATATAAACCCCTTAAGGACCAGGCGTTTTTTTTTGGTGACACGTTAGTTTTTCCCTCCTCGCCTTCTGAAAGCCATAACTTTTTTATTTTTCCACCTACATAGACACATGAGGGTTTTTATTTTGCGGGACAAGATGTACTTTCTAATGGTGTTATTCACTATACTATAGAATATACTGGGAAACCGGAAAAAAATTCCAAGTGGGAAAAATTGTGAAAAAAAAATGTATTTTCGCCATGTTTGCGGGGGTTTTGCTTTTACGGCGTTCAATTTTCGGTAAATATAATGTGTTATCTGTATTCTACAGGTTGTTACGCATCCTGCAATACCAAACATGTAGGGTTTCCGTTATGTTTTGGTACCGTAAAAAAATTCCAAACATTTTCTATTTTTGAAATTTGCGCCACGGCGCCATTTTGTGCGAACAATAACTTTTTTGTACTAACACCTACGGACATCAGTGAGGGGGAATTTTTTGTGGCTGAAGTTACTTTTTATCGCTAGCAGTTTTGGAATGCATGCGACTTTTTTGATCATTTTTATTCCATTTTTTGCGTGACGTAAAATGACCAAAAAACGCAACTTTGCCGTTTGGAATTTTTTTTCTTCTCGTGTTTCAGCGTACCGGATAAATGATGTTATATTTTTATAGATCGGACTTTTTCGGACACAGCAATACCAAACATGTGTAACTTTTTTATTATTTTAATGATCTTATTTGTAAAATGGGGAAAGGGGGGTGATTTGAACTTTTAATACTTTTTTTTGTACTTTAAAACTTTTTTTTTTTTTTTACTGAAACATTGAGGCCACCTATGGTACTTGACCACTAGGTGGCCGATTGTAATACAACCTAATGCATTGCATAGGCAATGAAATTGGGGTGATACAAAGATGGCGGTTTCCCCACTTACTGTCTGCGGACGGAAGTGGGGCAAACCGGCCAGGTAAGTGACGGGAAAGCCTTCACAAGGCTCCCCCCACCATGCCCGGCCCATCGGATCGGGGGAGCATAGCTGCGCTGATCCTTTACCGTAACGATCGGAGCGCGGCACCGATCGGCGTTAATTCAGACGCCGCGGCCATCTTTGCCGCGGTGTCTGACGGGTTAAACAGTGCCAGCGAGCGGAGCCACCCGCCGGTGCTGTTACTGCCGGGTGTTAGCGGCGATTTGCTCTAACCTAAGGGGTTAAGAGTGCTGACTATATAGTATGCTCTTTTTCTAATTAACAAGATCGATTTCTCCCCCCACTAGAGGATCGCAGCAGCTGATTTCCAAGTTATGGGTTACCAAGTTGTGGCCTGTCATGAGGGAAGGGCAGCATCTGGCAAGGGTACAGGAGTAATTATCAGGTGGTAATTAGGAAAGAGTTGCTCGTTTGAAGGTCTGTTAAATAGCTGGTCTTAGTTATACCAAAGGGAGCGTGGCTACAGTCAGTGGAGGACAGTTCAGGCCTTTGTCCAGGAGAGTATCCTGGGTGCTTTCCCCCTAGGCTTAAGAGAAGCCAGGCCCAAGGGCTATCCTGTACAGTGTGAGTACATGTTTGTGGGGCTGGGTAGAAGACCCAGACCACTGCTAGGGAGGGACTCTCTGTACGTTTAGTTAGTGGCTGGACGGCCTAGGATTTATTTTTTATGCTGTACATGTTTTGCTGTGTTGAAGAATAAAGCTGGCGGAGGCCAGACTTCAAGGGAAACCTGTGTCGACCTGCTGTTCCGTTTACCAAAGCGGCGATCCCAGAGCGAGAGTGTCCCCCAGGCCGGGCTAAGATGGCGGCCGGACACGAGTGAACACTTACAATGGTTATATTAAAGGCTATGTTTTAAAGGAATTTTTTTTTGTAGTTTGTGAATTTTATTCCACAGGTCTTCCAACAGTGGACATGATTCATATAAGTGTACCCTTATATACCTCCACCCCATGACAGGTGCCTCTATCGCAAAATGTTGCTGACTGAATATTTTATCAAGAGTAAAATCTGTAACAAAATCCACATCTTTGATAAAATTCATACGACATACAGAAGCTGCATCTTTGCAGTGGCTGGAGCCAAATGGAGCGTCAAAAGTAGTAGTTAGCTCCAGCCACTACAAGCATGCATCTCTACTTTATATGGTGGTATGTATGATCAAGATCCTGGGGGACCAAAACATCATGGATTGACACAAATATCACATTGCATTGCAGCTTGCTGTGTAGATGCAAACCGGCCAGAATGTCCAAAATAACCCCCTGTTCATCGCTGAAAACGCTTACAATATCAGAACTGAACTACAAAACAATGGAAGAAGGTGGCCTGGTCTGATGAATCTTGTCTTTTATACTATATGGATGTCTGAGTTTGTGAGCCTTCAAGCGCGAGCTCCCAAGACACATGATGTATTGCGCCGCGTACTGTAGGCGCCGCAATACATCGTGTGAACATACCCTAACAATCTTTTGTCTACGTAAGTCAAGATCCATGATTTGGCATGCACAGTGAAAAAGTTAACCAGTAGGTAACCATGAGAACAAGTCGTCAAGATTCACGGCACACACAATGCGTAGGTTTGCAAAAAGGTGAATAATTTTTTAGGTCAACATATACAAAAAAAAAAAAAAAAAAAAATATCGATGATGTATTGGCCCTGGTTTCTTATTGCATTCTGGAACTCAATAAGATACCAACGCCAGTACATCATCAACACTATGGACTATTGCCATTGGACAGAAGATTTGATGCAGACTCAGCCTCAACATTAGGGTCACACCTCTGAGCTCTGAACCACAGCTCCAGGTTTGGAGGATGTATTCAGAGTGAATGTGCCCCTCAGATCTAGAAGTATTCACATTCCTGCCATATGCAAGTTAACGTATGACTCTAGACTCTCTCCCAGTACTTTCGGTTTCTGACATCTTTTTAATAGGTTTCTAGCAGCCTTAAATGGACTACTACCATTTTAAATAATGTGTGAGGCTCAATTCATACAGGATATTGTCTCATGCATTGTGATATGTGAATTTCCTCACACTTTGCACATCAAAAAAAACCCAAAAAACTATTTTTAAGGGTCCCATTGTTTTAAATGTGAAAATTCACCATCTAGCACATGTTGCACCTTTTTATGAGCCGCTCGATGCATTCTTTTGATGCGTAAAAAAGTGCAAGTGCCGGAACAATTCTTGGTGTGTAAACGTGTTTTGGTGTTTTTTTTGCCCTTATATTTTTAAATGGGAGCTCAAAAAGTGCACCGCATTCCGCATGCACTTAGTGGATGTCTAATTTAGTGTGTTTCTCGCAACCGATAGCAACGGGTCCCCTGTACCAACTGATACCTCATATTTAACATTTTTCCAGTATGTCATATTTTTTATCTGCACAATAGTGCTGGGGAGCGGAGGGTGCCTGTGTTTTGTTTTGGACACCCAGAAAGAGCTGGGCAGCCCGTCTAATCTTATAGTATGGGTGTCGCTAATATGTTGTAAGCCAGCATGGTGTACTACACGTATCTGTATTTATGGCACCCTTCTGTATCACCTTATTTATATGCAACTGTATACCAGCACCACCCCCCTCCTGCATTGAGGGTAAGTGAGTGGTTGTTTTATTGGTATTTTTTGCATTTGTGCAATCTCCCCATGCATTATACTGTGGCTTTTCTGCATGCTGGTGTGAACAGGTATTAAGTTAATGTGCAGTTTTTTATCATCTAATTGTTCCCCTAGCAATGGGGTGTGTGAGCTGCTGCTCAGTAATTAGCTGCAAACGTTAATTTTTCCCAGGTAGCATATAGGCCAGAGATGCCTGCTACTGGGTTCAGTCTAGTCCAGCCATTGAGCTGTGAATATGGCCCCAAAAAATTGTAGTGTTTTTAGAGTAAATAATGTCTCATTTTTTGTATGCGTTTTTACTGTAAAATATATGAAAATAGACATCAAAAAGTGCATCATATGAAAAAATGCCCAGCTTTTCACTTGAACTACGCATGGATTACACCATGAACATAACCTAAGGTAACACCTATATGTGAAGTTACCTGCAGCCATTTTACATTGTAACTATACCCTGTAATATTAATTTATTGCAAACTTGTGAAGTCCTAACTCATTACTGATGATTTTCTAAAACAGAGGATGCCTCGTCTACTGAAGCAGAACGCCGTTCTTCCCATTTAATTTTACAACACACAGAAAGCAAAGGCTAAAAATCCACTCAATCACATGTATTAGTGAATCAAAGTTTTCTCTACTGCGTTAAATACCAGTTGAGATATAACATTATATATGCAATAATAAACCTAATAGTAAGAAGAACAACACAATAGCACTGTACCTTTCTTGCCGAGTGCTTGACCTTTTTTATACCCCATCTTCTGAAGTAAAGCAAACCCCTTGTTATTATTGCTCAGAGCCTCATTCAGTACAGTATCGCGTCTTTCCTTCTCCACCTCTTTCATGCTCTTTTGTCTGTTCTTAACATTACTTTCCTTGTGCTTCTCTTCTTTCTGGTAAGATTCTTTGACTCTCCTTGGCACAGGGACTCCTGGTCGAACATCCTGGCTAGTATGTAAAGAAACGCAACTACCTTAGTAAACTTTAGAATAAACCTAGTATATTGCTTACAATTAAAGAAGGGTTTTTGTAATATATTTTTCTTTATTTAAACAGTAATAAAATGTATATTCCCATCACATTGATTACCTTTAGGGTATGATCACACGGCTTAAATTGGCGCATATTTCAGCGCGCATTTCACCGTGTATTACACTTTATACGTGGCGAAATGCGCAATGCAATTACGGTAATTCATAGCTGTCACAGAGAGCTAGTAAACGCGCATCGGCGATCACTCGTCTGAACGCTAATGTGTGTTTTACATTGAAAGCTATATAAATCACATTGCACATTGTTAGATGCGTGTTTGGGTCCGCTTAGGGTCTGAAACACGGATCTATAAACTGATCCAACACGCCGTGTGAAACTAGCTTAAGCCTGTATTGGCGTTAGGGACCAAGCCCCATATTTCAAATCTGACATATATCCCTTTATCTGGGAATACATTTTTTATGTTTTTGCCTATAAATGGTTTTCAGATTGTTTTCTTGTAACACTTTGTCCTTTAAGTTAGTAAAAGTGTGGGTTTAAACAGTCGTCATTTATTTGTGAAAAATATCAAAATGTTGTTAAACTTTTCTGCACATAAAACAGATAATTACACCAAACAAAACAGTAAATAATTATCATCTACCACATTTCTACCTTATGTCTGTATCATTTTTTTAAGTATTCATTTGCTTTTTAAGGACATTAGGGGACTTATAAATGAATTACCAACTTTTAACATTTTCACGAAATGCAACACAAATCTTTTTAAAGGGAATCTGTCGCCAAATTTTTTTTTTTACTTCTTAAATCAAGACCCTGATCCATATTCTTTTCCTCTCAGGCGCTTTTATTTCCCAATTGTAGATTCTTTTATTTGCGTCTATATATGATTGTGGGAAGACTTTCTTGCTTGCACTGCTTAACAGCATCCAGAGAGATACTTACAGCAGCTTCATCACATAGGATTCTTAAGACAGATCTGTCCCATAGACTTGTAAAAGGAGAGTTTTCAAATTTGAAGGGAGGGGGAGGGGGAACTGTGACATCTCCCTTGTGACTGTTGGATTCTGTGTTATCTGTACACAATGGTGGGCTCCTTTCAGTGTGACCCCTGCTTTACTGATAATGAGCAGACTGCTGAAAAGCTCTCTAAACAGAACAGGAAGTTCAGACGATTATTAGGCTTAGTGGCCAAAGTGAAAACTGCAAAGGGCTTAGGAATTAAAAAAAAATTTAAAAATAATGGAAAATGAAAAAAAAAAAAAAAAAAACCAAAAAGTTTAAAAATAAAATTTTAAAACAAAAAGTTTTTTTGCAACCCAAGGACCACGGAGGGGGGGTTTGGGGAAAAAACCCCTCAAAACCCCTTTTAAAAAAACCCCTAAAAGAAAAACAAATTTGGAAAAGGGGCTTTTTTTAAAACAAAAAGAAAAAAAAGGGAAAGGAAAAATTTAAAAAATTTTTTAACGCAAAATTTCCAAAAGGGGCAAAAAAACAAAAAGTCAATTTATTAAATTCCCAAAAAAAGGGGGCCATTTTT
This sequence comes from Phyllomedusa bahiana, assembly GCA_025379985.1. Taxonomy (NCBI): domain Eukaryota; kingdom Metazoa; phylum Chordata; class Amphibia; order Anura; family Hylidae; genus Phyllomedusa; species Phyllomedusa bahiana. The sequence continues at coordinate 203,352 of JAODAL010001068.1, read as the reverse complement.
AAAGGGGTTTTTTTTTAAAAATAAAAAAATAACATAAAATCCCTTTCCCCTGAAAAAAAAAAAGGAAAAAAAGAAATCTTCCCGGAAAAAATGGGTTTTTTTTGTTAAAAAAGGGGAAAAAAAAAAAAAAAAAAATTTTAAAAATTTTTAAAAAAACTGCAAAAAGGGGGCCCCCACCAAAAAATTTGAAAAAAAAAAAACCCTTCCCAACCCAACAGAGCAACCCAAAAGCCCCCGCTTAAAAAAGGGGGGCATCCGCAAAACCCTCCTTTTTTCCAAAACCATATTCCACTTTTCCCATTTAACCCAACCAAGGGGCCCCGGGAAAAAAATTTAAACACTGTTCCCTGGGTTTTTCCTAACAGGAATCTGCAACCCCCCTATTTCAACTGGAAAACTATTCCCGATTTTGGGAAACGGGGGGCCCCCGGGGGGGTTTAGGCCAAAGCCCTGGAAATTTGGGGTTCCGGGGAAAAGGGGGGATCCTTTTACATTTCTTCCTTTTGGGGTATTTTTTGCTGGGGCCCCCGCTTTTTAAGGAATTTTTTAGGGGTCGAAGGAAAAAAATTTGGCCACCCCCAAAATTTTTTTGATGGGGGCTTTTGGGGGGTTTTTGCCCCAAAAAGCCCAAACCTTTTAAAAAATTTAAAAACGGGGCCCCCCCGGGGGGAAAATCCTCCCCCCCCCCCTTAAATTATTTTAAATATATATATTATAAAAATTGTTTGGGAAATTTCCAACAGGGGGGGCCCCCTTTGAGGAGCCTGCCTTAAAACTAACACTAAGTCCAAGAATTGGGGCTTAGGGGAAAATGTATTTACGGAGGTGGGGTGGGCATTTTTTTGGGGGTACCCATATGGCAAAAGGGATTAGAAACTAACACATTTTTTGTACATTGTATTTGTTGCTGTTGGTGCCTATTTTTAATTAGTGAGACATGAATAAAATATTACATGTATTCTAACTAGGCTGAAAATGTATTATCTACAAACTGAATAGGTGACATTTTGCTCCTTTATTTGAACATTTCTCAATCAGGTTGCAATCGTGCAGAGAAAAAGGTGGTAAAAGTACCATAGGATGCCCACTCCCTACTGAGGTCGGGTGCAGATTATTAGTACATGTAGCACCTGTTTCTGTTGATCACCCATATGGTTCCAGCTTTAAAAAAAAAAACATCTGTTTAATGGGATTTTACTACTACAAAGATTAGCTTTCAACATGTAGGGACAGGTAATTGAAGACTTTTTCTAAATGCATTGGTGTTTTGATTTTACTTTATAGTCAGAAGTAAGATAGCTTTTATGCGCTCTGAGTGCACACAGGTTTCGATGGGTACACGACCATAAGGCTATTTTCACACGGCTTAAATTGGGACGTATTTCGGCCTGTATTTCGTGGCGTACTGCGCTAAATACGGGGCAAGATACGCCCCAATCATTACGGTAATCCACAGTTCTCATAGAGAACTATGGATTACGCTTCCTCTCCCCGCTCGCTCAATACGCCGTGGGAGGAGATAAGCGACATGTCAATTACTAGCGGCAAACATGCGTGGCTAGTAATGAATGTCTATGGGGCCGGCGGGCTGCCGGCCCTCCCGCGCCGCGGGAGCTCGTGAAGTCCTGGTGTAATTATTACGCCCCGCAATTATGCCGTGTGAACATACCCTAAGGGTGCTTTCTTTGCAGAAATGCACAGTAATTCATGCTGTGCATTTCCGCACAAAAAACGCATCCAGAAACACACCGTGTGAAAGCAACCTAACTCTGCTATCTGATGACAGCAGGGAGTGATGGCACCATGGTCATTATCTCTAACAAGATTAGATGCACATGTAGCTTTGTTTACGGACCATAAATCTGCTATCTGATTAGATGAGACAGCAGGGAGTGACATCATCATGGACTGAGAACTCACTCTGGATCACATTATCTCAAACAAGATTAGTTTTTGCTTACAAATAAGCAATCGTTTTCACTCCACACAGCACATGTAGCTTTGTTTACTGAAGATTAAATCTCCTGCACTTACGGCTTTGTAATGTCTCAGCTAGTTACAGAGAAGCTAAATAAGCTAATCACTGCTACAGAACCACCCACAGCCTGACAAGACCATAGTGAAAGAAAAGCTAGATGTGGCAGTGAAACTGCATGGTGAGAAAACCACTCTAGTATATACATTTCTAAAAAATAATGTCTCTGTGCAGAATAGCATAGGCTCCTGCGCTTTTCTATACTTTTTTTTGTGGTGAATGGAGTCCGTCGGGGCATTTAATCCTATAGTTATATTTAGCATATATGCTGGTAGCTTTCCTGCCGTACAGGCTAAACTTAGACCATAAACGTGGTGTGCGTGTAGACGAAGATCTAAAAAATGGACCTAAGCATCACTCCTTTATTATTCACTGAAAGAATGTGGATCCAATCCATCCACCTGTTGGTAAGATAAGTACCATATGACTTTTATGAGATGCCAATACTACTCACTTGAGTGGGTCTGCAGTACTATCACATCCTGTAAATCAGCAATATAGCTAGAAGAAAAAAAATAATTGTCTCAATTTTCTTTATGTTACGAATACGCTGGTCGCTCAAGTTACAATGGCCTTAGGCTATGTTCACACAGCTTACTTTGGGGCGCATTTCGCCACGAACTGCGCTCTAATACAAGCGAAATGCGCCCCATAATTACGGTAATCCATAGTTCTCATAGAGCAATGTCACTTATTCACGGAGAGTAATGCATGTCTATGGGACCAGCGGGCGGGCTGCCAGCCCCCCCCCCCCCTCCATCCCACCCATGTTGCAGGAGTATGCACCGATCAGCGCGACTCCCGAACACCCGGCATAATTGCAGGGTGTACTGTACACCCCGCAGTTACGCCGTGTGAACATACCCTTAAGATGGAATAGTTTCATCAATCAATGGTCTTTCCTGGGACATTGCATCTTGAAACCACACTCACTATAAAATGTCACAGCCACTGCCGATCTGCGGCTCCTGTGATTGGTGGAAGATCTGACCAATTATCATGAACATTTTATAGAAAAACCTCCGTGTTAGTTAGGTGCATGCAGTGATTGGTGGTCCAATAGTTCGTCTCCACACTACAGTGTGGTACTACAGGTCCTGTGCAGCTTTATACATGGGCCAGGGTGAGCGGCTTCTTTGGGCACCAGGTGAGGGACCCCATTTTCTTTTTTGCTGTTACATTGTGTTTAAAGTAAATGATCGAAAGAAGCTCCTATTCTATACATAAGTGATTTCCAGCTTCCAGCAGCTCTTTCTGATGTTATAGGGAAGGAATCGCTTTATCTGGATTTGTTACCCACTTGACTTTTATTAACCCCTTCCCAACATTAGACATACCCATACGTCCTAGCGGGAGGTGTGTTCCCGCAACTGGACGTATGGATACGTCATGGAGATTGTGCGGGCTTACAAACAAGGTCTGCACGATCGTGACATGGGACACGGGTGATTAACCCCTTAGCTCCTCATTATTGAAAATTCTGCACCGTTTTTATTTTAGCTGCTTGTTTAGTGAACCATTGTTTCCAGCTGGTCTCCACGTGATACGACCAGGCCTAAGAGCTCATCAGTCCTGGCCAGACATCACTTCTCATCTCAGGCAGCTACTGAGTGTTCAACCCCAGCTGCTGTCTACTCCTGTCCTCTGTGCTCCTTAGTAATTAGTCAAACAGTGCAAATAAATAATAAAAAAAAAACCTCAATGAAGTATGTGCATTGATAAAGAGAAAAAATTCCACAGGTTTGGTTCCTGCAGGGATTTGAACCTAGGACCCTTATGCCTGGAGGCAAAATCTTTACCTCTGAGCTACTCACAGCTCTCTACATAAACAGACCTTTCATTGACTAGAGAGTGGAAAGGCATGATGATGTCATCCTGCTGGGTCACATGATATGTAATTGAAACAAATCACACACACCCCCAACTGAGCACACAGAGCTGGATGCAGAAGGTATGAAATGAGATTGTGGCAAAACCCCTTTAAAATCGCTGGAGCTATCGCAGGTAGGAGGAGTGAGCTCCTCCTGCCTGCTCTCGGTGCAGTTACTGTCTCCGACCAAACAGCCCGGAAGTGAAAAACACTTCCCGAGCTGTCTGTGACATCACTATGCCTGGCAATGCATTATGGGCATTGCCGGGCAGGGTGATTGACCCTTGCCATGGAGACCAGTAGAAAGCAGCAATGCTGTCTACTGGTCTTCCTTGTAAAAGCGATCTGAAGATTGCTGATATAAATCCACTATGGGGAAAAGTTAAAAAAAAAAAAAAACAGACCCGAAAAATAAAGTAAAAACACCTACACGGCACTTTTCCCCTTCACAAAAGCCCCAATACATATTTGGTGTTGCCGCATGCGTAACGACCGACCCTATAAATGACACATTAACCCGCATGGTGAACGCCATTAAAAAAAAAAAAAAAAAATCAAAGAATTGCGATTTTGGTTCATCCCGCAGCACATAAAATTGAATAAAAAGTGATCAATAACGCATATAAATGCCAAAGTGGTGCCAATTAAACCGTCGGTTCATCCCGCAAAAAAAAAGTCCTAATGCAGCTCTGCATATGGAAAAATCAAACCACACAGTAAAACTAACTTGTCCCGGATACTGCACAGTGAGCGATGTTAAAAAAACGCTACTAGGATTGCAGTATTTTCTTCATTCTGCCTTCCAAAAAACAGATTTAAAACTGATTAAAAGAAGCCTTGCCCCCCCCCAACAGTGATACCAATAAAACCGGCAACTCATCCCGCAAAAAACAAGATCCTACACATCTCCGAACACAGTTATGGCTCTCAGACTATGGCAATGCAAAAACGTGTTTTCCTTTTTGAATAAAAGTGTTTTTATTGTGTAAAAGCAGTCAAAGATAAAAAAAAAAATTACAAATTGAGTATCACTGTAATCATATCAACCTGCTGAGTAAAGCTAGCTTGTCATTTATACCGCACGGTGACCTTGTAAAAAATAAAAAACACTACCAGGATTGCTGTATTTTGTTCAAAACGTCTCACAAAACCTTAATAAAAAGTGATCAAAGTGTCATATGCCCTCCAGGATGGTACCAATAAAAACGACAACTCATCCCACAAAAAACAAGTTCATAATCAACTCCGAATACAGAAAAATAAAAAAAGTTATGGCTTTCAGAATAGGACCACATAAATACGCAGTTTTTTATAAACATTTCTATTGTGTAAAAGTAATAAAACATAAAAAACTATAGAAAATTTATAGCATTGTAATTGTAGCGACCCCCATAGTAAAGTTATCATGTAATTTACACTGCACGGTGAACGCTGTAAAATTGAAACCCAAAAAACAATTTCGGAACTAAATTTTTTCCCCCATTTTTATGACCCAATGCAAAAAAAAAAAAACTATGGCACACCTGTACGCTCAAAATGCATCCTCATGAGATCCATGAGGGGTGTTGAATCCAAAATGGGGCGACTTCTGGAACGTTTCACCTGTTCTGGCACTTTGGGGGCTTTGCAAATGTGACATGGTACCCACCAAAATCTGCGTTCCAAAAGCCAAATAAGACTCCCTGCCATGTACCCAAACAGCAGTTTACATCCATATATAGGGTACTGTTGAACTTGGAAGAAATTGTGTAACAAAATTTGGGTGCTTTTTTTCCAGGATTCTTTGCAAAAATTAAACATTTTCAGCTAAAATTGCAGATTGTTAGAAAAAAAAATTCATTTTTGCAGTCTAACGCTAAAAAATATATATATACTCACTATACCCTTGGATATATTCCTTAAAGGGTGTAGTTTCCAATATGGGGTCTTTTTAGGGGTGTTTATTAAGCAGGGCTGTGGAATCGGAGTCAGAGTTGGTGCCTATTTTGCAGGAGTCGGAGTCGTCTAAAAAATGGACCGACTCCCAAAATATATAATAAGTTGGTCCAGTTAGTTTTGATGCAGTGCAAAGAGCAAGAGGAATTGGGACCGGCCAGTGCTACTGCTCCCATATCTTCAGCCTCATCACATGAGGAGTGTAATTGATGACATGGAGCAGGCAAAGCGCTGCCCCAGAGGAAAAGATTCCTCTCCCATGGCAAACAGATTTCAGCAAAATTTTTCATCTGCTTTCAAAGAATTAGAAGAGTTCAACCATTCATCAGACCTGACTGTGGCTGAGGCAATTCCTTTATATCCTGACATTATTAGAGATGTTTCCCCTGTGGTCAGTGCTTTGCCCCCAACCCAAGTTAGTGTAGAGAGGCCGTTCTCTAGCCTGGAAATAATGAGATCAGATATGAGGTCATGTGTGCAGGATCTGATGTAGGCAATACTATTTCTCAAAACAAATTCAGAGACTCCACAAATGTTCCTGCAGTGTTTTGCATACTTACAATTTTTTTTGTGTTCTGAAGTCATATCCAATAAATATATTTTACACTGACAAGCAAAATGATAACAATATTTTGAACTTGTGACTTTCAGGCTTCATATCTCACCATCCACTACAGCTTTGTACATTGGGCTACTGTAATTTTATATACAGTCATCTTACCTATCTTATACATTAATTTGACTTGCAAGTATTTAGCATCTGCTTAGTTCTGCAGATTCTTTCCTGTAACTCCAATGTTACTGTATTGCGCTGCCACTAAAAATCAAAATGTTTATTTTTTATTAATTTTCTAGTTCAGTATTGGACTAATCCACTTCTAGGATTTCAGCTCTACGCCCTGAACTCCTTCTAGGATTCTGGATCATATCAAGCAGTTCTTGCGACTAAAAAATCTGATCCCAGGTCAACTTTCTAGCAAACACAGTCCCAATGTTGGAGCAAGCACTTGGACCTTTGGATACAAACTACAGCTTTTTCCATTCACACTCTACCCATCAACAAAGTGTTCTCCAAGAAGATCAAAACCACTTGTTACCATTTTCTGCTGTCAGTGTGCTGTTCAACCCTAAATAGCTTGATTATTGTAATCATAAAGCGGTGATTAAAAAGAGCAGATGTACCACATTTTCACAACATCACTACAGTAAAATTATCACATTAAACATGCGCCAATGTATGAGGGACAGACGAGAGTCCGGAAAGTTTGCGCGGAAATGGGAGTCAGGAGTTCGGCGGCGCATTCTTAGCTTGCTCGACTCACAGCCCTGTTATTTTTATTTTTCTTTCTTTTAAACAAAATCATTCTATTGATCTTAAGTGCACATAATCATTCAATGTACCATCAAGATGAAGAAGAAGCACATAAGCACGCGACAGGGTACATCACACAAAGCATAACAAATTGTCTCACAGGATCAACGTCATGAAAATTCAAATTGAGAACAACTCTTGCGTAAAAAATAACTCCATTATATGTCTCCATAGTTAGGTATCAGCATAAAACGTTGAGAACAGTTTTTCAATTGTAACCATACAAGTAACAATAATATAAAGCGGCATTAAATAACTATGTTATCTAAGAACGTCGAGTGTCGTAGCATTAGTAACCTACGTGCATATTAAGAGGAGCACGTGGTACCTGGGAAACTCAGCCCTCAGGACAAGAAATTGCCTGGGTGCCACAGGCAGTGAATTACACAATATCTAGAGAGAAAACTATTATTTAGACAAATATATATACCTATCCATATATACACCTACACATATATAGATCGGAATCCGCAATATAGAGAGGTAAACCAGCTGGGGGAATGGGCCTAGACAACCCCGAGGGATTTCCAACAGTGTCTTGTGTGAATCTAGCCATCCTGCCGAAACTTTGGTAATTTTGGTCAGACAGTCCCCTATGTAGGTAAATATATTTATTTATATGGATACAAGAGCAGCGCTTCACTTCGACATCTTATTCAGTCTCTACGGTGGGCGTATAATTAGATAGCGCCAATGGCCGGGCAAACCGTTTTCCTGGCCAGTGAATAGAAGTTCCGTGAGGCACGTATAAAGTGTTGAAACGGATATCCTCTGGGTCTAAGAAACAAAAGGCAAACGCTCTTGGGTCCCATCACGTAACAGACAGCCCATTCTCTCATTCAGGAATCTTTAAGACTTGCTGCACAACATATCCCAGAAAAACTTGGGCAGGCCCACGCACACAAATGGAAGAATTGCCTGAATAGCAGAAGAGACATTTTGGGCAGATAATCGGGGAACTCACGGCTTAAACTATCGAAACACGCTGGATGTAGTATAGAGCTCTCGATTATAAAGATTAGTAACACAGTTGTGTCGATCTCTCTCCTACTTCGAGACACCAATTTCAGGGGCTTCTAATGACTAGTGTCCATTGTACATCCTCAATAGGCATGACATCTCCCTCCCAAAGTAAGTTTCTTCTTTGTTTGGATTGAGGGCGCTGCCCAGGTTTCGATTCTCAACAGTAAACTCATAGTAGGCGGAGGTAATTAATCCCCGTGGTGGAGAAAGCAACACTTGGGTATAGGGACTCCTTAAAAGATGATCGATGTTTATTTGGAGAAAGTATGTCATGCAGGGCGCGCGTGTCGAGCGAAGATAGTGAAAGAAGGATGCATTGGGAAATATGGTATTCAGCTGCAGGTCCTAGAATGTTCGCTAAGGGTTAGGTCTTTTAATATTGTGACCAAATACCACTACCCCCCCTTCCTCTGCCACACAGAGCTTCCAAGATATAGGAGACTCCTGTAGGTTATTGTTGCGCGCACACCAAAGAGGTGTAATCACTCCACCCCCGTGCAGATACTATAAAGCTACTCTGACTTGTCTCCTAACTCAAGAGGCTCTGTATTAAACGGATAGCAGGACATCTGGCGACGCGATATGTTTGAGTCGGGAATAGGGCCACCCCCACCCCACAAAAAAAGAGGACATGGAAAGGCTTAGTAGGCCACACATCACATCCTATTGTCTTAATTAAAAAGTTCCCATGACTCGGGAGCAGGTCAGTCGTGTACGCCATCTGAGCCAAAATGTGAAAAGCTGTGAGCACTAAAAAGCCCAGTAGTACAGGGATGTCAATTCGGTCAAAGCTGCTCCTCCCCATATCCCAGGGTGCTGTAGGTGTCCTGTAGAGAAAGTCTAGCCCTACAACAGCTTGTTCCAAACAAAAGAGATCAAAAACACACACATTCAGCGAGCGAAACACAGACGAGCTCCAGGTATATCGGTGATTGAATAATGATATATAAAATTATCTGGGGAAGAGGATCATTTTCACCAAACAATTGCTTGGCCATAAGTGACCGGGGAAGTTATGCTCCAGAGCCTGAGTCCTTATTGCGAAGGAACCTAAAAAGATGAGGATTGTTCCAGCTCGCGAACTCAACCACGGATCTAGATAACCTTAATACCCAGATAAAGTGATCTGAGAGTACCAGCTTAGTTGCGCAAGATAGAGCTTGTCGCGAATAGGCCAATGAGATCCAAAGCGCAGCAGATAGGACAATCTACATAATCTCCTGTAGGCCAGAGTACATAGCCCCCACATTGTATAATCATAACAGCACTAAAGCATCTGGGAAGTGAGCTATCAGCTTCCTGTAGTACAGCAAAGCATCATCATCATCATAGACTCACATGTTTCATGTAAGGACCCCAACGAGAATCCATACCACCCCCGGATCAGCCCTTATGCTCAGCTAAAACAGGCTCACTTGCCATGCAAACAAGAGTGGGGATAAGGGGGCATCCCTTGTCTAGTACCAATCATTTTCCGATTGACCCTGATCATTATCTATGAGGTTTGACAATATAGCAGCTTGACCAAGATATTAACGAGGACCGAAACCCAAATTTGTGCAGTACCAAGCCACAAATACTCCATAACCACAAGAGTCAAAAGCCTTGTTTGTCTCGCAAAGATACCAGTATTCGAGCGCCTATATTAGTGTTGGGGCCTGCGCACATACTACTGGAAATAGCTCTAACAGCAGCGTTCAACACGGCTGTGTGTTTCCACAGGCATAAAACCCATTTGCGGTACAGCGTTGGATCAGGAAATTATACAAAACTGAATTTTAGGCGCATTGCCAAGACTTTGTGCCAATCTTTTGAAACGTCCCGTAATTGCAACAAAGAAATTGAGCCTATATGAGCGAGAACACATAATCCGGGGTCTCTACCTAGGCTTGGGAATCACACAATTCACAGCGCCTCCCACGATCGTGGCTTGGAAGACATGAAGCGTCACTTTGCTTCATTGTATCATACCTGAGCAGAAGCGAACTAAGAACATATTCCTGGGTCTTGTTTGCGAAAAATTCTATGGGACAGCCCATCTGTTCCACGGTATTTAGCTCTTTTTAAAAAGATAATATTGCTGCTGTCATTTATCCTCAGAGAGATCTATAGACGTCAAGCCCTGCGCCTGTTAGTACCTCCATTATGCGTGGCGTAGAGTCACATCATCCCAAATATCCAAAATCTTCATTCTCTGTCTGAGGACATTACATGTGCCGAGCTATATTAACTCTGCATAAAAGGCGCGGAAGGCGCCCTCCGCCTACAAGCACTAGGATTTGAGATCTAACCCCGTCAATTCACTAAATTGTAATGACTGAGTTCATGGCACTCCCATCACAATAAAAAGTCTTTCTGCCCATACAAGCGAGGAGCTTACCCAACAGTGCTCTCACCATTTCAAAAAAACGATTCGCCATTGAAACAAAGAGTTCTGTGTCTCCCGATCCCGCAACAATTGTGAATCAACATTTTTGCTTAACCAAGCCCAGCTCAGACCTATTTCTCCTCCAGTTGGGTTTCTAAAAAACATGGATGCGCCAACTCCGCGCATTTGCCACCTCCAAAAGCCAATGACAAGTCTCATCCTAGATGATCAAGAACGCTTTGAAGGTCAGCTACACAATAGAGAGTTCCCCTCTAACATAAGCCTTGAACGCGTCCCATCACACTCTATCCAAGAAGAGAGAGTCACAGACGTTCATTTATTGTCCAGGAACCTCTGACCATTTGCAGAGAAGTCTAAGCCAAACAGGATCGAAGTAATGTGAGAGCCAATATGCGGGTTGAAACGCCAGGACATTGCGAGACCTAAGCTAAATCAGACCAAAGCCAAGCGCAACACAAGGGGGACAGTGTCTCGACACCGATCGGGAAACAGAGTACTCGCAAGGTAAAGCGATAAAGGGCAAAATTGTACCTATTAACCTAGGGCCCAAATTCTAACCTCGACAGGCATTATATCCCAGTGATAAAACAGGGAGTAACTGAGGCAATCTGAGTGATGGTGCGCTCGCCAAAGACTTCCACCAACCCACCCCCATCCACCGCCATTTGAAGAGCGAGAACGGAGTACTCTGCACGCGCCAAGGGCCCCACCTGAGCTAACATCGATCTTGATATACATCCCAAGTCATGTTTAAGTCTCCCACCCACATCACAGGACAACATGACATCTCTTAAATAAAGGCTACCAGCAGATGACAATTTCCAGCATGAAAGGAGGAGGGAAGCTAATGTAATTCTAATCAGGATTAATGGCTTCTGTTCTCTATAAAACAATATATCAAGGAATGTATCTCCCATGTTTAATCCAATCTATGCATATCCGATGCTAAATACACAGTTTTGCGCATTCAAAACAGACACGCCCCTTGCACTGAGGAGCAACTACAGAATGGACACATCCATACCGCACCAATGGTTTACGGAGAGATGGGATTCTTTGCGGACCAACTACAACATACACCAAGTGGGCTTCTCCTTCGTAGGCATGTAAATGTCACGCCTAATAGGATTTAATGGACCCGTCATCACTAGACTCGTTTAAAGCAGAGTCGTTGCGAGCCCCCTCACGATCCAAGATGAGTATTGTTATAGGAGCCATGGAAACATGTAGCACACAATGAGTACAGGATAACCAATCTCGTGACTGTTCAGTACCTTCCTAGAGTCTCCCAAGTACCACTAAAATCCACCTCTGCACACACACAATAAATCAAGACCAAAATAAGGCCTAGAGAACACATAACCCAACCCCCCACCACACCGCATCTCCACTCCCAAGTTCTTGAATGCATAACCGAAAACCCTAACAGATTTGCAAACGAAACTAGGGCAGAAAGTAACGCCCCAACAGATAGCAAGACGAGCCGTCAGCCGCCGGCCATGCAGCGCTCACTGCACCATGATGTCTACACAGTGAATTAGGCATTAGAGACTCACCCCAAGAAAGCGGATCCTCATATCCACTCTACAGGGCACAGAGGCGACCAAACAAGGATCAAAACGGAGAGGGGAGTAAAAGAAAGAGAGAGGGAAGTTAGAAAGAAAGAGAGGAGGGAGAAAAAAACAAGGGGGGGGAGCGACACAATAAAAGGGGAAGAGGATGGCAAGCAGGTCCTCAAATAAGTGCAGTTATACAACATACAAAAGACAAATGTGGATCATGACCTTAAGTGCTTCACAGTTCCAGGCAATATCTCAGCAGAGTAAGTCCCCAAAGACCTAAAAGAAACAGCCATAACACTCATCATCAAGTAGCTGTGCTCAATAGCGGCACTCACATCAGTGGGACACAGCGACAAGAAGCAACTAGCAATAAAGCTCCCATAAAGGATATCAACGAAACAATCACCAATAGAAAAGCCAATCTCATGAAGGACATCAATTAGTTCTTATCCGCAAATACGATCTCCGGGTGTTTGTCCCCATCCACTCTTGGGCTTACCACGGGGATTATCAAAAAAACAGGTAGGGTCTGCATGACTCCCCGCACTCTGTACGTAAACGAAGATCTGGCAGGGTACAGCATAGCGTACTTCATTCCCCGTTCAACAGGAGTTTTGCCTTAGCTGAGATAGAACCTGGGCTCTTTTACCGCTGAATTACTAGGGAAGAATATGACAGGAATACCACACGTGGCATCTGTACGTTATCATTATGGAATCGAGCCTTTGTCCTCTAGAAGAAGACGGAGCAAAGGTCGGATCTCTGGTAGTTTGTAGCGAACTTTGCAATAAAAGTTCGTGGAGGAGCGCCACAGGTGGAGGGTGGCGACTTGCGTAGGGAACGGTGGCCCCGTCTCAATAGCAAACTACAGAACAACTAGTCTCTGCTAAAAGGTGCGGTTAATTAAGAGAGTCTCAGGAAACAGCCTCTGCGCCGGATCCTCTACCGCCCACCCCACCCCTACCGGAGGAGACCAATAAAATCGCAAATTCTGAGCACCTCCTGAGACGATTCTCCTGATCATAAACTTGCGTTGGCGCAACATTTTGGACTTGGGCGTAACTCATTCAGAGACCCGTTAGGCAAATCCAGCGGGCTCGCCCGATCTTCCAGGTCAACTCACTCATACTGCTACCACCATCCCACCCGGTTTACCTTTCCCCACACCCCTCACTCCCGTAGACAAACCAGGCGGCGATACTTGTCGAAGCAAAGAGATGTCTACTTTGATCTCAATCAATCTAGTAGATAACGTAGTTTTAGACAAGTGCGGATAGCTTCCAATTAATTTCTGAAGTGTCCAGGCACCGGAAGTATCATGTGAAGGTGGTCTGGTTGTTTCACTTCTCTGGCAGGCAGTAGATTTGGGACAAGACAACGAAGGAGATGATTATGGCCCTTCAGACGGGCCCGTTCTGTCGGAAGCCAAGCCAGACTATTTACCACAGCCTCGTAGTTTTTTCTTAGTGAGGCATGACAATGGAAGAGAATAGAGGGTCTAAAACAAAACTAAACAATCTACTCCTATAGAACACGCCCGCGCACTATAACACAAGCTGCGACCTCACCTACATTCAATACACTTTAGTAACATCCAGAGAAGTGACAGACATGTACATTGTAGCCACAGTCTATGTTGGGTGGCATCGAGGCTATGTGTCTACACAAGTGGGCTTCTCGCTGGATACAACCACATCGACAGGTTCTAGGCACAATCCGTTAGAAGAGACATCTGCCAAGGTGGCGTGCAGTGATGTGATTTTGAATATTGTACCAAGCTCAGTCTAGTCACTGTCTTGCTACCATCCGACCACTAGTGTGAGACATAGGACCATGAGCATCATGGAGCTGTTAACAGTATAACACAGAGGTAATGGTGAGGCTACCAAAGCATCAGGATTCACAATATTTTGGCGTGTCTTCTTTATGGGATTAACCACGCATATAACTACAGCCAATAATCCAGGGGTTGCCCCAGGCAAAAAGTATTAGGTAACGGGCTACTATTGATCCCGTAGCTGCAATCAAGCCTGTGGGGGTGAACCACAAGATGGCGGCGCCACATTGCTCTCCAGCTCAACAGGGGAAGATGCGGCTCGTGCCTGATCCCTGCAAACCCAGGAGGAATATGCCTGCCCGCGAGGCCGGGTTTTCCCACGCACTGTCCCAGCCTCACTGTCCGTATAGGGGGTCCTCACAGGTACTCCCTGCCTACTGGGCAGTCTATAACACTACATGGGTCCTTTAGTATCCCCAGTACAACCTTCAAGGAAGGTGCCGTCAGCCCAATTGCCCCATCCGATCCTCCGGAGCTGCGATCCAGCTCAGTGGACGCGACGATGCCGGGTCGAGATAACAGCTACGGACGAGGGTGCCGGGTCCCAAGCGCGTCGCGGGCGGCTCACGGAAGGCGGCAGACAAACAGAGGCGGCAGACGTCCACCGCGGCTTTCTGACCTCCAGCCGGAGGCCGAAGAAGACGGCGCAGGAGGCTCGCTAGGAGGCCGCTGACGGGATCTTCACACGCGGATCTCTCTGGCGCCAGCGGCGCCGCAAGCAGCCACCGTCTCAGACGCAGCTGCAGCAGACCGCAGAACAGAAAAGGGTCGCATCGGACACTCAAATTCAGCCGTGATCGCAAGGAAACGCAATCCACTCTCCGTCCCCCTTGTCTTCCATCAGGTAATGTGGCAAGAGAATAATAGCAGATATCACAGAGGATTTTAAGACTGGTCTCAGCGGGAGCTCCTTTGCCGCGTGCGTCCACTCTCCTCCGGCAGTACAGAAGCCCCGCCCCCATGCCCCCTACCACAGCCCTGTTATTAAGTTTTAGCCACCTTAGGCGACTCGCAAACCTATAATGCGGCGCCTAAATAAAAATCCAAAAATGATAATGAGAGACCCTGCGGGGTACGTTAGTACTGCTACACTCCTACTAGAAGTGATGCTTCTGTGGTATGAGCTAAAAAGAGCACTAGGTCCACATAAGTAGGGATAACGCTGAAAACGTCAGACACTGCGGGAATCAATATCATAAGTTGACATCACACACACACTGGTCACATCTACCATGCTACACTTGTGAATAATGGATAAAAATCTGCAAAAAAAAAAAAAATTAACTTTTCACCTCACACTTTCTGCGCTTAAATTCACTAATGAACAAACACCTAATGAGTAAAAAAACTTCCTAAATGCTGGTTTGAATAATTAAAGGCGGGTGTCAGTTTCTTAAGACATGGAGTCATCATATGAGGATAACAAACATACAGGAACAATTAAAGTCACATCAAACGAGACTGTCTTTAAAAAAATGGTAATGTTGCAAAATTTTCTTGAAATCAGTACTATAAATCTTCTAAGAGCCCCCTAAAAAAAATAAAAAACAAAAAGAAAATTCAAAAAGAGTGATGCAACCTACAGTAAGACATATTGTTAGATGCAAGTTCTAAACTATTTTTGAGTGGAATAATTAGCTGTCTTAACACCAGAGAATTTTTGAAGTTTGAAAATGGTAAAATATTGTCACATTCTTTTACCACGATACCTATTGATATTTTTTTCTCTGAAATAAACAATGACTTTTTGGTCCTCAAAATTTCTTACCAACTAGCACAACATGATCACGGAGAAAACATCTCTGATCACTTGAGATAGCGTACAAGTGTCAAAAGTAATTGTTCTTACATTTTTCTATTGTTGAGGGATAAAATGACTTTATCAGCTTGATGCACTCAGTTTCTCTCTAACTACTACATGTCTGCGCCTTCTCAATGGCTGTGTTTGCATCTTCTATCTGATAGCAGGATGATTTCATCAGCGACATCGCGTCAGCACAGACAACAGAACTGCCTGCAGCTTCGGAGACACACAGTGTTATCGATTCAACAAACAAAGAAGACCATTACTTGTGTTCACTTTAGCTCTGAAGCTTCTCTGAACTTTAGATAAACCTCTCCTGCTCATGTCAGAGTAATTAGCAGACCTTTGAATATGCTAATCACCCACAACCTGACCAGGAACAGAAGAGCTACACGAACTAAAGCAGTGTTTGGCTCTGTGAAACAACGAAGTCGGTAGAGACAACATACTCCTTTAAACTACCTGTAAACACCTAACAGTATCGACGACTGCCCTACTGTAACACAAAACACGTCAAAATAAATGCGTAGCTGACATGATTTTGTTGCAATTGTAGGTATGGTTTTTATTCTGAGAACTCTTTCTTAAAAAAAAATGAAAAATTTATACTTTATGTTGGATTTTTCTATTGAAATCAACATTGAAATGTGCAGTAATGTCTACAATGATAGCACACAAATAAATGAATATAAAAAAAATGCAATTTTACAAAATTAACACCAACTGCATGAGTCATGCTTTTTTTATTTGCACATTTGTTGCTGGACACAGAAAGTTACAGGAAAACAGTGTGATCAACACCACGAATGTCACATATTCATGAATTAACTGAACTGCAATTCATGCTAACCTATCATAATCTCTGTATTGTGCTCAAAGGTATTTTATTCTTCCCTTAAAAACAAAATGAATATGTTAAGATATAAACAGCCGTTCTCCATCTCGTTATGTAAACAGTATATTTATATTATTCACCCAATAAAAAGCAAGTTTCTAAGCATTGCAAATGTGCAGATTTAGTGAAGGTCATTTAATCTGTCAAAAAAAATAATTAAATTGTGACGGGTCTTAAACTAGAGATGTTCTCCCCTTAAAGCACTGCTATTTGGGAGAAAGTCTGTTAACAAGACATCTTGTTGTGCATTATACAGTGGAGCATGCCTAAGGAACCGTCCGTAAGCAAGGGTAGCAATACATATTTTGCTCTAATGTTTATAGTTTACACTATTTATGCACACAAGTTTATGCTGCACGGGTCTCAAAAATAATACCGTATCTTTCTGAATAGTAAAAAATAGATGCACATGGCATTGGATGCGTAGATAATGATTTCAGACAGACATTGGTCTCAGCTCTGAATCAATATGAACAGATATTTTTATTAAAATGTTAGACTGAGTTCACATGACATTTGTCACCTCTCTCAAGTATATGTTTGGACACTTTGAATAAAGTATACCGTGGTGAAGCAGTAGGAAAAAATAGAGCAAAAGTAGACTCCTTTTCTACTACTTTTGTGTCTGGCAGATAAAGCATGTACAAAAAGGGAAATAAAACCAGGTGCGGTAAACCACATTTTTGTGCCCATCACATAAAGTGTATATGGATAGTCCAAATGAGACTAGGTTTGCCTTATGGTTTCCTATTGCTTCACTAGGGTATCCATTGCTATGGGTATTCTTGACTGATATCTGCGAAGGAGGCCCAAAATGGGATGTAAACACCACCTTAGACTGAATAATTTTATTATTTTCCCCTATAGCAACATACCTTAAAAGAGTAATGGCCCGTCCCCATGACATGGGTTTTCAGTCGGATTTACAGACTGTTTTTGGATTTGAAAACAGTCTGTTAACCAACTGTCAACTTTTTACACAGACATAGATAGAAAATCAGTGCAGTGGTTCACACTGCACGGATTTTCTGCTGGACATTTTTTTAGAAAATCTGGTGTCATTAAGCTTAAATTTCAAGAACTCTTCTGGGCGTACACAGTAACTGTATGTAAAAAGGGATTGCAAAAACGTACCTTGTATAGTAGCTAAACAGATCCTATTTATCATCTCATACCTAAACAGTTTATTACAGCTAGGAGTGTTTGAGAGTCTATTAATTTTTAATATTGCTAGCCTGAAGGAGGGGGTATTTTCTCCCGTCACAGTCTGTACCTGTATCAATGCAACCTATCACTGTATGGTATATAGGTTTTATGAGCATTACCTCTCCCAAATCATGTGTTTCTACTATGTCATGTGTTCATAAACTATGAAATTATACACAAGGTTTATATCTACAGTCAACTGGAAAGTTGAAAATACATTTTAAAAAGGAGTTCATTTTGAATATTTACACTTCTCAATAAAGTACTAACAAAAATCCATAATACATGGTTGAACAACTATTCATATATAATTTAAACAACCAAAGACTGGAAATAATAGATTCTAAATTCAGATTGTAACCGATAAAAGCGAATGAACATTCAAACTAGAAATGACCTTTTTCAGATCACCTAAAAATTGATGATAAACATATATAGCCTTTAGTATTTACTTTTTTACATGAGATGTTCAGATTCATCTATTAAGCTATAATAAAAACGAGATATGTGCAGTTGTATGCTGCTTTTTTAGGCAGAAAAGCACTTTAATCTTTGCCCATTAATGTCCTGAAGGAAAACTGTGGAGAATAGCCACACTGATTAAAGGGGTTTTGCCACAATGTAATGTTGACGTGGGATCCTCCAAAATAGGTATTTAATCACTTTTCTAAATATATGTGATTACAAAAATTGTAGCCTGAGAGAGCTACAGGCTGCCTTACCTGCCCTTAGTTACTTAACAGCTTCTATTAGATACGACCTGACAAGAGCTGCTGGCCGGGCTTGCGCAGAGCACACGTCTTATCTGATGAAAGGGAGCGGAAGAAGGCACCGGGTAGAAATATGTTGTCTTTTGTATACAGAATCCACTAGTTGTACTGTGATTATCTGAGTAGATCCCTGCTTTATCTGATGACCGGGAACATGAAGAAGCTTTCAAGAGGCTGTGGAGAAAGCTGTTGTCTTTTGTATACAGAATCCACTAGTTGTAGTTTGATTATTTGAGTGAACATTTCACACAATCCCTTATGCATGGCTCTGTGCTCTGGCTGTGTCTCTCGCTCTCTCAGCTCAGTGGCTTTGTTTACATTTACTTCTTAGCAGATAAGGCACGTCCTGGCAAAACCCCTTTAACTGAATATCATTCTCAGCTAAACATTGTAACAATTAATATAACTGCACTCTATAATAGTAATGCATAGGATAACAATATACCTATATATGGCCAAGCAAGCTAAACTGAATCCTTACTGCTTATTTAATCAAGCCTTACTTGACACTTCAGAAAATAAGGTGCATGTCTGGAACTTCACTGGTCATCCTACTAAAGTGCTGGAGAAAGTCAATGGGTCTGAAAACATCAGATTCTCTGATAGAAAAGAAGGTACAAGTCTTAGCTTGAGAGCCCACAGCAAATCTTATCTCCTTACACATTTTAAAATGATTGAAGTAGGACAGTCCTCCCATGAGAGACCTTTATGGCACAACCAGAGGATGTGGAATAAATGTCTAATAGGTGGGAATCCCAATTCTGGGACCTGCCACCTATTAGGAGGTACCATGGAAACCCAATTCTGGGACCTCCACCTATTGGGAGCAACCATGGAAACCCAATTCTGGGACCTCCACCTATTGGGAGGTACCATGGAAACCCAATTCTGGGACCTCCACCTATTGGGAGGTACCGTGGAAACCCAATTCTGGGACCTCCACCTATTGGGAGGTACCGTGGAAACCCAATTCTGGGACCTCCACCTATTGGGAGGTACCGTGGAAACCCAATTCTGGGAAACTCCACCTATTGGGAGGTACCATGGAAACCCAATTCTGGAACCTCCACCTATTGAGAGGTACAATGGAAACCCAGTTCTGGGACCTCCACCTATTGGGAGGTACCATGGAATCCCAAATGTAGGACATCCACCTATTGGGAGGTACCATGGAATCCCAAATGTAGGACATCCACCTATTGGGAGGTACCATGGAATCCCACTTCTGGGACCTCCAACTATTGTAACAGTGAAATACCAACTCTGATTATTCACCTACGAGTAGAACAGTGGAATCCTACTCCATTTACCTTACAAGTGTCCACCAGCCACCACATACAGAAACTGAATATAGAGCTGGGCATTAATGTCTGTGGCTCTCTCCATTCTAGTCTATAGGAGTTGTGAAATAAAACTAGCATGCTCCAAATGATTAAAATCTGGTATGTGGGTCTGTGTGAAAAAGTAGTAACACAACATAATCAATTAAAATATTACAGTGAAACACCCTCAGAATGCCTTTCTAGGAAACTCTGTCATTGATGCTACCATCTTCTGAGTCAAGCTTGCATTGATCTAAACAATCTTAACAAGCAGGGTACAAAAAGATTTTGTATTTTTCATGTTAATGATTAGGTTAATAGTACTAGAATTTTAAAGTAAAAGAAAATGGGTATTTAAAATTAGTACTAAGCATTAATTCTGATTCCCAATCTGTGGACATGTGAAGGCAGAAACATGAAACCTTATTGTTCTGAAAACTAGTTTAATATTCTTAATGCCAGGACGACTTCCTGGCGTAGTAGCATGGAATGAGCCAAGCTGACAGGTTTAAACCCTATGTCAAGAACTGGATGCCAAGCTCCTATTCACAAAGGAGGCTGATTAGAAAAAGCTGGTCTTCAGTTTGATGGTAGGAGCACTCTGTATGGCAGGAGCAGGCTGTCGGGAGGCAGCTTTAGCTTTGCTTGCTTGGTTAGCTCGGATGGCAGCTTCCAGCCGAGCTTTCAATTCTGGAGCAGCTCCCATTACAGTTTTAAAAGCATGTGGATAAAGTGGCCCAATACGCATCAAGTCCTGTAGTGCAAACTCATGGAGATCCTTTGAGGAGGGTGATGCAGAGCTAAATGTGTTGACATCAAGCAAGTAAGAAATTAAAGTAGGAACAAGGAGAGCAAGCAACTGGACTCCTGGAAGACAGAAGGTTAAAAAAAAAAAAAAAAAAAGTTGATCATCAACTGTTCCGAGACACATAAAACTTAACATGAAATCAAGCAAAACCCAATAAATAAAGATGCCAGAAAGAGAATTATTTGTCAGAATTTATATATTCTAGTGTGTGATAGATAGATATAAATAGAAAACGGGATTTTTGTACTTACCGTAAAATCCTTTTCTCGTCCAATTCATTGGGGGACACAGCACCATGGGTATGGGCCCCTTGCCTTCGGAGGCGGACACTAGGCGGATCAAAGGGTTTTTAGACCCCCCCGAGGGCCTATATCCCTCCTGCTGACGCCGGGCTGATCAGTTGGGTACAAAAGCCGTGGCCGATAGGAGGAACAAAAGAAACCTTAATTCCCTGGCGACAAAAACGAGGGGGGGATCTGTTCCCCCCAATGAATTGGACGAGAAAAGATTTTACGGTAATACAAAAATCCAGTTTTCTCGCCAATAACTAAATTGGGGGACACAGCACCATGGGATGTCCAAAAGCAGTCCCAGAGGGTGGGCAACTAGAAAACTATCAGCAGTGACAAGCATCAGCCCACTGCTACCTGAAGTACCTACGGCCGAGAGCTGCAGCAGCCGAGGCATGAGTTTGGTGGGGCTTAGACGGTGTATGGGCCGAGGCCCAGGCGACAGCTTTGCAAACCTGCAAAAGCCGAGGCTTGAAGCCGCGCCAACCAGGCGGCCGCAACTGCTCGTGGGGAGCGAGCAGTGACCTGCGTAACTATGGACCAGATCCGGCTGGCAACGGCGGCCTAAAGGACGCAAACCCCTGCGAGGACCCCCAAGGCTGACCCAAGAGGGCTGCGTGTACCTAAAGGATCTGAAATAGAGAGGTAGAACCGAACGGCCCTGACCATGCCTACCCAACGTAACAATCGTCCTCAAAGATGAGAGGACGAGGAACAAAAGAGAGCAGAACTATGTTTTCATCGATATGAAACAATGAAACCATCCTAGTGAGACATAACGGAACAAGACACAGAGTATCCTTGTCCTTCCGCAGACCCCAGAGCAGGGGCCTGCAGATAGAGCTGCCCCTACAGACACCCTGGTGGTTAGAAGTAAAGGGGCCACCCAGAAGGCCACCTTCCATAAAAGTAAACCCGGGGAACCCCCATGGAGGCCCGGACGGTGCAGACTGTCTGGTTTCCCAAACAGGCATTGAAACCCCACGGTTCGATAGGCCTACGAACCCGAGGGACTTAACGCACAACCCCCTGCAATAGAAGCCTTAACCTATGAACAGGGGCCAGCTTGCGCTGCACAGAATTGGCGAACCGAACTCTGCCCTTTCAAGTGGGAAAGGAAGAGCCCAAGCTCCTGGCCTGACTGTGGAAAAACGGCCTCAATGGAGTCAAAGAGTGAAAGTCTCTGGGCAACAGACCCGGTGATCTATGGTTGCAGTCGCAACAGCCCTGCTGTGAAACTGCAACCGCGGTACCGTGGGTTGAAGCAGAGGGCCCTACGACAGAAGGCCTGGGCGTGAAGGAAAACGGTCAAGAACCATTTGCCAATCGGGCCCTAGTTCCGCGCACCCCGACCTGCGGCCCTAATCCTAAGGTGGAGGGCACAGCTGGTATCCTCTCGGCCTCGAGGCACCTGAGCTCTCGGGGGGAAAGAAGGCCCCGGGGTTTTAAAAAAAGGGGAGAGACCAACCTGCCCCAAGGGCAGGACCAGCAAGTCCACTGCCAGCACCAGGGGATTCCTGGCCCTGGCCATATAACTCGGGCGCTAGGGATTGAGGCGAGACGCCACCATGTCGACATCTCGCGTACCTCATCTCTGGCCAGGAAGGCGAAGCACTTCCGACAGATGATTGGCCAAGCGGGTTTTTTCCACCCCTGGAAGGGGAGTTTGTTGACCAGGGTGGGACCGCTGCTCTGTCAGCGAAGAACCCTCGCAGTCGTCTGAGAGAACTCCCTTGGGCCTCTGGAACCACCCTGAAGAATTCAGACATGCCACAATTGTGGTGTTGTTGGACTGAACCCGAACGGGTGCCCCCAATGAGGGAACCCCAATGCGAGAGCGCTTAAGGAATTTTTTGGGGTTCCAGCACAGAAAATCTGAGGGACTGCTTCCCCAGGTGACTAAGACCATGCGTCGTCTGGGAGCGGAGCCCCACCATGAAAACGCTGGCGTCTGTGGTGATGGCCAGCCATTGTGGGGACAGAAATTACCTCCTCTGATGTAAAACCGGGAAGGCTGGGCACCAGCCCAGGTCGAGGTGAGCCTGGGGTGGCATGCGCACTGCTAGACCAAGGACATTGGAGACCTGCGTCACTGAGGCAGGAGCCCGCTGCAGGGAGTGAGCAAAGGAGCTGCGCAAAGGATCACGCCTCGGAGGCGGTCCTCAAGCTGTCGAACCCTCGCATGCAACACTAAAGAATATGCCAGGTGTGATACAGAGATAGGGGCCCCGATTAAGTGCCGCAGCATCCAGAGGGGAGGGAACCCGCTGGAACCTGATTGAGCATAAGTCATCCCTTGACGCCCATCCCTAATGACCCGGAATCAACCAGGATTTCTGCACATTACCCATCCACCGAAGTGCGCGCAACTTCAAGGGAATCCTTTACGCTGACCCGCAGGGGCATGTGAGATGGATCAAACCCCAGATGTGAAGGATCGACATTAGGGGTGGCAAGAGCTACATGAGGACCCTTTGGTGCAGCTGCGAGGCCTGACAGCAGAGCTCTGATCGGAGCAATGTCGGGGGCCTACTGTGAACCCGCGGGGACCCCCTGATAGACCTGGGCCATATGGACGGAAAACAACCTGAGTCCCTAGCCAGCTGAAAAAAACTCTCTGCGCTCCCCCCCCCCGAGAGGCAAATGCTTGGGCCAAGCGACTACAGTGGCAAAGGGCCCCAAAAGCACTGGTTGAGCACTTTAAGGACCGACATTGGCCCTAGTGAGCTGCTCTTTATGCGAAACCCAAAAAAAGGGTTTGAATAAAATCCCTGAAAGAACGCTCAGACTCGGGGGCCGGCAAAATCCCTCCTCGCCGGGGGAGTGCGGATCGCCAGAGGGAAACCGACGCCCGCGCAGTGCTGCGGGCGCGGAGGCAGCTACAACCGTGCTGGAGAAGCCAAACAAAGTGAATCCTGAAGTGGTGACCCAGCGAAACCAAGTACCACTGACCTGGAACTGGAGGAAATGCCCCCACCCCAAAGAGATTCTTGGGTGGGGGCCGGCTCCTCAGACCAAGCGCTAGTTGGGCAAAAGATGCTTGTGCGTTCTGAGAGACAGTCACGTGAATGCCACTGCAAACCCGGGTGGCCCTTGAGGGGGAGCATACCACGTCCCTCTGTGGCCTCCCAGAAAGAAAAAGCTTACCGCAGATGAGCGGAAGCGCAGCCCAAAAACTCCTTGGCGGCTGCAACCCCCCGCCCAAAAATTCGAGCTGCAGGGAACGGCGAACGGCCATTGCATTGGCCGACCTCTAGCCATAAAACGGGTTGACACCAGCGAGAACTTACTGTACCGCCGAAACTCTGAGAACTGGGAAGCAGGATTCCACAATCCCCTGTGGGAAACTTTCCACTGATAGCCGCTGCTGCCGCTGCTACGACCAGTCCATGCAGGCTGAACTGCGGAGAAGCAAGCGCAGGTCGCAGGGCTGCCCCCAAGGCGGACTTACAACAACCCGTGAGGACGCCTATCCATGCCGTCATCAAGGACCCCCCGCGTCCGAGACAGGGGTGGCCATAAAACTACTTGAGCCGGGTGACTGGGGTGTCCCTAGATGGGACCACCGACCACTTTGACCCTGATCCTCCGGGAAAGGGCGAAGAGACTTAAGTCGTCTGGTAAGCAACAAACGCCTGACCGGATGTTTCCAGTCCCTGGCAAACAGCTCTCAATTTCAGGCATGCGGAGACCCTCCTCACCCTTAACATGAAGGGAGTCCCCTGACAGCCTAATAAGGGGTTGGACCGCCGCTGTCATCCTATTAACCCTGTCTGGCCCAGAGCCAGAGACAGGGATACTACAACAGAGGCCCTATCTAGGCCCGACTTTCCCGGCTACGGGCTTGGACCGTTCTGCCACACCATCAACCCTGTCTGGCCCAAAGCCAGGGCCAGAGGAGGGTCCAGAAGGGGCCGTATTCAGGCCTGAGCTTTCACACCACTTCAAATAGCCCGGCTAAGGGCGTTGGCCGGGGCGGTCACACCATCAACCCTGTCTGGCCTAACGCCAGAGACAGGGGAGTCTCCAACAGAGGCCGTATCGAGGCCTGGAGCTTTCACATGCGCCCCCAATAGCCCGGCTAAGGGCTTGGACTGCTGCTGCGGCCTCACCATCTCTGTCTGGCATAAAGCCAGAGACAGAGGTGTCTCCAGAAGGGTCCGACTCAACCTGGAGCTTTCACATGTGTTTCCCCCAAAAGCCCGCTAAAGGGCTTGGACCGCTGCTGCCACATCTTAACTCTGTCTGGCCCAGAGTCAGAATCAGAGGAGTCCCCACTTGAAGAAGCCGTATACAGGCATGGAGGTTCTATCTCCGACCACCGTCTGATGGGAGAGAGCTCGGTTGATAAAGAGGCAGAGAGAACTCTAACCCTCTAACGCTAACACTCCGTATGGGCTGCGCCGGGCGCTGGACCCTGGGAGGTGCGAGGTTGGGCAGCGAGTAGCGACGGCATGTGCCCTATGGCCAAAACCGTAACCTGGGGTACTCTGTACAGGCCAGTACCGCTAGTGAGCGATGGACCTGGCCCATTATGGGACCACCGACCCCTGGCAGGTGGCGCTGGGTCCCACAGTGGATGGGAGCGGAGCAGTGCAAAGGGCACAAAGGGCACCAGGGCTAGCCACCCAGACTATGCTGTGGCAATGGGCGCCGGCGAAGGAAGTCGCCACTGTTTGGGCATGGGCGCTTTAGAACACTTAGCCCTGAAAAGGGACATGGCTGCAAAGCGCGGGTGCAGGGATGGATGGCCCACAAGGGGTTAACTTACCATCCCAAGACGCTGTGTCTCCCTCAGCAGTCAGGAAAGCCAGGGCGCTGAACGCCGCAAAAACAGCGTTTAGGCCCTGCCCCCAACACAGGCCCGGGCTGCTGGAGATCCTGCCCCATCCAGGGAGGGGCTGGGAGAGGTCGCGACCTAAGCCTCCAGAAGCCGGGGGCTAAATTTGACCGCGCGGCCCGCGTGCGGCCCACGGCGCGACCACCGGAGCGGCGCCGGAACGCCGTGGGAGCTGGAAAGGGACACCTGCAGTCTCTGCGAGGCCCATCTCACCCCCAGCAGCCAGCGCCAGACTCATAACCCGCTGCATGGCTGCCCAAACGCCAATACCGCACGGCAACCTGTCCTGCAGCCTTAGGGCAGCTACAGCATGGGGGGAGACATGCCCCCCACCATCACTGGGACCCCCAGGGTGGCAGAGAAAAACGCCGCTGGGGCCAAACCCTTAAGCGGACACTACCGCAGCGGGCTAACATGTCCGCTGCCCAGTGCCGACACTGGCCAAGGGGAGGGAACGCACCCCTGGCCTGGAAAGCCCCCCAATACCTGGGGGAAATAGGGCAACACTGAGAGGCCGCGGGAAAACTGAATTCCCGCGGCCACCCAAAACGTATTAAGAGAAAAAATCCCCGACCACCCCCAAAAACGGGGGAGGTCGGGGTACTCACCAATCCGATGTCTTCGGGCGTCGCGGCAACACCCCTTCGGTACCATGCACCCAGAGGTGAGGCTACCGGAACCCATAAAAGGCCGCGGAGGCGGCAGGTGGGGACGGGTGAGCGGCGGGGAGGAAGGCCAGCCAGCTAAAGAACTGACTGGGTTCCTGACGCCCTCAGGGGGGACAGCGTCACGGTACAACTACGCATTGACGGCCTCCCTGATAGGCGAGAGCAAGGGGCTCGATCACCTTCCTCCAGGTGAGAGCCGTGTGCTCAATCACCTTCCTCCAGGTGAGAGCCGGGTGCTCAATCACCTTCCTGCAAAGGAAAGAAAATAACAACTCTGCAGAGCAGCGTCTGCCTCCTACAGACACTAGGCTGAAAACTGATCAGCCTGGCGTCAGCAGGAGGGATATAGGCCGTCGGGGCGGGGCTAACACGTTTGATCCGCCTAGTGTCCGCCTCCGAAGGCAAGGCCTATACCCATGGTGCTGTGTCCTCCAATGAATTATTGGCGAGAAATATATATATATATATATATATATATATATATATATATATATATGGATCTCTCTCTCTATGTGTATATACATATATATATATATATATACATACATATATATATCACACACTAGGGTACACTTACTTTGTATTGGAGTACATGGGTTCCAGATTGATTTACAATTATGCACCATATCCGAAAAAAGGGGTGTGGCTTTGTGGAAAGGTACATGGTTTACCGCCCAACATCATGCGCCAAAATTTTGACGCAAATGTAGACCCACTAATAAATGTGTAAAGTTAGACAAAAGTGTATAAAGATGCACCCGATTAATCATACAGCAACTAAATCTGGCCCAATTTTAGACTGTCATGTCTAAGTATTTACACAGTATTAGAAGTTTTGTCCCATTAAGTCTAAATTAAAGAACCTGTATTCCACTTGTTACAAAATGGAATGATTTACTCACGGTTTTTCTCTTCTCCCAAAGCAACTAATCTTTCCAGAACTTTTATTCCTTCTTGAACTGCCAGCAGCTCAGAACTGTTGTTTGGTCTTTTCTTTTCAACAGCTTTAAGATTCTCAACCATAATGGGCGCCAGTGCATGAATATATGGAGTAGAAATAGCTCGATTGGAATGTTGAAAAACGGACATCAAGAGCTGATAAGCCTTAGCTTGAACCTGTGGTAATGGAACACACAAAAGTATTAGTTTACTATTGCTTTCATTAAATGATATATCTAAGCCACTGAAAAAAAAAGCTAAGTACAAAGGAGGCGTTGTATTAAGTTATGACAGTGCAACTGGCTTGGTCAGTGCCAGTCTATAGGAGAAAAGGAACGGTCAATCTTTTTATGTCCCACAGAATAGCAAGGCGTGAGCTATCTGCACTCTTGGTGATTGCTAAATACACTACGCTTTGACAGTAAATATAAATGTTAAAGAAAAATTCACATTGCATGTGGCACTACAATCTCAATTTGCATGCCTATACATCTGAATGCACATCCAGACAGGTATTAAATACATCTATATAAAAAAACTAATATATAATACACACATATAAAAAATATTTTTACTTAGAAAATTGATGTGTTCAATACTTATTTCACCCACTATACACACGTACCATGCAGTACCATGTTTTTACTGTATACAAAACCACTGTTGAGGTTGCATAATGGCACATATGTTACATTATCCTGGAATACATGCCAATGTAACGGATATAAATTGAGCCTAATGTGTAAACCCCTTAAAACCGTTTCATATAACCATAAACAATAAGGCACATTTATTGAGACGATAGTGCCAGAATTCTGGCGTAATTTACACCAGATTCATTAGGTTTTCTAGACAGTTTCTAGAGATTTATACGCCTCAATCGAGAAAAGAGGCATGATCTCAGTATAAGAGGTGTGGTTTGCTGAAAGGGGGCACGACTTAGTGTGCGACACTACGCCCCAAAATTTTGAAGCAATCGGTGGTATAAAGTAATCCAACTAATAGAAGGTGTAAAATAAAGCCATACAGTTTAAGGGGCCGTTTAAACGGCAAGTGACAAATACCGGTTGGTTTATGCGACCGGTATTTGTCCTGTTTTGCGGCCGTCCCCATGGCCGCGGGTGGGAGAAGGCTTTTCTCCGCAATGAGCCCCCCCCCTTCACATTGAGAAAACCGGAGGGAAGAATGTGCATGCTCAATGTTTTTCGGGTGGCCCGCGGGCGGAAAAACCGCCGGGTGGAAAACCTGTGCTGTGGGGACTGCTGCACGGGTTTTCCATAGCGCCCCGTTCTGCTCATTTTCGGCCACTGCACGAAAACCCGTGCAGTGGGGACATGCCCTAAACATGCACCAGCTTTATCAAGACCATCTAGACTTTGTTTACACTATTTAAGTTGGATAAATCTGTTACATTTAGATTTTACTTTGCCGTGATGTAATCCGTATTACTGCATACAAATGCATAACCCATAGGTAATGCACAGCACATTAGTGTAGACTAACAGTGTTTTCCCATCTCACACTAATGATATATTCTTAGGATATGCTATAAATGTGATAGGTGCGAGTCCTCCAAATCTCAATCCTGCTTTCTGCTGCAGATACCATTAGTGGAGAGGTGGACAGTCTTCCTTAATGGACTAGAAAATTTCTGAAAACAGCTAAGCAAACTTGCTCAGTTGTAGTCGAAACGCCCATAGAAATGACTACAGAGAACTGCCTACCTGTTTGTCAATAACAGCCATGGCAGAAAGTACAAAGCAGGTTCAGGGGACCCCCATTCTAGAAATAGGTGTATGTCCCAGAGGTGGATAAATGTGTGATTCAGGAATACCCCTTTAACATATAAAGAGCAAACAAAAGGATTTATGTTCTATAAGCTCACCCATGGGTCACTGGATGTAATGGCCGATTTGAACTTGTTTATACACCCAGTTTGTAATGACTGCACACCAATAATCTCCGTGCTTGCAGACAACAGGAAAAGTACAACCGCTGTTAGTATGCTGACTTCATCCAGTGTATGTTTAGAGTCACCTTAAAATGACAAAGAGAAGGTGGAAGGGTCACATTTTTACAAACAGATGAGCAAAAAAATCAAATAAATCTAATTGACAAAGAAAAAACAAAATTAAAATTGGTGAAGCTACAAATTAAAGTCTGAAAAATTACTACATCCATGATCAACAAACTCTATGCTACTAGAAAAGCCTGCCTGCTGATCTGTGGATTCTCAATAACACCACTGGTGACCCTGCTTCCTTACCAAACTGTGGGTACTCCAGAACAGATGCTAAGGTGCTACGAATCAGATCTGTCCACTTCTTCTGAGTTTTTTCTGTCTTGGCCAACGATGAAGTGACAATGGTTTTTATTGCTTGTAAACAAGCACTAACCGTCAACGGCATCTGATTATCGGAAGATTTTATTGCAGTCTCCTTCATGACTTTAGTGACCAAGTAAAGAATGGTAGGCAGTACAGTCATGCAGCCTAGAAAAAAAGAAAAAAAAACAAACATTTGAATAAAATGGAAATACAAAAATATACCAGTTCCAAACTTTTATGCTTACAGTTTTTGTCTGTGTAAAGATAAGACTTTAAGGCCTCGTTCACACGGCTTATTTGTCCGCGGATTGGCGCCGTACGGCGCCAATCAGCCGGAGTAATTACGGTAATCCACTGCTCTCATAGAGAACAGTGGATTCCGTCGCTCCTCCCCGCTCGACGAATCCGCCGCGGGGGGAGAAAGTGACATGCACATTATTTACGGCACGTACGCGCCGTAGATAATGACAGTCTATGGGGCCGGGGAGCGGCGCCCCCGCCGCGCTCCGGCCCCGCCTCACCCCTTATTCACGCCGGATTTGCGAGCGCAATCCGGCTCACAAATCCGCCGTGAATAAGCCGTGTGAACATGGCCTAAAAGGTAGGAATATACAGCAGTTGTGGCACAGTCGGGAACTGTGCCACTAGGCCGCCGCAATGACCATTTGAGATACCAGCACAGGTGTGTGGCTGTTGGTGGCTATTGGCTGCCATGTAGTGGACATAGCTTGGTTACATGCAGCCGCTGCTCATGTACCCTTAGGGCCCGTTTACACGGCAATGGACAAATACCAGTCGGTTTATCCTCCCACTTCACATTCACTTGCACATAGCCTTACAAACAAACTACCATATATACTCGAGTATAAGCCGAGTTTTTCAGCACAAAAAAATGTGCTGAAAAATCCCTCCTCGGCTTATACTCGAGTCACTGTCGGCGCTCGGGCGCCGCGATGGCCCGGGCGCCGACAGGGACACTTCAGCTATACGCGACTCCTCAGGGAACGCATATAGCTGAATGTCGAGTGAGCCAACAACGTCCGGGCGCTGCAATGGCTCAGGTGCTGCCGGCGATCTCGCCTCCTGTATGCGACTCCTCTGGAGCGCATACAGGTGAAGATACCACTGCGGAACAGAGAGCAAGCGCTCCCTGTTCCGCAGTGGACTCTGGACGCAGGCTTGCGGCTGTCCAGAATTTCCGGCACAGGCAGCCTATTATCTGCCTATGGGGCCGAATTCCTGCCTATTACCTGCATATGGGGCCATATACCTGCCTAGTACCTGCCTGCATGTCAATTCTTTTCAAGACGGAGCCGAGCTGCGCTTTTGAAACACGCAGCGGCGATCCCTCATCAGAGAGCCGCTGCGTGTTCGTCATAGACAGCAGTGATAATCTCCGTGCTAATTGTTTAGATCCGTCTTGGAATCCAACAGTGAGGTCCCCAAGACTTATCCTAAAAGCGCTTGTAACACGGAGTGTAAACTCCGTGTGAACAAGACCTAACATTTCTATTTTTCTGTTTACAAAACTAAGTGAGAGCTCATTTTTTTCAAGCTGAAGTGTTATTTTTAATTGCTACCATTTTGAGATACATGTGACTTTTTAATAACTCTTTATTCCATTTTTCTGGGAGGCAACGCTACTAAATAAACCTCTGAATTTTGTTGTGTTTGTTTTCTTTGCTTCAGCGATCACCTTAAGGGAATAAATAATTTTATACTCTGACTAGACTTTTATAGCTACAAATTAAAGGGAACCTGTCACATAGTTTATGCCCCCCTTGCTGAGGGCAGCGCAAGCTAGTGTCAGACATGCTGTTCCCAGCACTGTGTCCCTTATTCTGTAAGATGCAGCAGTTTTAGAGCTTTTACCCCATAAATATTATTCATGAGTAGGTGTTAGCTCCGACCACTGACAGTTATTCACATGTTTCTATCTATTCTAAGTAATTGGTTTGTCAGTTGAGGTGGATGGGCTAGCCTCAGGTGGGCGGGGTTTGAAAAAAACTGACACTCTGAAGGACTCTTCGAATGACTCTTCTGGCTGAAAACTGCAGATTTGAGCATTAAATACACGAAAACTACAGCATCTTACAGAATAAGGGACACAGCACTGGAAACAGCAGGTCTGACACAACCTTGTTCTGTCCTCAGCCAGAGGGGCAAAAACTATGTGACAGGTTCTCTTTTATTTTTGAAACTGAAATAAGCAGGGCTTTCTTTTTTTTTTAATTTTGAAACTTTTTATTTTTCACCTGTATTTTTTGTCACCCCACTGTACCTGACCACTTGGGGGAGTAATCACTTACATACTATTCTGCAATACTAATACCTCAGGTAGGGTATTAATAAGAATATAAGATGGCAGATTGAGGTCCTTCATTAGGCCCTTGGCTGCTATGACAACTGGTCTTGCCCCCTGAGCATGCCCAGAAATGAGGCATGGTAATGGTTTGTGATCAATAATGTTGGCATTCTCTGCCTACATTGATAAACCTGGAACAAAAAAAGTACAAAGTTGAAGCCTTTTGGACCTTTGCAGTTATTTTACTTTAATCATTGCTGATAAAATACGATGTCATATCCTATACGTCCAGGTCGTTTGGGGGTTCACGCACCTGGACGTATGGATACGTCCTGAGGATCGCGCAAACTCTAAAGCAGAGTTTGCGCGATCGGTGCAGGATTTCAGCTGTATATTACAGCTGACATCCCGAATCGTCGGCCCCGACCCGAGATTCACTCCGGTGATGGAGAGGGGGGGGGGGGGGGGGGGGTTGGTAACCCTTAATTATCGTGACCATCGCCCGAGATCACTCCGGTGAGGGAGGGGGGGGGGGAGATAGGGGGGAGGAGGGGGGTTGGGTTAACCCCTTAATTATCGTGACCATCGGGTCGCAATAACTAGGGGAGACGCAGGAGGAGATCGCTCCTGCGTCTCTGTCAGCGACAGCAGCACACGATCATACGGCTGCTGTGTGCTGACAGACAGCACAGAAGGCATAGAATGCCTTTCGGGTTGTCTGTGACGTCACGATGCCCGGCCGTGCCCTGTGGGCATGGCCAGGCATCGTGACTGACAGTTGTCATAGGAACCAGTACACAGCCACAAGCTATGTACTGATTCCTATTGAATGAGAGATCTGAAGATCTCTCATTCAAATCCTCTATGGGGAAAAGTAAAAAAAAATGTGAAAAAGTAAAAAAAAGTTAAAAATAAAGTGATAAAACAAGTAAAACACAAGCACGAAAAATAAAATAAAAATACATACACCGCCCTTTTCCCCTTTACAAACGCCGATCACCCCAAAAAAGATCAAACATAAATAAAGTACCCATATTTGGTATCGCCGCGTGCGTAACGACCCACCATATAAATCTGTCATGCTAATTAACCCGTACACTGAACGGCGTAAAAAAAAAAAAAAAAACATTAAGATTTTTGTTCATACCACAGCACATAGAATGGAATAAAAAGCTCAAAAACTCCTATAAACGTCAAAGTTGTACTAATTAAAACGTCAGTTCATCCCGCAAAAAAAAGTCCTTACACAGCTCTGTATATATATTGTTTTACACACTAAAAACACTTTTTTTCTTTTTAAAGTGCTTCAACATAAAAAAAACTATATAAACAGGATATCGCTGTAATCGTATCGACCCAAAGAGTAAAGCTAACTTATCACGGATACGGCAGGGTGAGCGCTGTTAAACATAAAGAACACTACTAGAATTGCAGTATTTTCTTCACCCTGCCTTCCAAAAAATGGATTTAAAAGCGATTAAAAAGCTTTGTCCTCACAAAAATGATACTAATAAAAACGTTCAACTCATTCCGCAAAAAAAAAGTCCTACACAGCTCCAAACACAGAAAAAGGTAAAATTTAAATGGCTCTCAGACTATGGCGATGAAAAAACCCTATTTTCCTGGTTGAATAAAAGGTTTTTATTGTATAAAAGCAGTAAAAAAAAAAAAATATACAAATTGGGTTATCTCTATAATTGTGTTGACCTGCTGAGTAAAGCTAGCATGTCATATATACTGTACAGTGACCGCTATAAAAAATAAAAATAAAAAACACTACCAAGATTGCTGTATTTTGTTCAAAACGTCTCCTTAATAAACAGTGAACATAGCGTCATATGCACCCCATGATGTTACCAATAAAAACATCAACTCATCCCGCAAAAAAGAAGTCCATACACAGCTCTGCACACAGAAAAATAAAAAAGTTATGGCTGTCAGAATTGGACAACTTAAAAAACGCAACTTTTTTATAGACATATTTCTATTATGTAAAAGTAAATAAAACAGAAAAAACTATATAAAATCTATAAAATTGTACGACCCCCATAGTAAAGTTTTCCTGTCATTTAACACTGCACGGCGAACATTGTAAAATTGAACCCAAAAAACAATGGCGGAAATGCTCCCCCCCCCCCCCCAAATTTTCATGGCCCAAAGCTAAAAAAAAAACAAAAAAAAAAACCTATGGAGCACCTGTGCACCCAAAATGCACAGTACACAGTACACCCCTAGATGAGATCCGTGAGGGGTGCTGAATCCGAAATGGGGCGACTTCCTGAAGGTTTCACTTGTTCTGCTACTTTGGGGGCTTTGCAAATGTGACAGGGCCCCCCACCAAAATCTGCGTTACAAAGCGAAAATAGTGCTCCCTCCCTTGTACGCTCTGACATGCTCCCAAAAAGCAGTTTACACCCACGTGTAGGGGATTGCCAAACTTGGAAGAAATTACTTAACAAAATTTTGGGGTTCTTTTTTCCAGGATTTCTTGTAAAATGGGATTTTTGTACTTACCGTAAAATCCTTTTCTCGTCCAATTAATTGGGGGACACAGCACCATGGGTATAGGCCCTTGCCTTCGGAGGCGGATACTAGGCGGATCAAACGTCTTAGACCCGCCCCGACGGCCTATATCCCTCCTGCTGACGCCAGGCTGATCATTTGGGACAAAAAGCCGTGGCCAAGAGGAGGAACAAAAGAGAACCTTAATTCCCTTGAGAAAAAAATCGAGGGCGGGACCTGTGTGCCCCAATGAATTGGACGAGAAAAGGATTTTACGGTAAGTATAAAAATCCCATTTTCTCGCCAGTAATTCATTGGGGGACACAGCACCATGGGATGTCCAAAAGCAGTCCCAGAGGGAGGGTGACTAGAAAACTTCATCAGCAGTGACAGGCATCAGCCCACTGCTACCTGAAGTATCTTACGGCCGAGAGCTGCAGCAGCCAAAGCTAAGGCATGAGTTGGGTAGAACCAAGACGAGGTATGGGCAGAAGCCAAGGTGACAGCTTTGCAAACCTGCCAAAGCCGGGGCTGCAGCCGAACCAACCAGGCGGCCCCAACTGCTCGTGAGGAGCGAGCCGTGACCTGCGTAACTATGGACCAGATCCGGCTGGCAACGGCGGCCAGAGGATGCCAGGCCCCTGCAAGGACCTTCAGGAATGACCAAGAGGACGACCGCGCACCTAAAGTATCCAAAACAGATAGAGGTAGAACTCGAATGAGGCCCTGACATGCCCGCCCAACCGTAACAATCTTTTTCTCAAAGATGAGAGGACGAGGGGCCAAAAAAGAGCAGAACATCATGTCT
Source organism: Phyllomedusa bahiana (assembly GCA_025379985.1). NCBI lineage: Eukaryota > Metazoa > Chordata > Amphibia > Anura > Hylidae > Phyllomedusa > Phyllomedusa bahiana. The sequence goes on along the minus strand of JAODAL010001068.1, from coordinate 167,846 downwards.
CTTCGATATAACGATGAAACCATCCTAGGGAAACATAGCGAACAGACACAAGAGGGGCCGAGTTTATCAAAACTGTCTAACAGTAAGAAATGTCTAAGTTGGGGGGCGTGGCTTGAGCATCATGTAGAAGCAGCATGTGGGTGCTGAGCTCCTGCTAGCTATCCTGTCTATTACCATGGTTAGCAGACCTGCATATTTGTGTTCCTGGATCGCTGAGAAAAGAGAGTGGAAGGTGTCTGGGATGCTGGCACAGACACTTGCAGGTCAGAAAAACAGGCATGACAAGGCGTGGATAAGGATCAACAAGGCAAAGGAGGAGCTTTGTCCCAGCATGGGCCAAAGCATGCAGCATCAGTGAACAAGCACAGAAGTAGGCAGCTAAGCTGGAGCGCTTTTCACACTCCACCCGTACCCCCACAAAGTTCAGAAGGAGCTACAGGCATGCCATCAAACACCAGGTACTCTGCCCAGCAGACTCACATAAAACAACATGGGTTGCATCTGGCATCAGCCTCAGAGAGTCAGGCTGATGAGCAAGGGAAAGCATTTGAGGCCCACAGGAGCACAATCACAACATGTGCAGGCAGCACTAGGACACTGTAAAAGGAAAAAGCTCCTACTATGTCAGGACCGTAATCTGCCATCTCCACCTGTGTAATACCACCTGAACACTTTAACTTCACATATTGGAGACTTGAAAGAGGACATGTCTCATGTGCAAAGCAAGATATGCGCAAAATTACTAACAGATGTGCAGGCAGCTGAGGACAGGATAAGGTGCTTCAAAGGATGCAGTTGCCCCCGCTTGGTAAAGACCTTGCTGCTTGCTAAAAATCATATTTCGTAGCCCTTTAATTATCCAAGGTGGATGACCTTCGAAAATGGTCTTCGCAGGAACAATCTGCGACTGGTAGGAGTTCACGGAGAAAGCAGAGGGTTGAGACCCAGTATGTATTCGTGGAAGCCTGGCTATTCAATTCTTTTTGAGGGAAAAGCACACTGTCTGACATTTTTTGCTATTGAAGAGGCCCACCTGCGTGCCTGCTCGGCCTCCATCCTCCAAGAGGTCCACCCCACCTATCCTTACTTAAGCAATTCACTAATAGGGACAGAGACGCTATCCTGAGAAGCAGCCCGGGAAAAGTGCGGACATGACTATTGATGGTCACCGTGTAATCTATTTTACCCCAGATTTTTCTGCAGAGGTGCAGAAGTGCCCGTTGCCCATTTTATAGAATTAAACGTTCGACTTAGGAGCCTGTCTGTGATGTGTACTCTAGATGTATCCACCAGATTTAGGGTTTCTGGCATTTAACACGACACATATTTTTGACAGCCCCAAGAATGCGCTCACTTGGCCGGATTTGAATGAGGCAGCCCTGAGAGCCGGACAAGAGGCGCCCCGGTATGAACACTTGAACGCTCGAAATGTTCTTTGTAACTAGCTCTTTATGTTTGAGAAGATTTTCATGGTTTTTTTCCTTAGCAGATACTAGAGCTATAAGATATGAATGAAGACGTCTGTTTGATAAGTGCTGAATAATGCTCAGCAGGAGTAAGGAATTACTGAGCAAAACGTAGCTTTGAGCTATAGTCTACACTTCTATGCTTGAGTGATGCCAAGAGATTTGGGAAACGCGCCGTATTCCCTTTCGAGATAGGAAGGGAATTTATGTTAAAGTTTGAGTTATATTCTACATTGGTTGTCTTTTAAGACGTGTTATAATTGGTGTATTATTTTGAGAGCAGGAACTAGTTGCTTATGAACAATACAATCAAGGGCGTTATGTAAAAGTTTTACTCCACGGTTTGGATATATTGCATAACTGTTATTATGGCGTCTGTTTCAACGTTGTGGCATGGAACGTAAGATGGCTTTTGGGGACTCGCAGTAAGGCTATAATGCTGTTAACTCCTGTGTTGCAGAAGGTTCACCAGCCGGCAATAGTCTGTCTGTCCACCGAGACCCACCTTGACTAAAGTCCAGCATACCACTCGGTGTACTCCTCACATTCTAGAGGGTTAAGTGTGCTAATCATAGAGCCATTCCTTTTTACATGTATTGATTCAAAAACTGATCCGATGGTAGATATGTTTTTCTGTCATTTGCAAGCTCTACTTAACCCCATTTATTATATAGCTATATATATCCCTCCTCCCTCCGTACTCAAAGCGAAATTCTTAAAAAAATACTAAGCTCTGGTTGGAATCATCCCCAGGAGTCCCAAGTGTTAATCTCTGTTGGATTTATTTAATAAATATTTGCTCCATACTGGGACAAATTTCATGTGGGGAGATAATACGTTCCCAGGCCCAGCCTTCTTTTCCCTGCAAAACTATAAACTGGAGGAGGTCTAATGTGATATTTGGAGACTAAGACAACCTATAAACCGAAAAAGCAATACTCATGTTGAATTCAGCCCACGCATCATTCACTCTCAAGAATAGACCGCTCGCAGTGGCCGTCGGACTCAATGCTTCCCCAATACAGGGGGTCAAATCATTTAATATTCAACATCGCTGTATTTCTGATCACTCCCCCTTGTCATTTGTGGGCTTGACTGTGGCCTGGAGCCGGTCTGGGGTCGACAGGGAATGTGCGCCTAAATTGCCCTTCGTGGGGTGCAATTTGATTAGGGTGCTCGATGGTAGTCAGAAATTAAGAGGAGTTCGTTTGACAAAACAGGGAACTGAACTGCTTGCAGAAGTGCATGAGTGTGGGATAACCCTGAAAGCATTTGTAAGAGGGATTTACAATTATGATAGATTAGTAAAAGGAAAAACTATAACACTTAGCTTCACCCAAATCCATTGCAGGATAGGTAGCAATGAAGAACCGGAATTTATCTATGGGGGACCACTTCTGAGAATAATAGTCAAAACTGGGAGGCAGGCCCAACAAGAACTTGAATGAAGCAGTTGATTAGAAGTCGCAGGAGGATAAAAAGTCTTTTTTGTTCAGCAACTCTATTTTTGAATCAAGAGAAAGCGTCATGGACATTTACTAGCTAATCTAGTGAAATCGCAGCAAGCATCCGGTCATATTGCAGACCTTAAAATGGACACTTGCCCTGTAGTCAGTGAGAAATGCATGATATCCCAAATGTTCTGCTACATTATTTATTTATAAATCTTTATATACCTCTGGAGTGGAGGGCAGTGGATGAACATTGAAGATTTACTTGTCTAACAGTACCCTTTCCCATCTGCTATCACCGGAAGATAGTAATTGCTCTGAGCAACCAATTACTTGTGAAGAACTAGAGGTTGCTTTGTTGCCCAGGCCCCAAATGAAAAGACCCCAGATGGACGAGGTCTTCCAGCTGAATTTTTTAAGCTCCACAAGAACCTTGTACCTGCGCATTTACTAGAAGGTCTTCAGGTGCATCCAGGACGGTCACGTTGCCATATTCAATGATGGAAGCATTATTTGTACTGATACTTTAAAGCCAATAAAGGAATGCTCTAGTCCATGGTTCCATCCGCCCATCTCGCTACATTCAACTGATGTTAAGCTATTGGCAAAAAGTATTAGCTAACAGGGTTAAAGCAAAGTCATAACAAGTGTCGTTCATGAAGACCAGTTGGCTTCTATTGCCTAATATGTCCAACTGCCAATTAACATAAGAAAGAGCTGTTTCTCAATTTACAAATGAGTACAAGGGCAGACGAGGGCAGGGCAGTTCTTCTCATTGAGCGCTGCCAAAGCTTTGTACAGTGTGGAATGGGAGTACTTGTGGGCTGTCCATTGAGGAAAATGGGATTTGGTCCAACTTTTCTTATCGGGCAGGTTAAACTGATTGTATGCAGAACCACGGCCTAGAGTACGCGCTAGAGGCTTGATGTCAGTAGGCATTCCTCCTGTACACAGAGGGACCAGGGACAGGGTTTGCCCCTTATATCTCCCCGATCCTGATTGCCCCTTGGGCCAATTGAGCCCCTAGCTTGCGTCATCAGAAATGCAAGGGACATTACAGGGTATCAACATGAGGGACTTGGAGGAGAGATATTTCTCTTCTATGCGGAACGACAAGCTTCTTTATGTGGGAATGTAACTTCTTCTTTGAACCAATCATGTCCTACATAGAGGATTTTGTCGGTGTTGTAGAGAATTAATGGGACAAGTCTGACTTAATGCCCTTGGAACCTCTCCCTGAAAGGAAGTATGAAGGAAGGATCTCAGCTACAGATAGTAACATCATTCAAATAATTTAGGAATAATAATCACTTCCCCGCCTCGCAAGATAATATTGCCCACAATGTGCGTCCCCCACTAAGCTAGATGGACCAATAAATAATGCATGGTGTAAGATGCCTTTATCATTATAGTAGAGGAAATCTAATTAAAAATGATTGCTATGCTCACAGATTCTCTACATTTAATCAAACGTCCCAATTTGGTCCCTTAAATATCTTTAATAAAAATACACCGACGTCTTCAGAGAGTTACTTTGAGAAAAAGGGCATGAAAGCCAGGATTTGGATATAAAATTATTTGCAAAGAGAAAAGGGATGTAGAGGAGAGGACTTGCTATCCCGAACACTTTGGCTCTACTTTATATAGCCTCACAATGAGGCCAGCCATTTTGCTAGGGTGGGGATGCTAGGAAGGGAATGTGTCCAGTAGGCAAGTTGCTAGCAACTAGAAGCTCATGGCGGCATTTGAGTTTCAATGCTGGAATGCTGACCATAGCGGAACTGAATTCTTCAGAACTTCCTACTCTGAAATTAATGTATATAGGTGTAGGGATAGAGGCAAGATATTTTGGGGTAACGTCATTTTACCAAAATATACCCCGCTATGGTCTCAATCGCAAGCATCCAGAAACGTTTGCCAAATTGAATCCTGACTTAAGAGATGGAATGCGTTGGTATTGTCTTATTATCCCAAATTTAAGATGGTTCATGAAATGTTGAGTCTTACTCAAGCTGCAGGAAAATTTGACCTACCGCACCAATCTTTTACCAATATTCAGTTGAGGCATGCGTTCAGAGTCAAGCTATTACAAGTGGATTCTGTCCATATAAATCTGGCTCCCCTAATAAATATAGTTTGTGGAGCACATCCACAAAAGGATTAATTTCTGGAAAGCATATATTACTTGCGAGGGAAATATATTTTATAATCAAAACAGCTTTCCGATTAAAGTGAAAAAAGATGGGAGACGGACGTTGGCACCCATTAGTACAGAACAATGGGAAGTGTTTTTAAGCCTCTGCGTTATTGGTTCATATAAGTGAGGCAAAAAGATATTGCACAGCTTATTTTGTTGCACAGATTGCTTATAAAACCCTGTCCAGCTATTCAAATGGGTATTAGGTCCAACTCCAGTTGCCCGACGGATGTTGAAATTGGAAGAGCCAGCTTTTGCACATGATATGGGATTGCAAGGGAATATGGCAACTTCCTGGAAAGAGGTTATCCAGTATAATTAGCAAGGAAGTTCATAAAATTGATATCCCTCTAGAACCCACTACACTGTGGTACATGGCCTATATTTAGAAGATATAGTAATTGATGTGGAACAATGACTGGTAGCATTTCCCCGAATGTTAAATATGGCCAGAAAGTTAATTGAGCCTTTAGATGGGATGCAGACTCTTCACCAACCCCCCAAAACCGAATACGTAAACAAATTAATATAATGTTCATCAGATTTAGAGATGCTATACTTAAACAAAGAAATCTCTGCGAGAAAATATGAAAAGGTATATGGAGCCCTTAGCTCAATTCCCAGTTTGCCTTCTTGTTCCTTACTGCTACATAATTCAAGATTGAGGCGCAAGGAATGGGAGCATTGTCATTCCTATTACTGTTAGTTGAACAAAAGGGAGTAGACACTCTCTTTGGCAAAGGACTTCCCCGTCCTTTATTAAAGTATGCTTAAAAATATCACTGAGGGTACTGCTCCTGGTTTGAGGTGGGGTAGGGTGGATGGTTGGGGGTATGTTTATCGGTTGTATGCTAATACTGCTGGAAGCACTTATCAAGATATATGGTACGGACATATTCAATACTCTAGTGTTTTTTTTTTTATCTAAAAAACGGCAACAATGATTGTATATGTATGTATCCAATAGTAAAAAATATTGGTAAGAGACGTTCTATTCTGTATCTGCATTAATTGTTTAATAAAAATTATCTGAATTTAAAAAAAAAGAATATCTTAGTTGCCCATAGCAACCAATCAGGATTTAGCTTTCATTTCTCCACAGCTGTTTCAAAAATAAAAGCTAAGCCCCGATTGAGGTTTGCTATGTGTCAACTAAGACATTCTTACTGTTAACAAGTTTTGAAAAATCAGGCCCAGAGTGTCCTTGTTCTGTTGCCGCAGCACTCCAGAACAGGAAGCATTGCAGATAGAGCTGCCCGTCCGATACACTTGGTGGATATGAAGTTGATGGCCTACCCCAGGATGGCCACCTTCCATAAAAGTAATCACCAGGGGAACTTCCTTTCCTGTGGAGGCCCGAAAGGTGCAGACTGTCCCTGATTTCCAACAAGTATTGGCAATCCCACGGTTTCGATAGGCCAACGCAACCAGAGGGACCAAACCAGACCCCCTGCAAATAAAAAACCTTAAACCTATGAGCCGGTAAGAGCCAGCCTTGGCGCTGCACATACTCCGGCGACTCGAACCACTGCCCTTTCAAGTGGGAGAGGGGAGCCCGAGCTCTCCGCCTGACTGCAGAAAAACTGGCGACCCTTGGAGTAGGACATACAAATGGTGAAAAGTTTATCTTCTATTTCTGGGCAACAGACCCGGGTGATCTAGGGTTGCAGACACACCAGCGCCCTGCTGTGAAATCTGCAACCGCGGTAACCGAGGGTTATGGAGCAGAGGGCCCTGCGTAAGAGGAAACGGTCACGAACCATTGCCAATTGGGCCGCTGAGTTCCCGCGTACCGCCGACATGCGGCCCAAATCCTAAGGTGGAGAGCCCAGCTGGTATCCTCTTGGAGACTCGAGGCACTTGAATCTCTCGAGGAAGAAGGCCCAGGGTGTAACAAAGACGGGGACAGACAAACCTGCCCCAAGGAAGCAGGGACCAACAAGCCACTGCCACCGCCAGGGGGATTCCTGCCCTGGCATAAAACTCGGGTCGCTAGGTGATTGAGCGATGAACGTCAACCATGTCGCGTACTTGCCTACCATCAACCTCCCTGGCAAGGAAGGCGAAGCACTTCCGACAGATTGATATTGGCCAAGTTGTTTTTCCATAACCCGCTGGAAAAGGGAGTTGTCGACCGAGGCGGTAGGTACGGCTATCTCTGCCAGCGTAGAAAACCCTATGCCAGTTTATCTGAAAGAACTGGCTTCGGCCTCTAGAACCACCCTGTAGATTCAGACATGCACAATCGTGGTGTTGTTGGAACCAACTGAACTTGGGTGCCCAGGATGTACAGGGGAACCCAATGCGAGAAGCGCTTTAAGGAAATAAAAAAGATTTGGGGTTTTCCAGCACAGTGTGATCTGACCGACAGCGTCCCCTGAGTGACTAAGACCCCTGCGTTCGTCCGGTGAGCGGCGCCCACCACGAAAAAGCTGGGCGTCTTGTGGTGAGACCACATTTGCGGGGACAGAATTACCTCCCTTGGATGTAATACCAGGGAAGGCAGCCACCAGCGCAGGTCGAAACGAGCCTGGGTTGGTAGGCGCACTGCTGAGACCAAGGACATTGGAGACCTGCGTCAACTGAGCAGTGATTGCCCGCTGCAGGGAGTGAAGCAACGAGCGCGCAAGAAGGACCATGCCTCGGAGGGCGGGTCCTCAAGCTGCCAAACCCCTTGCATGCAACACTGAAGAATATGCTGGGTGTGATACAGAATAGGGCAAAGAGGCGCACGATCTTAAGTGCAGCAGCTTCCAGAGGGGAGAGGACCCGTCTGAAAACCTGATGGAGAATAAAGTCATCAACCTTCTAAGTTCCCATCCTAATGATGGAATCCAGACCGGGATTGCTGCAAATTACCATCCAGCCTGAAGCGTGCTGCAACGTTCAGGGAATCCTGACGCTGACCGCGCAGGCTCATTTTGAGGTGGGACAAACCCCCGCGAACGTGAAAGGATCGTCATTATGGGGTGGCAAGAGCTACATGAGGACCCTTGGTTCCATTCTGCGAGGCCGAACAGCAGAGCTCTAGCAGAGAATGTCCGAGAGCCTACTGTGAATTATGCATGAACCCGCTGAGATAGACCTGCTGACATAGGGGGGGAAAAAAACACCTGATTCCCTAAGCAGCTGAAAAAAAACTCTCTGCGCTGCCGAGAGGCTAAACCGCTAAGTACCCGAGCGACTCATGTGAAACCGGGCCCATACGCATACTGGTTGAGCACTTTAAGGACCGACATTGGCCCTAAGTGAGCGAACCCTAAAGGGTTTTTGAATATGACCCTTGCTGCAGTACTTTGAGGCCTGCATAATCCCTGCCTTGCGGAGGAGAGGAGTGCGGATTGCCAAGGGAAACCCGACAGCCCGAGCCAGATCCCAGCGGGACGCGGGGGCAGCTGCAAATAAACGGTGTCTTGGGGAAGTCAAACAAACAGAAAGAGTCCTGAATGCGACCCACGAAACCCAGTACCGTCCGTGACGTCTGAAGCCTGTCCAGAGATCTCCCTGGAAAACTGGACTGGAAATGGCCCCCCCACCCCAAAAAAAAGATTCTTTGTGGGGGCCCAGGCTCCCAACCAAGCGCTAAAATTGGGCAAAAGGCGCTTGACACGCGTTCTGAGAGACAGTCACGTGAATCCGCTTCACCGGCTGCCCTGAGGGGGGTGCAGTCAACGACTTCTCTGTGGCCTCCCAGAAAAAACTCTTACCAGCAGCGAGCGGGTGTAACGCAACCAGTAACCTCCTTGGCGGCTGCAACCCCCGCCAAAAATTCTAGCTGCAGGGAACGGCGAACGGCCACTGCAGTTGGCTCAACGCCCTACGCCATAAAACGGTTGACACCACAGCGGAAACTTACTGGGACCGCAGAAACTCTGAAACTGGGAAGCGGGATTCCACAACCCCCCTGTGAAGCTTCCAGCCGAAGAAGCCGCTGACGAGGCAGCCTGCTACACGCCAGACCGATGCAAGCTGAACTGCGGATGAAGCAAGCGCAGGTCGCGGGCTGGCCGCTCCAGGCGGACTTAACAAACAATCCGTGAGTAACGCCTTGTCTGTTGCCGAGTCACCAAGGACGCCGCGTCCAGACAAAGGGAAGGCCATCAGACGTACTTTAATCTGGGTGACTGGGGGGTGGTCCCTTGATGGGACCACCGGACAACTATGACCCTGTATCCTCGAGCAGGAAAAGGGCAAAGATACTTAAGTCTCTGGTAGGAAACAAACGCCTGGATTTTCCCACTTCCTGCAAACAGTTTCTCAATTTCAGGCATGCATGGAACAACCAAAGCTGTCGCACTGCTGACCTTAAGGAAGACCTCCTCCTGGAGGCTGAGACATCCTCACGCCTACATGAAGGGAGTCTCTGACAGCTCTGATAAGGGCTTGGACCGCTGCAGTGTCATTCCTATTAACCCCTGTCTGGCCCAGAGCCTGAGGAGTCTCCCATAAGAGGCCGTATCCAGCCCGAGCATTTCCCGGCTAAATGGCTTGGACTACTCTGTCACAAACATCACCTGTCTGGCCCCAAAGCCAGAGACAGGGAGTCCCTCCAGAAGGGGTCCCTATTCAGGCTGAGCTTTCCACATCCGTTTCCCTAAATAGCCCGGCTAAGGGCTTTGACCCGCTGCTGTCACACCATCAAACCTGTCTGGCCCAAAGCCAGAGACAGGGGAGTCTCCAGAAGGGGCCCATATCAAGGCTGGAGCTTCCCACTCCGTCCCCCAATAGCCCTGCAAGGGGCTTGGACCGCTGCTGCCGCTTCATCATCATCTCTGTCTGGCTCAGAGTCCAGATCAGAGGAGTCCCCCTACTTGAAGAGCCATACCAGGCATTGGAGACTGTCTATCTCCGACCCACCGTCTGATGGGAGAGAGCACGGGTGACTAACGATGCAGAGAGAACTCTAAACCCACTTATATACGTAACACTCCGTAGGGGCTGCGCCGGGCACTGGACCCTGGGAGGTGCGAGCAGGGCCGTCTCTCCCATTGGGCCAGATAGCCCACTGCCCGGGGGGCCCCCTGAGATCAAGGGCCCTGTCAGAAGTCAGATGTAAGCAAGCAATGTCCGCCTGTCACTCTTAAAAACAGCAGAAAGCTTGCAGTGTCTTTGCTTTTAATTCCAGTCCTGCCTCCGGCGGGCAGTAATACTCAGGAAACTGATAAGAGAACAGGCTGTTCCCCCCCTTCCGTCCATCTCCTCACCGCAGGAATGTAACCTCAATCTTCTTACACTGGCTCCTGCTTTTAGACCTCATGACATCCTCCCTCCCCCTCACCTCACCGTCACCTCGCTGTGGCCACATCACGGACTTCAAAACTGCAGCAGAGTCCTCTGGGACCTCGGCGCAGCACAGCAAAAGAAGGTACAGGGGCTCTAAACGGGGCATGGGAACCGGGCGATCAGGATTGGCTGAGCACATGCCGGGCATCATATAACAACTTCACCCTGTGCCCCCAGCCACACAGCACAGCCTCATAGGTTACTGAGCCATCTGGTTCACACAGAGCAGATGACAGTGTTATACCCTTCTTTGTCCTCATTTGTTTGCATATATAGGACAGACACACGCACAACACCACAAGCACAGCCGCACGCACGCACTGCTTCGGGAGTGCCCAGTCTGCCTGGACGTTGCAGTGGACTGGACGCTGGCACATTCCGGGAGCATGGTAGAATCAATGTATGTATTATATATATATAATAATATATATATATAAATACATATATATATAATATATATATAATATATATATATATATTACACACACACACTGCATATTTAATCATATATATGCAGAAAGGGTAAAGTTTTACAAAACTACAACAAATGAGACAAAGGGACAGGTCATTCTTTCAGTGTGAAAACTGTCTCAGCAGCGGACTTATATACACACACACATCCCACACCACACACACACACACACACTTACAGGGTAGATACAGTAACATTAACAGTTTCATGTGTTTTGGCCACCCTAAGCCCCCAGGACACACAGCCACTCATTAATATACGTATTTATAGTGGTGCTTCTGTTTATCTCTTTTTTTGGTGGTCGTCAGTTTCTGAAGTCCCAGATGGGTTCAGCAGTCAAGGTTGCCATTGTCGGACTTCACCACTTTAAAGTAAATGGCTTGGAGTGGTGAAGTCAGACAAATGGCAGCTTGACTGTCTGAACCCAATCAAGGACTTCAGAAATGACGACCACCAAAACAAGGAGTATAAGAAGAAAGACAGGATAGCCACCGTGATAACATGACAAAACACAACAATTTCAAATGAGAGAGTTTTCAAAAGTCCAAGGTTAAAAAAAATTACATATTTTACCTAAGTATTTTTATATGAGCGGACCGTGTGGCTCAGCTTAAAGGGTTGTCCCACTACATAGATTCCTCTCACCACAGTCCCTGTTTTCTTGTTTCACATTGAATTCAAGGGACCATTTACTGGCTTCTACTAGGCTGCAGTAGAAGCCCAGGTCTGTGTATAGCTGATAAGCAACCGCGCTGGTAGCCTATCAAAAGATCACACAGGTCTGTATAGCTATATGGACCAGTGCTAGCAGCCTATCAGAGAGATCACACAGGTCTGTAGCTATAGTGACCAGTGCTGGCAGCCTATACAGGAAAGGATCACAACAGGTCCTGTAGCTATAGTGACCATCCTGACAGAGTCCCGATCAGTGAGAGATCACAACAGGTTCTGTAGCCTAAAGCAACCAGTGCTGCAGCCTGTCAGGAGAGAATCACACAGGCTGTCCCATAAGCACCAGTGCTGGCCGCCTATCAGTAGAAAATCACACAGGTCTGTAGCTATAGCAAACCAGTGCTGGCAGCCTACATAGAGATCCACACAGGTCTGTAGCTATAGCAACCCGGTGCTGGCAGCCTATCCATGAGAGATTGAACAGTCTGTAGCTATAGGACCAGTGCTGGCATCCTATCAGGAGATATCACACAGGTCGTGTATCTATAGCGTGCCAGTATCTTTACAGCCTATCAGGAGAGATCACATCAGGTCTTTAGCTATAGTGACAGTCCGGCACCCTAATCACCGGGATAGAATCACTCAGGTCTGTAGCTATAGCAACCAGTTCTGGCAGCCTATCATGAGAGATCACACAGAGTTTTTATCTATAGCAATCAGTGGCTGGCAGGCCTAAATCAGGAGTAGATCACACAGGTCGTAGCTAGTAGTGACCTGAGGAGCAGATGCAGACCCATACAACAGGCTAATCATCTAGGAATAAGGTAGAGACACGTTAATGGACATATATTGCAAAGTGACTTGTTTTTTTGCAAGGTCTTTAACATAAAAAGCCAGCGATCCAGTAGTGAACAACCCCTTTAAGTTTGCTTTCAATAATTGTTCCTGTAAGGGTGGGTTTCAGAAATACAATATTGTATAAGCCTGAGGGTTGTCTGTCAGGGTACTTGTGAAAAGAAGTACCCCGCAGCTAGCTGCGACAGAATGCATAAAAGGAAAATAATAAAGAGCAGGTGTATGCCCTGTCTGTGGGATACATTCCTGCTCATTTCTGTCTCTCAGTGCCATACACTTATTTTACGGGACATAATAGCATAGTTATTATCTCCCAATGGGTTTGAAATGGGTATCTGCTCCAGTACCTTTTTTTTCATGGGTACCGCAACGGATACCTGACCCAATGTAATCATCAAACTGTGAACCCACCCAAAGTGACTTGTGGTGATTTGGGGGGGCCCTGCACAGCTCTGCCCGGGGGGCCCATGATGGTGTTAAGACGGGCCCTGGGTGCGAGGCTGGGCAGCGAGCAGCGACGGCATGTGCCCTAAGTGGTGCCCAACCGTAACTGGGGCACCCTGAACAGGGTGCCACTGCTAGTGAGCGAGGGAACCTGGCCCAATATGGGCCAAAGCCGACACCCCCCCCGACAGGAGGTACTAGGGTCCCCTCGCAGTGGACGGTAGGCTGAACAGCGCAAGGGCAACAAAGTGCACACGGGCTAGTGCCAACAAGGACTAATCACTGTTCAATGGGCGCCAGCGAAGCAAGACGCCACTGTCTTTTGGGACACGGACGGTTTAAAACATAGCCCTGAAAAGCGTGACACTGCTGCAAAGCGGCGGCTGGGCCAACATATCATCCCTAGAAGGATGCCCGCCGGGAAGCTGGTAAGGCAGTACCTGCACCCCTGAGTAGGCCGCATCACACCCCCAGCATCCAGCCGCCAGAACCCCCCTCCCCACAACACGCGGTAGATCCGCAGGGTAACGCTGCTGCACTACATGGTTGCCCCAAACGCTAAGCGAGCCGCACGGCAACCTATCCTGCTGCCATGGGGCAGCTATAGTATGGGGGGAAATAATGGCCCCCCCCGCCCCAATCACTGGGACCCGCCACAGCGAGCGGCAGGGAAAACGCCGCCTCGGGCCCGAAACCCGACGCTGCAGTCAGCGGGCAAACGTGTTCCGCTGCCCAGTGGCCGGCCTGAACCAGGGGAGGGAACTGTACTCCTGCCTGGGACCCCCCACCAAAAACCTGGGAAAAGGAATTGTGGATAGGTCGGGTGAGAGTTGGGTGTGTATAGGGCGAACACGTGGGAGGCCGTCAGGAAAACGGAATTCCTGCGGCCACCCAAAACGCATTAAATGAAAAAAATCTTATCACCAATCTGATGTCTCGGGTTGTCGCGGCATCACCCCTTCGGTACCATGCACCCAGAGGTGAGCTACCCGGAATCCATAAAAGGGCCGCGGAGGCGGCAGTGAGGGGACGGGTGACGCGGGAGGAAGACCAGGCCAGCTAAAGAACTGACGGTTGTTCCTGACGCCCATCAGAGGGATACAACGTCACGTACGACTACGCGTTGACGACCCCCTGTTAGGTGAGAGCCAGGCTCGATCACCTTCCCAGTTAGAGCCGGTGCTCGGAATCACCTTGCCTCTCCAGGTACAGCTGTGAAGCTCAATCACCATCCTGCAAAGGAAAGACAAAAAATTAACAAAAACTCTGCAGAAGCAGCGTTCCTTGCCTCTTTCAGACACTAGGCTGAAAAACTTGATCAGCTCTGGCGTCAGTAACAGGAGCGGGATTATAGGCGTCGGGGCGGTCTAAGACGTTTGGATTTCCACCCTAGTGTCCGCCTCCGAAGGCAAGGGCCCTATACCCATGGTGGCTGTGTCCCTCAAAATGGAAGTTATTTGGCGAGAAAATGGAAACATTTTGAAGCTAAAATGCTGATTGTTGGAAAAAAACTTAAATTTTCACAACCTAATGCTAAAAATAAATTGGGGAATCACCTGAGGGTCTATATACTCACTGCAGACCCTGAATATATTCCTTAAGGGTGGTACGTTTCCAATATTTGGTATTTTTAGTTAGGTGTTTTTATAAAGTTTGAACTCCTTAGGTGTCCTCAAAACCAGAAATGGCCCCTATTCTGGAGGCTGTGTGGTTGAGGCCAAATAGTGCACTATGGCCACCATATGGATACATATGGGATATCCTCTAAAACTGCAGACTCTTGGGGGAATTTTATATATGTTGCATTACACCTATCCAAAATTCTACTGGTATTCCAGTGAATAAAGGATAAATATTGAAAATCTACAAAAATAGTGAAATTTTTTATTTCACCATCCACTTTGCTTTAATTTCTGTGAAATAACCTAAAGGATTAACAAACTTCCTAAACGACTGTTGTAAATACTTTAAGGTCACCTAGTTTCTTAGATGGAGTCATATACGGGGATCTAACATACAGGCCCCTCAAGAGCCACGTCAGAACTGGAGTGGTCCCTACAAAAAAAACTGTATATTTCAAATTTTTCTTGAAAATGTGATAAATACTACGTAAGTTTCTAAGCCTCCAATGTTTGTAAAAAATAAACAAAAATCAAACCAAAAAAACAACATTAGAAATATGCCAACCTAATATGGACATAGGGGTAATGCAGAGTTATAAACTATTTTGTGGAGTGAATAATTATCCGTCTTGCATGCAGAATTTTGATAACTGTTCAAAATAACAAATT
The DNA here is from genome assembly GCA_025379985.1 of Phyllomedusa bahiana. Taxonomy (NCBI): domain Eukaryota; kingdom Metazoa; phylum Chordata; class Amphibia; order Anura; family Hylidae; genus Phyllomedusa; species Phyllomedusa bahiana. Next base: position 152,715 of record JAODAL010001068.1, on the reverse strand, counting down.
TTTTCCAATTGTTCATGGAAATTTTGATATTTTTTATCAAAACAAACAAAGATTGTTATGGATCAAAATGTCTTACTAACTTAAAGCACAATGTGGCATAGAAAACAATCTCTGAATCACATGGATAGTTAAAGTGTCAAAAAGTTTTTCTCCAATAAAGTGACATATGGCAGATTGTCAAAAATAGGGCTTGTCGGAAGGTCCAAACTGGACTGGTCCTTAAGGAGTTAAGAGGTTTATTTCTCACTACAAGGATTGCTTTTTATATGTTTAAAGTCTTGCAAAAACAAGTCCACTTTGCAATATATGTCCATTAACAAGCTATCCTAACCATATTTCGAAGATTATCCCCTCTTGTGTGGGCTGCAATCAGTTTCCTTACGTTGCCATAGCCTACAGACCTGTTTTCAATCTCCTCATTAGAGGTCAGCCAGCACTGCTTGCTTTAACTACAGACCTGGCTTCTACTGCAGCCTAGTAGAAGCCAGTATACACACCCCTGAAATTAAAATGAAACCAAAAAAACAAGACTGAGGCAATATGAATCTATGTAACTAGAAAACCACTTTAACTTGTCTGAAGAGCAAACTGTCGACCAGAAGTTTAGGGATATAGCTGCTCCTGTTCCATCTCAATACACTGATCTAATTACCACCTACTGAGAGAGGGCTCTGAAATAAAGCTGTTGGCAGATATTATACAGCAGCTTTAAAGGGGATGTATCGCTTCCTTACTTCGCTGACAGTCCACACTTCTCTTAGCTTCCCAGCTCTGGTGTATGCAGAGGGCGTTTCTTCCCTCCCACTGGATGACAAATCACTCCCCTTCACTGCTGGTCTGAAACTCCCCCCGCCCCCCCTCCCCTCTGAGTCCACATATCACTGTGTCTCTCCCTATCATCCTTATTTTATAAGAGCTGTATACATACCACAGGCTTGCATTCAATCTAATCTGAGCACTGAGATCTCTCACAGCACGGAGATGTATTACAGCTTTCTTAAGAACAGCACAGATCTGCGTGTATGCAGGAAGTTAGCACAGGGTCAAAACTGTCAGGTTTTCTCATTGTACAATCTGCAGCAGGTCTGTTTTCTGCTAGGGTGTGGAGACAGAAAATGCTACGGCCCTGTAACTCTAGTCAGACACATACAGCTCATGAATCGCCGACAGTCCGGGGCTGGTAGAGAATGTAAATGAGCTCTTCAGCTAGTGCGAATTGCAAGAGGAGGGATTTAGACCCACACTGGTGATATCAGTGAAATAAAACACAAGATAAAGGGACACTGTGAGAACAAGCCAGCAGCTTTGCTATGACATCCAATGCAAAGTTGCTTGTTTTAAAACTGTCCCCTATTTCTGAAGGACCATTTTCATGAAACGATAACACCCCTTTAACTATTTAACACATCACTAACTCATTAGCATAAACAGAAGTAAAGGTCACAGATCTTGGAAGGGATACCTGATGGTGAGCATAAAGTAGGGAGATCCGCTAGAATGGTCACTGTAGATGCCACCAGACGGGCACTCTCTTCTGAAAGCTGCTGATGTTTGTTGATGACATGACTAGGTGAATCCGACACCTTGGAGCTGAGCTGTGGCATGTGTCGTACCAGGATAAACATTAGCAGTTCCATAGCAGCAAAGACAAGGGACTTTCCTGGGATCAAGCCACCACTTTCTTCACCTTCACCCAAAAGGATCTGTGTTTCCTTTTCACTTGTGTCATCTTTGTCTGTAAATAAAATGATCAGGAAAGGTCTCTAAGTTATTCACAAAAAATGCCCCCAAAAAAATCAACAATCAAATGTAACAATGGAATACTCCCAAATCATATAACTAACACAAATAGAAAAAAGGAGCTTAATCCACCACCAAATAAAACCAAAATCATTTATTAAATAATCTTAAAATCTCACAAGCCATACAATGACAAGATCCCATAGTTTGAAATACAAGAGGGCGTATATTAAATAATACAAAAGAGTATACAGAACATATAGGGTAATAAATAGTGTGTAAAAGGTCACATACATAAAGACAATTATAAATGTATGGATATCTCCAATAAATGCATGTAATCCATAAATAACTTAGTCTAGACCTATACCCAATATCTACAAATACAGGATTTATTACTAAAGGTTAAAGTAAAAGTAAATTACCCATGTTTCTGTTACGTCCATATACCTCCGGTCACCCCGCCGTACGTTTCGCCAGTTAAATGCTTCCTCAAGGGGTATAAGCTAACAGCTGACACTGGTGTTTATATACTAAACTACCATATACCACATGTCTATCATTATCCAATCATATGCAGGTAGATAGTCACATGCACACCTAACGTGCCGCAAACTCCACTGCCCCACTTCCGGAACCCAAAGCGAGAGTGCACATGCTCTGGTATGCGCATTTCCGTAGTAAGCTACAGGGCAATCCGCTACACGCACGGCGCATGCGCTTAGCGCGTATCCCATAAACAAACCCAAAATGTTAAGGCAATATAATAAATCAAGTTACTACTATGTACCATAACATAGTGACCGGAGGTATATGGACGTAACAGAAACTGTGGATTACCGTAATGAATGGGCTGTTTTCAGCCCGTAATTTGCGCACTTCGGCGCGTAATTACGGACCGAAATACGGCCCATTTTAAGCCGTGTGAACATGGAAATCTTCATTAAAAATGTCCTCCAATTTTGACGTTGTTGAATTTGTTCATGTCCTTCCCCTAGCTGCTGTCACTACTGAACCTGAAACAAGTCATTCAATATCCAGAACATGCTTCTAACAGCTTTCTGCTCTCCACCTTTCACAGTGTTAGATATCGCAGCATGGGGGGAATAGGTGATAGATGGCAAATCGGAGCACGGGAGAGCATTCAAGGAGGGCTGCTCCCACAGGCTGTAGACAGGAAGGTAAGCAGAAATAGGCAGTTTGTAAGGGGTAAAATCACTTAGGATGTCTGCAAGAGTTGAGAGAAAACAGAGCACATACTGGAAACTATAAACTTTCAAATATAGTAAATTGACTTCTGGCATGTATTACTTGGAGGATACTCCCACATGGGAAAATCTGAAACCAGGAGCAAATTGCAAACTGAATATCAAGAGGACTTAAATGAATGAAGTCGATGACTAGGGACTAAAACCTATTGCAACTTTTCTTACTCAAGGTAACCACTAACACAGGTGTCCATACCCTTCAATCCTTTAGCAACATATGACATAACGGTTTGTCATGTTGTTGGTAAGGCTGTATGGCGTAGTCTCACATGCTAAATCTGCTTCATACCTGGCGGGTACTCCTATTACACCCTGTGTAAGGGTGTAAAATACATAGTTAGATGGTAGATCTGTGTGCCCACTTTTGCCATTTTAAAAATTAAAAAAAATTAAAAATCATATAAAGTACTGGACTTCAAAGAAAAAAAACTTACAAAAAAATGCAGGGTTTTTTTTTTTTTCCTTCATTCCTCCAAATAAAATATAAATATATATTATTTATATATTTTATATAATTACTTTTATATTTATATATATAATTTAATTTTAAATTTTATATATTTTATATTAACACACAACACAAATATATTATATATTATATATATATAATAATTATATATCATATATATATACTTATATATAATATACATATATTTATATTATTTATTTATATCATAACATAATATATATATATTTATTTATTTATTTATTAAAGTTGTTTATATCCCAAAATGATATCAATAAAAACTACATTTCAGCCTGCAAAAAAATATACCTCCACACAGGTCTGTGGACAGAAAAATAAAAATAAAATGATCTCAGAAAATGGTGATGAAAAGCAACTGTAAAAATGTTTTAAAAAGTTTAATTAAAAGTAGTAAAACGTAATTAAACCTCAAAAACAGCAGATATATGCTTTTCTTCTCGTTACACCCCGCAAAAATTTTTTGGGGGGTTTTCTAGTACATGATATAAAGCAGTACATGGTACCACTGTAGGGGAAGAAAAAAAAGTTATGGCTTTTAGAAGGTGAGGAGAAAAAAAATAAGTGATGTAGAAATAAATCGCTGCAGCAGGAAGGGGTTAACTAGGCAACAAATGCTTCATTAGTTACTGGCCTTACTTTGTGCATTTCTTTGTTCCTGTAACTTGTCATTCGCTGCTCGCACAATTTGCTGCACCACACTAGTGACTAGCAATTGAACAGATGTTGGGTTACAGGTCAGTAGTAAGCGATGTAGGACATTCAGAAGTTCCACTCCAATCACCTACAATAGAAGACATAAGCATTTTAGATGCGGAGAGAAGTATATTTATGTTCACATGAAGAAAGCCAGATTTATTTTGGAAACTTTCACTTAAAGGGGCTGCCTCACTACAAAGATTAGCTTTCAACATATAGGGAAAAGTAAATGAAAACCTTTTCCAAATATATTGCTTTATTTTTTGGCTTTGTTGAGGAAATAAGGTAGATGTTATAAGCTCTGAGTGCACATAGGTTACACTAGGTTACCAACCCGCTCTCCCCTGTGCTGTGTTTCATCTGATAGCAGGGAGTAATGTCACAGGTCAGCACAACACACAGGACTCCAGCAGCTTGAGAGTGTTATCTCTAACACACTAATGTAATTAGTGCAGAGAACTACAGAGCTTAAAGTAAACACAACTATAGATAAGATCTCCTTCCTGTGTTCAGAGCAATTAGAAGAGCTGTGAATAATACAGAGCGGATATGCTAATCACTGCTATAGAACCACCAGCAGCCTAAGGCTATGTCTACACAGCACAGGAATACCGTTGGATTTTCTGCAATTTTAGTATTTTGAAACCATTGAAAATTTGACGAACACTGTGCTAGACAACAATGAAAAACCTGGGCTGTAGTCTATACAGCATGGGTTTTTTACGGTCGTAATAAAAATCCGGCGGAATATTTAACATGTTGTATATTTCCCTATATTCTGCTCGTGGCCCCGTACATTGAATATACGGGGCTGATGGCAAATCTGAAAACCCGACAGTGGCTTTTGTGCAAATCTGCAGCACAAACCGCGGTTCTGTCGCTGCGACGTCAGATTTCTGATGGTATTTTGTCAGATGCTGTGTAGATCTATCTTAAGGGCCGTGTCCACACGGTAATGACAAAATAACTGTCGGATTCGGATTAAAGAATCCACCGGTATTTTATCGTCTTTTGAACGGTTTTGGAGGACGGTCCTGTCTGCGGTCTGCGTATTCAGCCTTTTCCATTATTAGGCCCCGTTCACACGGCTTATTCTGCCGCGGATTGGCGCCGTACTGCGCGCTGGATTTGCGCTGCAGTTACGGCGCCAATCCGCGGCAGCAATTACGGTAATCCACTGCTCTCATAGAGAACAGTGGATTCCGTCGCTTCTCCCCGCTCGGCAAATCCGCCGCGGGGGGAGAAATGAATGCACATTATTTACGGCGACGCCGCGTAAACAATGCATGTCATGGGCCGGAGCGGCGCCGCCCGCCGCCTCCGGCCGCCCCTTATTCACGGCGGATTTGTGCGCTCAATACGGCGCACAAATCCGTCGGGAATAAGCCGTGTGAACACGGCCTTATTGAACAACACTGTTTCCACCTGAAAACCGGGGCAAAAGAATGTGTATGTTCAGAGTTTTTGGAACGCCAGTGATTTGAAAATCCATCCAGTAGAAAAACCGTGCAGTGTAGACTACTGGCCGGATGTTGCATTGAAGTCTATGTGGATGGCTGCTTGTCGGTTCCAGGGCTGTGGAGTCGGCAATCCGAAGCCCCGACTTTGACATTTTCCAAACCTCCGACTCAGAATCCGACTCCTGACTGCAACTCCCAACTCCCTCATACACGGCGCATGTTTAAGTGAGAACTTATGGTAACATCAGGCTGTTTATAACCTTATGATGCAATAAACAAGCTATTTAGGTAGAACAGACACTGACAAGCAAAAGGGTAACAATGTTTTGATCTTTTGAACACTTGTAGGTAGAGTTGAAGAAAAAGCTGTATTTGTATCCAAGTCCAGTCTGCACCAACATTGGGAATGTGTAGAAGAGACCGGGGATCAGATTTTGGTCAAGAGCCCAGAGGGATTCAGGCAGTGCTGAAAGCCAAAAGGTGGATTCCCCAAATACTAACAAAATAATAAAAATTAACATTTTGATATTTAGGAGCAAAACAATAACAATACAGTTACAGGAAAGAATCTGCAGAACTGAGCAGATGCTAACTACTTGCAAGTCAAATTTATGTATAACATAGGTAATATGACTGTATATAAGATTACAGTAGCCTCATGTACAAAGCTGGTGAGATATCGAGCCTGTTCAAAACAATGTTACCATTTTGCTTGTCAGTGTAAAATATATTTATTGGATATGACTTTGGAACACAAAAAATTGTAAAAACACTGTATGAACATTTGTGGAGTCTCTGAATTTGTTCTGAGAAATAGTATTGCCACCATCAGATCCTGCATACATGACCTCACATCTGATCTCATTATTTCCAGGCTAGAGAACGGCCTCTCTACACTAACTTGGGTTAGGGGAAAAGCGGTGACCACAGGGGAAACATCTCTAACAATGTCAGGGTATAAAGGAATTGCCTCAGCCACAGTCAGCTTTGATGAATGGTTGAACTCTTCTACATCTTTGAAAGCAGGTGAAAAATGTTGCTGAAATCTGTTTGCCATGGGAGCAGAATCTTTTCCCCTGGGGCAGCGCTTTGCCTGCTCCATGTCATCAATTACACTCCTCATGTGATAAGGCTGAAGATATGGGAGCAGTAGCACTGGCAAGATCCAATTCCTCTTGCTCTTTGCACTGCATCGACCAACTTATATATTTTGGGACCAATTTATATATTTTGGGAGTCGGAGTGGGTCCATTTTATGACGACTCCAACTCCACAGCCCTGGTCGGTTCTCAAACGGTTTCTAAATCTGAAAACTGTCTGAAAATCCGACATACAAGCCATGCCGTTTGGACAAGCTGCATGACTGAAAGCTGCTTTTGGCTAGTGAAACTGCATGATGAGAACCCCTTTAAGTCACTATCCATCCACAAGGAATGGCAGAAAAATCCATTACTCTATAAAGTTATAAACTGTTCTCTGCGATCAGTGAGAATGTCTGAGAAAGATAAGAGCTATCAACTTTACTTTAAATGTGTCTCTTCAAAAGATCTAAAGGGATATTCCCATTTAATTGATTAGCTTTAAACATGTAGTCAAAAGCAAATTAACAAATACACTGCTGTTCTGATTTTGCTTCCCTTCAGAGATAGAGCAGTTCTTATTGCCTGCTTCTGTACACAAGCTTCTCTAGGTTACCTCTCTGCTCTAACAGGCTTAAAAGCCCTGGCAAAGATGGCGACTACTCACTGCTGTGTTATCGGCAGCACAGTAGCTTATGTTTTGTTACTAACAAACTTCATCTTCATCTTCATTTATCTTAATGGATTTGCTGGGCTTACTGTCTGCTTCATTTTTAATAGTCATGGCCACAACATAAACCTGTAATTCAAGGTCGAAAGGATATTGCAACTATTACCTCTACAAAATGTCAATTCCAGACTTGACTGAGCAAAGTAATAATTCCCAGCATGCCATGAAAGTCCCTAAATATCGCCTAAGTTTATTAAATTCTATTCACAAATTCTACATTTTTTTTTTTTTTTTAATATTGTCTGAACCTGCTGGAGTTTTTCAAATTTCACATAAATGCATATTAAGGCCACTTTCCATCAGAAAAAATCTCTTGCAGATTCTTAGACATGGTGCATGTTTTTATTTTGGGTGTAGATACAAATAATTTTCTTCAATTATTCTTGTTCTTATTATGTTTTTTTTCTAGTTCTCACTATTTTCCCCAAACAAGACCTACAAAATTAAAATGGTGTTCTGAGACTTTCAAAAGCTTGTTTCTCCGATGAGACATGATTAAAAATAGAAAACAAAAAAGCATAATTACCTCCGTGAAGGTCCTGTTCTGTCCTGGTGGCTGTCCCGTTCATCCTCGCTGCACAGGAAACGTCCATCGTTCACATGTTATGTGCAGCCAATCACAGGCAACAATGCCACATGCACGAGATGGCTGTGGCCTATGTTTGGCTATATGATGAACGTTCCGTGCTATAGCGAGATGAACGGGGCGGCCACCATGATGGAACAGGAGCGTCACAGAGGTAAGTATGTTTCTTTTTTTCTATTTTTAATCATGCTTCATCAGATAAATGAGCTTTTGAAAGTCTCAGAACACCCCTTTAAAGGATATAAAATTTGAAAGGTTCATTTGTGAATATGCCACACTCTTTAAAGGGGTTGTCTCACTACATCGATTCATCTTACCTACTGTTTTCTCGGTTTAATTTTTTAATTGAGGGGCAGTTTACTGGCTTCTACAGGCCTGCAGTGATGAGTTGCTGTGGACACCAGGTCTGTAGTTATAGCAACCAGCACTATCAGCCTATCAGGAGAGATCTAACAGGTCTGTAACTATAGTGACCTGAGGAGCTGATGCAGCCCATACAAAAGGGGATGTTTAGGAATAGGTAGGACACTGCTAATGGACACATATTAACATAATAACCGCCAATGAAAATAGGGCCAATAAATCAACAAAAACAAATAGGGAAGTGGTATATAACCTATAGCGCCAAACACAAATGCACTAACCTAAATAAAATTGACAAAATATATTTTATTAAACAGATATAACAATACACAAAAACAAATAGACACAGTGCCGGATAACTTAAGAATAACTGCTGGAAAGTAAGACGCAAAGTAAGTAAATACACAATATTATACTGTTAGTAGAAACAATCCGTTAATATGTAAAGCGAATACAATTACCCCCACAGTGTGTAAGAAAAGCAAGTAAGCATAAATTCCAACTAAAAAATAAAGGAACAAAGATTTTATAGCATTACATAATGGGTGAATACAGACCAGCAGCACAAGGGTACGCCCAATGCGCGTTTCGCTGAAGCTTCGTCAGGGGTTGGGCGTACCCTTGTGCTGCTGGTCTGTGTTCACCCATTATGTAATACTATATAATTTTTGTTCCTTTATTTGTTAGTTAAAATTTATGGTTACTTGCTTTACTTATACACTGTAGGGGTAATTGTATTTGCTTTACATATTAATGTATTGTTTATACTAACATTATAAAGCGTTGTTCACATGGCGTTTTAACTCCGTGTTCACATCCACTAATTAGATCCGTCTCGGGGACCGACGGGACGGACCCAGAGATGCATCAAACAATTAGCAGTGAGATTATCACTGAGGGCTATGAAGAACACGCAGCGGCGTTCACACGAGAGATCGCTGCTGCGTGTTCTCCTTCTGCCTGTCGGCTCCGTCTTTGAAAGAATTGACATGCAATTCTTTCAAAGGCAGAGCCGGGGAACGTGCAGTGGCGATCTCTCATGTGAACGCCGCTGCGTGTTCCTCATAGCCCACAGTGATAATCTCACTGCTAATTGTTAGATCCGTCTCTGGGTCCATCCTGTCGGTCCCCGAGACAAATCTAAAAAGCGGATGTAACACGGAGTTAAAACACCATGTGAACAAGTCTTTAGATTGTGTATTTACTTACTTTGGGGCTTACTTTCCAGCAGTTATTCTTTAGTTATCCAGCACTGTCTTTTTATTTGCTTTTGTGTATTGTTATATTTGTTTAATAAAATATATTTTGTAATTTTTATTTGGGGCAGTGTTTTTGCGTTTGGCGCTATAGGTTATATACCCCTTCCCTTTTTGTTAATTTATTGGCCCTATTTTCATTGGCGGTTATTATGTTAACATGTGTCCCATTAGCAGTGTTCTAACTATTCCTAGACATCACCTTTTGTATGGGCTGCATCAGCTCCTCAGGTCGCTATAGCTACATTATATGATTGTGTATTTACTTACATTGCGGCTTACTTTACAGCAGTTATTCTTCAGTTACCAGCACTGTCTTTTTATTTGCTTTTGTGCATTGTTATATTTGTTTAATAAAATATATTTTGTAATTTTTATTTGGGGCAGTGTTTTTGCGTTTGGCGCTATAGGTTATATACCCCTTCCCTTTTTGTTAATTTATTGGCCCTATTTTCATTGCGTTATTATTTTAAACATTGTCCATTAGCATGTTAACTAATTCCAAAAAATCCCTTTTGTATGGGCTGCACAGCTCCTCAGTCGCTATAGCTACATTATAGTATTGTGTATTTACTTACATTGCGGCTACTTTACAGCAGTTATTCTTCAGTTACCAGCACCGTCTTTTTATTTGCTTTTGTGCATTGTTATATTTGTTTAATAAAATATATTTTGTAATTTTTATTTGGGTTAGTGTTTTTGTGTTTGGCGCTAATGGACACATATTGCAAAGTGACTTGTTTTTACAAGATCTTTAATAAAAAAGCAATCCCTGTAGTGAGACAACCCCTTTAAAGCTCTGTAGTATTGTGTCTTGCTATTTAGACCCCTCCATCACTAATGTCCCTCTAACAGGCTCCGCTAGGAAAAGCATAGCTGATGTGCCAGTCACTGCTATAGACCTGCCCACAGCCTGAGCAATAAGCGACAGCCTGAAGCTGGCTGTGGCTCTGTGAAACAGCATGGTAAGAACACCCCTTAAACATTTCCAAACAGGCATACTATATGTTAAATACAGGGAGTAGAATGTGCAGATGCCGCTTTTTACAGAGGACACAAGAAGAATGGACAGGTTGGAATCTAGCCAGCTGAAGACTTGTATCCCTGAGCAAGATATGTCAGAGGCCTTCTGAGCTGCCCCATAGACATCAGACTGATAATGGATCCCACCAACATAATTGGAAACCATCCAAAAAAAAATTCATGTTAATTAATGACCAGCTTTAGTAACCTGGGACTCAGAGGGCTATAAGGGCGCCTCCCCACCGCACAGGACAAATACCGGTCGGTTTGCCGATGAGCGGAGAAAAGCCCTCCCCCTCCACATTGACATGCACAGATTCCGTCAGAAAACCGGACGGAAGATTGTGCATGTTTAATGCTTTGCGGCCGGTCCGCGAGCGGAAAAACCGCCCGACGGAAAACCCCGTGCAGTGGGGACTGCTGCATGGGTTTTCCATAGAGCCCCATTGTGCTTGTTTTCAGACGGTTTTTCAGGCGGTCTGAAAAACCGCAAACCGGCTGAAAACCCACCGGTGCCGTGGGGACATGCCCTAAAAAGGAGCAAATTGATTTACAAGTTATTTAAATGTACCTGATCCTCTGCTATGTGACTCCTGGCAAAAGACGACTCTAAAAGAATATGCAAAGCCTGAAGACAAGCGGTGACGTGTTCAACAGGTTCTTCAGGTCGAGGGGCACAAAAGAACTGAATGCTGATACCTGGTGAAATAAGTATGTTAACGATCAGATGTAACCATTGAAAGACACTATACACGTTTGCATACTCCCTTGTTCTTTACGCTTTTTTTCCTGCTGCATCCCCTCTCCCTCCCTCCCCCCTCACATAAATTTTGGGTTTTGGCTGTATAATATCACAGCAAACATAAATACACAGAAATAAAAATAAATGACTCTTTGTAATGACTAGCACAGCTGTGCCCCCATTACACAATAAACGCAATATGCTTTTGATCTGTTTCGCTCCCCAACAAAACAGCAAATCATTGCTGCAAGACAAGACATCACTATGGAAGCCAAGCCATTATGTTGCATAACAACATGTAGCAGCAGAGGTGAATGAGTGTTTAAAGGGGATGTATCGCTTCCTTACTTCCGGCTCATTCACACTGCTCTGAGCTTCTCAACTCTGTGAATGCAGGGGTGTTTCTTCCCCTCCCAGCTGGATGACATCATCCCCCCTTCACTGCTGGCCTGAGACTCCCCCCCCCCCCCCTCCCTCTGAGTCCACATATCACTGTGTCTCTCCCTATCAGTCTTATTTTATAAGAGCTGTATACATACCACAGGCTGCATTCAATCTAATCTGAGCACTAATCTCCTCTCACAGCTGGAGATGTATTACAGCTTTCTAAGAACGGCACAGATCTGCGTGTATGCAGGAGAGTTTGGCACAGGGTCAAAACTGTCATGTTTTCTCATTGTACAATCTGCTGCAGTCTGTTTCTGCTAGGTGTGGAGACAGAAAAATGCTACGGCCCCGAACTCTGAGTCATTCTGTACAGCCCGTGAATCGACACAGGGGCTGTACAGAATGTAAATGGGCTCTCAGCTAGTGAAATGCAAGGAGGAGGGATTAGACCCACACTGGATATCAGTGTAAATAAAAACACAAGATAAGGGACACTGTGAGAACAAGGCAGCTTTGCTAATGACATCCAATTGCAAAGTTGCTTGTTTTCACTGTCCCCTTATTCTGAAGACCATTTAATGAAACGATAACACCCCTTTAATGTTGAGTGCACTGTAGAATGTATTATTTTTAATGAGGGTCAGGGATACTTAATATGAAAACACTTAAATGCACCCACCTAAAATCAGATGCATTCTATCTTTGTTAAGTTCCATAAGTGACTTCGGGCTGGGTGGTGTTCCTGGTGGCGGATTCAGTACTATAGTAGGGTTACGTTTCTGTGAGCCAGTCATGGTTCCTTCATCTGCCAACTCTGAATTATTGAAGCCAGTGGAATTAAGCCAGAGCGTCACGGCATGTAGTATTGGTGCCCAGGAATTGCGGTAATGTAGCCTTGCTGTATCAATTGTTTCAGGGGTGTAAAATGCTCCACCTGTTTATTAACATTCAGAAAATTAAAAATGGTTAAAGGGGTATTCCTATTTCATTGACTAGCTTTCAATATGTAGGAAAAAGGTAAATAAAGATTATTACCAAATACATTGCTGTTCTGATTTTGCTTTCCTTCAGAGCTAGCGCACTTCTTATCTTCTGATTGTGTTCACAAGCTTTCATAGGTTACTGACCAACTCTCTCTGCTCTTAGAAGCTCTAGAGCCCTGGTTTGAACGGTGACGTCACTCCCAGAAGCACAGGAATCTGTTTCTTTTTTACTGCCTTTAACCCTTTGGATCTCTAAGCTTTGTGCACTGCTGTTTAGAAACCTCCATCACTAATCTCCCTCTAACAGGCTCAGCTAAGAATAGCTGAGTGGATATGTCAATCACCAGGGGCGTTGCTAGGCTCTTAAAACATTCGGGGCACGGGCCCTTTGTTAGCGGTGAGTGTAAGGAACAGCCGCTGTCCGCTATGCATAGAGTGGGCTCAGTGTGTGAGCCCGCTTTATACATCCTTCATGCCATTTAGATGTTCAGGGACATCCATATGGATGAAGGGGATAATTAAACCCCGCCGCTAGCTTCCAGCAGCGGAGACTCTGCTCTTGACTCCCTTGCTGATGGTCTCCGACCACATACCCCATCCTCCCAGCCCACGGCCTACAGCATTGTCCCACGCCTACCTGCTGCTGGAATCAAAATATAGGTTGCACCCTCATTTTCTTCCCAAATTTGGGGGCACAAAAGTGCCTCTTATATTTCTGAACAATACGGTATATGTGGTGATGTAGTTTAACTCCTAAATGACACAGCTGTTTTCTATTTTTTTTTTTCTTTTTTCATCTATAACTCTTTTTTTTCATTTATGTTGATAGAGCCGTGTAAAGGCTTATTTTGTGCAGGATGAGCAGACATTTTTACTGGTACCATTTTGGGCAATATATGTTTTTTGATCACCTTGTATTCCAAATTTTATGAGGCAAAGTGTATAAAAAATCTGGTAGTTTTTTTTTTTTTTTTTACAGCACTTACTGTGGGGCATAAACACGATACAGCAATACCCAATTCATACCATTCTAATAGCCATACCTTTTTTCATTGGTACTGTTCTGAGGCTCATGGGACTTTTTTGATTGCTTTTTATTCAATTTCTTGTACAGTGGGATGAACAAAAAATGTTGTTTTTTTTTTTAAAACAAAAAAATTTGTAGCAGTGTTCATGGAGGGGGTAAAATATCAGTTTTATAGCACTGGGTTGATACGCACATGGTGATGCCAAATATGTGTACATTTTTTACAATTTTTCATTCACAAGCATTTGTAATTGGGAAAAGGTTATATGTGTGTTTTTTTTTTTTTGTTTTTGTTTTTCACTTATTATTTGCTTGACCACTTTAATACATCAGACTTATCTCACTGCAGATGGCCCCTACCCAGCTGTTACACACAGGAACAGAATATACACAAATGTAACACACAGGTAAATACTGGACATGTGTATATACTGTTCCTGTGTGTATATTACAGTATATATATATTTATATACACTACCCAAAATATATATATATTTTATTTATATATATATAGTATATATATATATATATATAATAATATATATAATATATATATATATATATAATATAAAAATAGCAGCACTCCAAAAACTACTTGAAAAATTAGAAGGAGGGTGCCAGCAGCAAAAGCTTCCGATACAAGAAGTTCCAAAATACAGAGTAAAAAAAGTCCACGGCACTCAAATGCATTCAAGCAATAAGGTAGTTTATTCCTCCATGCTCAAAAGAGCGACGTTTCAGCTCCCTCACAGGCTTGACAAAGGCTCTGTGAGGGAGCTGAAACGTCGCTCTTTTGAGCATGGAGGAATAAACTACCTTATTGCTTGAATGCATTTTGGAAGTGCCGTGGACTTTTTTTTTACTATATATTTATATTTATATATATATATATATATATATATATATATATATATATATATATATTATATTATATATATATACTATATTAAACATTATATATACACACAAAACAACACACACACACATGTACTTCACACAGGGACAGTATATACATGTATAATATTTATCTGGGTGTTACATTTCAGTATATACTGTCCCTGTGTGAAGTACATGTGTGTGTGTGTTTTATATTTTTATATGTATTATATAATATATATATATATATATATATATATACATACACACACACACAATACACACACGTGTACTTCACACAGGGACAGTATATACTCAAATGTAACACCCAGATAAGTATTATTTCATGTATATACTGTCCCTGTGTGGTATGTGTGTGTGTATATATAATATATATATATATATTAAAATATATATATATATATATATATATATTATATATATATATAACATATATATATATATATAGTGGAGTGGGGAGTAGTGTGTATATAAATATATATACTGCGATATACACACTGGGACAGTATATACAAATGTCCAGTATTTTTCCTGTGTGTTACATTTGTGTATATACTGTCGCTATGTGTATGTATATACTAATATACTGTACCTCTGTGACACAGGTCCAGTATTGAGCATAGAATATGAGGTGGGGCAGAGCCCTCCATCCTGCCCCAGGACATACCTTATGCAGGGTCACTGGGTCTTTAGAAGCTCCTGGGCTGTTTTAGGCAGCTCTGGAAGACTTGAGGAAACCAGAAACTCCTTCTGGTTTCCATTTGTGATGGGGTCGACGATCTGCTGCAGGAGCCGTCAGAAGCAGGCAGGGAACCTTGCTGTCGGTGCTGTAGCTCCGGGGGAGGGCTGAGCAGGGAGTACAGAAGAGGAGGGGCTGCTCTCACTGCTCTCTGAGAGTGCTGAGGCTCTGGAGGTGGGCGGAGCTTCTCACTGCAGCGAGCAGAGAGAGTTAGGAGACTAATCATTCGGGGCAGAAGGCTTTACATCTGGGCTTCTGCCCCGAATGATGCTGCCTAGCGACGCCCCTGTCAATCACTGCTGTAAACACCTCCACAGCCTAACCAGGAAGTGGGACCCTAAAACTGGCTGGAAAAAACAGGCTCTGTGGAACAGCATGGTGAGAACATGCTTTAACCCCTGAAGTACCAGGCCTGAAAAGGCCTTAAAGAGCCCTCTATCGCCTCCACATAAATACATAAAATATAGTATTAAAATAAATTATAAGGCTTTTTTCCAATACCTGTCATTAGCAAATTAGAGAGTTTACCTCAGTATTACAGGGGAACAGATTTTACTTTCACTTTCTTAGGCAGATCTCTTTATGTAGCAGGATTAATTCTGTTGGGAGATACCAAATGTTCAGGGGGAGCAGAGGACATAGATGCTTGTACAGGGTAATACGAGTCTTTCACTACATACAGTACAGCAGGCACAGGACACAGAAGACAGCCTCCTCCACAGATCACAGGCATCTGCCTTACACTGCTGTTAGTGTTTTACCCAGCACAGAAATTGCAGCCCAGAGTTTATCAGTGTGCTAATGAGGTAGACTTCCTGTCTCCCCCTTTCACAGTGGACTCTCCCAGCTCAGAAGCAGCTACTTTGACACAACTGTCAACATAGTGGTCCATCAAGCTGTCATGTGCTGACTTGGCCCAACTTCAGAGCTGTTTATTTTTATTTTTTTTACAGCGTGTGCATAAAAAAGGTGTTTTATGCATTTGTTTTTTTTTTTTTTTTTTTTACATCATTCGCATTTCACACTAAATAACCTAAATTCAGATGAATTCTAAAGGTTATTACGGTCATGTACATACCTAATATGTGTACGTTTGTGGTTTGTTTGTTGTTTTTTTCCCCCACATTTTATGAATTCTTTTAATTCCACTAAGGGATAACTATTTAACTTTTTTTTTTTTACACTTGGTAATATTTTACCTCCATGAATATGCTAATGCGGTACTTTCTGTGTCAGTATGACACAGGCTGCAGTCAGGGCAGCATACAGTGTGCTCTGACCGCAGCTTGCTATCAAGACAGCTCTAGGTCCCCAAGGCTGACTTGTACAAATATTCCCCGGACTCCATTGGGTCACCGGGAGTCCTGATGAAGCAGGGGAATGCGCTTTGATTATGCCTTGGTCACTGACTGCGGAAATCAAAAGGTTAAATGCTGGAGGCTTCCTTCACTCCCCAGCATTTACAGACACTGGTTTAGGAACAGAGCTATTAACTACAGCTCTGTTCTTAGCTCAGTTGCAGTGCTGGGAACCGCAAAAACCTCCCTGTCTGCACCTGCAGTGCCTGCCGTCTAAAGATGGCGGGTGGTCATTAAGGAGTTAACTGAACAAGACAAAGCTTAATGTACTGTTGTGTAGAACAATATCCTAAACAAAACAGTAGTGAGCATGGATAATAAAATATGGAAAAATTATGGTTGCAGCATAGATTCAATAAAAAGTTTACACACACATGTAAAGTAAAGTATCCATAACTGCAAATAGATTCTTGACACGCCCAGATAACAAAATAACAAAAGAATACTCTCCAGTTTTATACTACATAATAACGGGTGCATGAGTGAACACTTACCATCGGGTGGAAGCTGGCTGGCAAACTCCGGTGGCAAGGTGAGCAGAGCATAGTCTTTCAACACTGCCAGCCACAACCGGCTAAGCGTTGGCAAAGCGGATTCAACCAATGATATTAGACTATCTGGAGGAAGCTCATCTGTGTTACTATAATCATCATCTTCATCATCATTTATCTTCATGGATTTGCTGGGCTTACTGTCCGCTTCATTTTTAATAGTCATGGCCACAACATAAACCTATAATTCAAGGTTGAAAGGATATTGCCTCTATTACCTGTGCAAAATGTCAATTCCAGACCTGACTGAGCAAAGTAATAATTCCCAGCATGCCATGAAAGTCCCTAATTATCCCTCTAAGTTTACTAAATTCTATTCACAATTTCTACAATTTTTTTTATATTGTCTGAACAGTTCCTCAGCTTTCACATAAACACATATTAAAGCTATGTTCCATCAGAAATCTCTTTTGCTGTTTCTTTGTCTGCAGTTTTTTATTTTGGGTTTTGTTACTTTTTTTTTTTCAAATTATTTTTGTTCTTATTATGTTCTCTTTTTTCTTTTTCTCTCTATTTTCCCCAAACGAGACCTACAAAATTAAAAAGGGTGTTCAGAGACTTTCAAAAGCTTGTTTCTGGCATGATTAAAAAATAGAAAACAAAGAAGCATAATTACCTCCAAGACGCTCTTGTTCTGTCCCGATGGCCGTCCCGTTCATCCCCACTGTAGATTGAACGTCCACTGTTCACATGCTATGTGCAGCCAATCACAGGGCACAATGCCACATGCACGTGACGGCTGTGGCCTATGATTGGCTATATGATGAATGTTCCGTGCTACAGCGAGATGAATGGGGCGGCCACCAGGACGGAACGGGAGCGTCAAAGACGTTTCCCTATATTCCTCCATCCCACATCACCTAGCCTTGGAAGTTCTTCAATCTCACCTTGCTCACTTTAGTTCTTTTTCAGACACCTTTATTCAGTTTGTCATACTTTGTACTGAATTTTTAATCAGTCACAATTATTTCAGCTTCGATGGGGATTTTTTCTTACAGCGCTGTGGAGCCTCGATGGGGGCTAGGTTCTCTCCTTCCCTGGTGAACATTTTCATGTCTGCCTGGGAGGAGAGATACCCGTTTTCTCACACTTGCGTTTTTTCCCCCCACATCAGGTGGTATGGTCGTTATATTGACGACCTGCTCCTGATGTGGGGGGGCACCCCTCTGCAAGCTTTAGAATTCACCAAGTACATTAATGCAAACAACATGAATCTTGCCTTTACTTCAGAATGGCAAAAAGATAGTGTCAATTTCTTGGACATCACATTGGTAGGGCAAGGAGATAAGGTGGAAGTCCTACCATATAGGAAATCTACCTCTCGCAACACTTTTCTACATGCAAAGTCACACCATCCAAAACATGTCATTAATGCCATCCCTTACGGGAAACTCATTAGAACTAAAAGAAATTGTTCGATCCCTAATCTTTTCCCCATGTATGAAAAGGATGTTCTATACAGATTAAATCAGAGAACCTATCCACGTTGGCTATTGTAGAAAACTAGCCATAGAATTTCCACAGTAGATAGATCCAAGTTGTTGGAAAACAATAACCACAAAAAAGAAAAAATTGAAAATTCAAAAACTATGTCATTCACTACTACTTATAGTGCTCAGTTTTCTCAAATTTGTAAAATCATCAAAAAATATCTTCCTTTGATTACTGAACCAAACAGTACCAAACAAATTATTAAGGAAGAAGATGTCCGTTTCATCTCAAGGCGAGGTCCGACTTTAGGTTCTTTATTGTCTCCCAGCTCTTTTTCTTCCAGCAAAGATTGCCCCAACAAAACCTGGTTAACTAGCAAAGGCATGTATAGATGGGGACATTCTCGGTGCACTGCGTGCAGTTTTGTTACTGTATCTAAGGAATTTCACTCAGTCTCACAAAATAGAGATTTCAAAATGACTAGCTACATTAACTGCAACACCCGTTTTATAGTTTATTTAATTACCTGTACAGTGTGCCAAAAGCAATACGTTGGTTGTACGACGTGTTCCTTAAAAACTCGCATCCGCAGACATTTGTCGGATGCTAAAAAGCCTTTGAGTGTGGGCATCTCCATGGCTTCAAGACACTTTCGAGATACACATGCCGGAGATGTTACCCATTTCTCATTCCAGGGTATAGAACGGGTTAGCAGACCCAGGAGAGGTGGGGATCATAGGAGGAAGTTGCTTGCAAGGGAAGCCTGGTGGATCTTTACACTCGGCACCAGGTTTCCCCATGGTCTTAATAGACGATATGATTTAATCTGCCACTATTAACCATTTAACATGCTATCATTGCTGTCGCATTTAGTATATATATACACTTTCTCATGTTTTTAGTGATATTTGTATGTGTTTTATGTATTAGTCATTACGTCATTCTTTTCTCATCACATGAGAGATCACATGACCCAATGTGGGGTATTTAAATCCCATTTTTTGTGTGTTTTGTCATGCCATGAATAAGGTGTCACGGCACCGAAACGCGTTGACTTAGATGCGATTTGCATGATTCCATGTCTTGAATTTTAATAGTTTTCAATAAATTTGTCTTTGGAACCTTACTTTACTTTTGAGAGTATCCTGCGCTGGACTATTTACTTGCTTTGCTATTGCCTCTCTGGTGACCTGCTTCTCATCAAGTCCGGGCGTTGTTCATCTCTCCATTTTCACAGACCAGGTGAGCTGACTACCGTTTTTGTTCATTGTCAAAGAGGTAAGTATGTTTCTTGTTTCTATTTTTAATCATGCTTCATCGTATAAATGAGCTTTTGAAAGTCGGAACACCCCTTTAAAGGATATAAAATTTAAAAGGTTCATTTGTGGATATGCCAAAATGGTCTTAGATACAAATCGATGCTCACTTATGTCTGTTCTGTCTGGATGTTGGAGGTAGAGGTGACAAGGTTTACGGAAACAGCTTAGCGGCTGTCCAACATTGTTTCTCATCCCCAATAAAAAAAGATTAGGAGGAAGATACGCAACTTATAGAAACAGCACAGCTTGTGGTGCTACAATGTTTCAGTAATTTCTGTCCCCTGCCTACGGGAATTACGGAAACATCATAGAACAGAATGCTCGGCTGTCAGTGTGACCCCCAGCCACCTCTCAGCGGCACATCCCAATGGGTATTTTCTATCTTAGCCAGGACTGTTTAAAGGGCTATTCCCATCTCAATTTTAAATCCCATGAAAGCCCTAGAAAGAGAAGAGGTAAAAATTTGCCCTTATTATGAAGGCCTGAAACATCCCAAGTCATGTTTGGATTTCAGAAGAAGATGAAAATGTTGCAGATACAAAATAGTAAAAGGATAAAAGTACCTACCTCTGCCCAAGCTTTTAATACAGCTAATTTCTCCATAGTTATCGCACTCTCGCGATAAAGCAGACTGGATGACCCCTTCCCAGCCTGTGCTTTATCCAGTGAGGAAACCAAAAGATTGTGCACTCGGCGAAGATCATTCAGGTCACTGACAACTTTGCTCCCTATCCAGGCACTACACACCTGAGAAAAAAAATGGCTGCTGTATTAGGAATCCCAAAAGGCCAAAATCACAAGTATGTATGTAAACCTTATGCAGCTCCATACCTGGCAGGATTTTGCAACAATATCGGATGGAGTGTCTTGTGAAAATGCAGGCCGCAAAGCAGCTCCCACCTGAGAAGAAAACAATCAGTCACTACTTTGAAGAGAACCTGTGGCCTGTGACCTGATATATGTCTGTTTTTGTAAATGAGTTCTCTGTGAAATAACAATTCTGGGGCGTTTTCTCTATTAGGGCATGTCAACTCTTTCAAAGACGGACCCGAGCTGCGCTATGGAAACACGCAGCGGCGATCTCTCATGTGAACGCCGCTGAGTGTTCCTCCTAGCCCGCAGTGATAATCTCACTGCTAATTGTTTAGATCCATCTCTGGGTCCGTCCTGTCGGTCCCCGAGATGGATCTAAAAAGCGCTTGTAACACGAAGTGAAAACTCTGTGTGAACAAGCCCATAGCCTTGTACTGTACCTTTGTTGTTCCTTCTAGCAATGTATTTGTCAGTTGGGTATTACCAATGGGGGGTGGGTCCCAGCACAGTCTGATATTGCCCAGTGCATGTCGGGACACCTTTTTGTTTGTAAACTGGAAGTTTACACCCAACTGACCGAGGAACAGTACAACTCATAGTAACTGAAGATGCTTTCGAATCTTGGTACAAATGCGTTTACTAAAACGGACATGTCAATGCACTTTTACTAACATTTAATTTTTTTTTTAAATTGTAGGCTACTTATACGCAGCTACATTTTACTGACTAAGGGTATGTTCACATGGCGTATTGCTTAGGCCCCGGTCACTGCCCTCTGCTCTGAAGACCTGGTCATTCACTTCAAAAATTGGATTTTTTTTTACTTATCGTAAAATCCTTTTCTCGTCTGATTCATTGGGGGATACAACACCTTAGGTATAGGACCTTGCCCTAGGAGGCGGACACTAGGCGGACCAAATGTGTTGTCCCACCCCGGTGGACTATATCCCTCCAGCTGACGCCAGGCTGATCAGTTGGTACAAAAGCCGTGGCCGAGAGGCAAAACAAAGAAAAAGCTGAATCCATGGAGAAAAAAAAATGAGGGTGGGACCTGTGTCCCCCAATGAATCGGACGAGAAAAGGATTTTACGGTAAGTACATTCAGTGCTGCCTGAAGTACCTTATGGCTGAGGTCAAGGTATGGATTTGGTAGAACTTAGAAAAAGTATGGACCAAAGCCCAGGTGACAGCTTTGCAAACCTGTAAAGCTGAAGCTTGATGCCGAACCGCCCAGGAGGCACCAACTGCTCGTGTGGAGTGAGCAGTGACCCAAAACAGAAGGGGTTCCCCCCTAGACCGACAGGATTCCGAAATTGCAGACCGGATCCACCCGGCAATGATGGCCTTAGAAGCCACCAGGCCCCTGCACGGTCCCTCAGGAATGACAAAGAGGGCTTTGGAGCGCCTAAAGGATTCCGTAACAAAGAGGTAGATCAGATCGGCCCTGACACATTTAAACAATGAAAGCTCGCTCTCGAGGAGCAAAAAGAGGGCAGAACTATGTCCTCATTGATATGAAACAATGAACCCACCTTAGGGAGAAACAAAGGAATGGGACGCAAAACAACCTTGTCCTTATGCAGAACCAGAAAGGGGGCTTGCATGATAGAGCCGCCAGTTCAGAAACTCGGCGGATGGAGGTAATGGCCACCAGGAAGGCTACCTTCCATGAAAGCAAACATAGGGAAACTTCCCGTAGTGGCTCAAAGGGTGAAGACCGCATGGCCTTCAAAAAAAAGATTTAAATCCCAAGGTTCGATAGGCCTACGAACCGGAGGGACAGAATGCACGACCCACTGCAAAAAGGTTTTGACCTGTGAGCGGGAGGCCAGCTTGCGCTGAAACAAAATCAAGAGCGCAGAAATCTGATTTCTCAAGGAGGACCGGCGTAGCCGGCGCTCCAGGCCTGACTGTAGAAAAGCCAGCAGTCTTGGAGTAGAGCATGCCAAGGGGTGAAATTTCTGGGCTTCAAACAAGTCAAAAAAAAGGCCTTCCAGGTACGGTAATAGAACCGGGCGGACTGAGGCTTGCATGCCCAAATCATGGTCAGGATAATGTAACCTAACAAACCCTGATATTTTAAGATTGCAGTTTCAACAGCCACGCCATGAAAATGCAGCCGCGGTACAGGGGGGATGCAGCAGAGGACCCTGCGAAAGAAGGCCTTGGCGTAAAGGAGGAGGCCAAGGAGTGTTCGCCAACAGGGCGATGAGATCAGTGTACCAAGACCTGTGGGGGCCCAATTTGAGGTGACGAGAACAACTGGTATCCTCTCGGACTTGAGGCGCTTGAGCCCTCGAGGAAGAAGAGGCCAGGGTGGAAAGAGGCAGATCAGAGCAAACTGACCCCAGGGCGGACTAGCACGTCTACTGCTAGAGGGATCCCTGGCCACATAACTCGAGAGTTGGTGACTGAGGCGAGAGGCAAACAGATCGACGTCTAGCATACCCCACTTCTGGCAAAGAAGGTGAAAAACCTCTGGTAGAAGAGCCCACTCACTGGAATCGACCGTTGCTCATCTGAGATGATCGGCCAATCGGTTTTCCACCTCTGGCATGAAAATTGCCAACAAGGGTGGTACTGATACTCTGCCCAGCGAAGAATCCTTGCAGCTTCCGAAAAGCTGCCCGGCCTCTGGTGCCACCCTGAAGATTCAGATAGGCCGCTGCCGTGGTGTTGTCGGAATGAATCCGCACTGGGTGCCCCCAGATGTGAGGGGACCAATGTGAGTTCGCTAGGAAAATAGCTTGGAGTTCTATCACATTGATCTGAAGACTGGATTCTCTGAGGGACCAGAGACCCTGAGTCGTCCGGGAGCCGAAGACGGCGCCCCACCCTGATGCGCTGGTGTCTGTGGTGATGATCAGCTATTGCGGGGCAGAAATGACCTACCTTGATGTAATGTAGAGGAGGCTAGCCATCAGCCCCGGTCGGCTACCAGATCACCTCGAACTGGAGTAGACGGCCCCCCCACCAGAGACAGATTTTTGGCTGGGGGCAAGCTCTCAAACCAAGTTGATGCTGGTCTGGGTGAGGGGCACTTGGCTCCCGTGGAGCGCGGAATTTTCCCTGTGGCCGGCCTGTAAGAAAAGCCCCAAAAGGGCTGAAACTGGGCATGCTTTTTAAGTGAATGATGCCGCGCTGGCTGGCTAAAGAGTATTAAGCCGTCTGGTAGGAAACAAATGACAGGATGTTTCCACCCCCTGGCAACCAGTTCTCAAACTCATCCTTAACATGAAGGGAGTCTCCGATAGCCCGGAGGGCTTGATCCGCTGCTGCCATGCCATCAACCCTGTCTAGCCAAAAGACAGAGTCAGGGGAGTCCCCAGAAGAGGCAGTATCCAAGCCTGGAGTGGATAAGGGCTTGGACCATTGCTGCCGTTCCATCATCTCTGTCTGGCTTGGAGTCAGAATCAGATGAGTCCCCACTTGAAGAAGCCGTATTCAGGCATGGAGCTTCTATAACCGACCACTGTCTGATTGAAGAGAGCTCGGGTGATAACGAGGAAGAGAAAAAAACTCTAACTCTCTTACGCGAACACTCCGTAGGGCTGCACCGAACGCTGGACCCTGGGAGGTGTGAGGCTGGGCAGCGAGCAGAGACGGCATGCCTTCTATGGCTGAAACCATAACCCGAGACCATCTGGACTGGGGTCGGGCCCCACGGCGGATGGCAGAAGAGCAGTGCAAAGGGCACAAAGGGCAATGGGCTGGCCACACAAAACTTTATTGTGGCAAAGGGCACAGGCGAAGTAAGTGCCGGTTTTAACCTCTCATCCTGGAAAGGGACATGGCTGCAAGATGTGAAGGGCAGGGATAGATGGCCCAAGGAACGCCATCTTACCACCCCAAGGAGCTGTGTCCTCCATGGAAGCCAGAAGATGCAGCAAGTAGCCAGGACGCTGAACAATGGCGATTAGGCTCCGCCCCCAACACAGGCCCAGGCTCCCGACGGTCCTGTCCCATCCCGGGAGGGGTCCTGACCCATTTAGGGCAACCCCAGGCTGGTACAAGCCCAGGAGAGGGGGCGGCCTAGGTCTCCAGAAGCCGGGGACTAAATCTAAAAATCGGGGCCGCGGCCCGCTCACGGCCCGGCACCAGAGTGCTGACTGGCACTGGTTACGGCTAAGCGATGGAGCGTACCCCCGCCCTGAAAAGCCCCCGAAACTGGAAAAACAACTGCCGCTGGGGGGCTCCAGGAAAACTGAATTCCTGAGGCCCCCAGCTCAATAAAAAAAAGAAACAGAAAACCCCCAACCACCCCCAAACGGAGGAAGTCAGGGTACTCACCAATCTGACGTCTTCGGGAGTCGCAGCATCACCCCTTCGGTACCATGCATCCGGAGGTGAGGCTAACGGAATCAGTAAAAAGGCCGCAGAGGCGGCAGGTGGAGACGGGTGAGCAGCGAAAAGGAAGGCCAGCCAGCTAACGAACTGACTGGTTTCCTGAGGCCCTCAGGGAGGACAACGTTATGGTAAAAGTACACGCTGATGACCCCCTGAGGCTCAAATCACCTTCCAACAGGTGAGAGCAAGGTGCCCAATCACCTCCTGCAAAGTAAGGCTATGTTCACACGGCTTATTCACGCCGTAATTGCGGGACGGATTTTGCCGCAATTACGGCGTGTGCTCCGGAGCGGGGTGGGGTGGGGGTGCCGGCAGCTCGCCGGCCCCATAGACTTTCATCATCCACGGAGCGTATACCGCCGGGATAATTGACATGTCACTTTCTCCCCGCTCATCGTATTTCGCGAGCGGGGAGAGGAGACGAACTCCATAGCTCTCTATGAGAACTGTGGATTACCGTAATGACTGTGACGGATTTCAGGCGTGAAATACGGAACGAAATCCGTCCCAAAATAAGCCATGTGAACATAGCCTAACAAAAAATAACAAACACTGTAGAGCCTGGCGTCAGCAGGAGGGATATAGTCCACCAGGGTGGGTCCGCCTCCTAGGACAAGGACTTATACCCAAGGTGCTGTGTCCCGCAATGACATTGGCGAGAAAGAGAAAATTGGCAGTATCCAGCAAAACATCATATCTCAGTCCCCAAGTAATACCCATCCAGTCCCCTCCCATACGTCCTCTAGTCTGCTCTCAGCTTTTGACTCGATGACACAAGAAGAAATATCCAGGCTCCTCTTGTCTGCTTGTCCCACTACCAGCTCTAATGACACCATTTCCTCCCACTTCATCCAGTTAATTTCTTCTGCTGTCATCTTCCACCTAACTACAATCTTTAACCTCTCTACTCTCGCCTAATCCGTTGTTTCTTCTTGACCATCTACAATCAGGTTTCCACACCTTACACTTCTCAGAAACTGTTCTAGCTAAAGTTTCAACTGATCTCATCACAGCTAAATCTCAGTGCAACTTCATCCTTGCTTCTTTGGGATCTCTCTGTAGCGTTTGACATTGTGGATCACAAACTTCTCCTCAGTATGCTCAGTACTACTGGCCTCAAGAACACTGCTCTCTCTTGGTTCCCGCTCGTTTAGAGTCTCATTTGCAAGTTCTACCTCCTCTCCTCTTGCTGTTCGGGTTCCTCAAGGATCGGTTCCATGTCCACTCCTCTTTTCACTCTACACAGCCCCTACTGGGCAGATTTGGCTTTCAGTACCATCTCTACGCTGATGACACTCAATTATACACCTGTTTCCGTGACCTCACCCCTGACTTCTTGTCATTCCACCATCTACTAATCAACCCCACCCTGCTATTTCTCTTTCAGTGTGTGGCAACAAGACCAGTGACTTGGGGTCAAACTACATTCCGATCTATCCTTCACTCCCTATATTCAATCTCTTGCCTGTTCTTATCATCTGCACCTTAAGAACATCTCCAGAATCCATCCTTTTCTTACTGTGGAAACAACTCAAACTCTTATTGTTGCGCTTAAACTTTCTTGTCTTGACTTCTGTAACTCCTTGCTCTCCATCTCTGTAAACTCTCCCCTCTCCAATCCATCCTGAATGCAGCAGCCAGGTTCCCTTTCTTATATCACATACATGGCAGCAATTAGTTTCCTAGGCTCATCTTTCTTTCTATAATGATGCCTCTACACTGTGTCAGCCATTGCACTGGTTTCCCATTCAGTACAACATAAACTAATCACGCTCATCCATAAATCTCTTCAAAATTCTGCACCACCCTACATCTCCTCCCTCATTTCTGTCTACCACCGTACCCGATCTTAGATTACATACCTAAATGCTTTTTGAAAAAATTCCTACATACCCTTTGACTGTTTTTTAGTACTGCTGACATTGTGTTGTGTTTGCATATCTATGGGAGCTGGCACAGAGCGCTGGCCTGCGCATAGTTCTAAATTACCCGGCGTATTGCAGCGCATACAATATACCATGTGAACATACCCTTAATGCTTATTGATTTCTGGGAGGAAGAACAGAAGAATAGCACAATGCAGAATATTAAGAAAAGATGTTACAGCAAGTCCTCCTTGAATCATAGCTGTATTTAAAGAAGTAAATGTGTTATTGCATTCCACCAAACTGGTGGAAAAGAGAACTGTACATAGGTTCTAGTACAATGTCTGAGTCTAGAAGTTTTAGAGGCCAATGAGCACAGAATGATCATTGTGCAAAATGAAACATATAATTCCACTCCACAGGCTCCTGTATTAAATCCCACTTCCTAAGAAATAGAGCAATGCAATAGAAATAAGTTCCTCAGTGTGATTGCAGTGTATTAATAGAGATTTTCATTTATATGATTCAATGTGGTGTCTGGTACCAGAAAATAAACATATTGCTAGATAGAAGAAAGCAAACACATGAGTAACACAAACTTTAGGTCTTTCTTACATTGGCCTGATACTGTTCCAAGATGACATGTCCTGGAAACTCGGGCTCTGGCACGGCAGCAAACTTCTTTATAATATCTTCCAAAGCTTGCAGTCCAGCCATCCTCAGCTGATTGCTGTGATCTGTAGCAGCCATGAAAGCCATCCGAATAAGGTCAGAAAGATGTAACACCAAAAAGTCACCTATGAAAAAAAATATAAAAGGAGATGGCATTTCACTTATCTGCCCCATACAGGAATATTTTGGCCTCAACGAGCAGATAATGCCTATAGGTTTTTGATAAGTGCCATTTTCAAGGCTATAGAAAACTTTTGTAAAATTTTTTAAACATCCTACTCTCTTGACCTGTTGTAAATTTAGCCCATGGAGGTACATGCCATGTCTCTGGAGGGCATTGCTTTGCCCTCATGCTTTGTTTTTAAAATGCAGCGAATTGTATGATCGTAATCTTGGAGATGACTGACTATTAGCTATCTGAGTAGTGAGTACTTGGCTTATAAACACTGCCCTAAGGAAGATAAGTTTTCATGTTTAAAGTAATTAGTGCTAAATGCTTAAAAAAGGTTAAAAAAAAAGTTCCACTTTCACAATTTTCTCTTCTACTTTTACTCATGTTTTCAAACTGAGGGCCTTCTGAGGCTTTCGTAAGGGGTTGTCTCACCATGTCGTTTGACAGAGCCACAGACCATTTTACATTCACTTCTAGGTTAGGCTGCGGGCGGGTCTACAGAAGTGATTGGCATATTGCATACTCTGCTTTTCCCAGCTGTTACAGTGATATGAGTGCAGGAGCTTTGCAATCTGTACTGCACAAGGCTACAGAGCTCTAAAGGGTTAAAGCTTGCCTGTAACATAGATAACCAAGAGCCTAATCTGGAGATAACACTCAGCAGGTGGTCGGACATGGTTGGACAGGGCAGCTGGAGCATTGACAGCAGGGAGAAATGGTCTGTAACCTGGAGAAACTTGTGTACACAAACAGATAAAATCTCCTCTAGCTCCTAAACAAAGTAAGACAGCAAGCTATTTGGTAATAGTCTTTATTTACCTTTGCTTACATGTTTAAAGATAATCATTGTGGTGAGACTAACCCTTTAAGAGAGGTACATTATGACTTCAAGTATGTGCAGTTTAGGGCGACTAAGGACTACAGCTACAGATCAGGTTGGCATCGTTTTTATTTCTTTTGTGCTACAGTTTTTCTTTTCTGTCAAAACTCTTAAAGGGCTTGTCTGGTTTTATAAAAAGAAAAAAAAAACAACAACAAAAAACCAAAAACATTTTCATATACACCATTAGTGAATTTTGAGTTAATGGGTGGAAGGCATCTCCTCCCTCTAGGATCCTCATCTCTTTCCAGAGTGTATTATAGTAACAGAGAGCAGCTCAACTATGAAGCACTTGCTCTGCCCTGTATTACAGAAATAACCAATGATTAAAATGGGCAGTATGTAATTCATCTCTTACTATCAGATCTCCTCATACATTACATCTGATTTCTGGGTATCCCAGTTAAGGGATGCTTTGTGCCACGTTTATTTGCATGGAGCAGTTCCAATAAGTAGCAATCATAACAGCTGATATACCCTTTAAGAAACTATTCTGAGTGATCTCACAGAAGAGATTTAAAAATAAAAATTCTGCCTGCTCTTTGCACGGTTCAATAACATTATAAAAGACAGCAGACTATTGTGAGTATTAAAGCTGAAAGTTGGCACAGGACCAGTAAAAGTTTAAACACAATATCAGCTGCACCTGTTAGCTTTTTTTCCCAGGAGCATATAAGACTAGAGACGCCTGCTTCTGGGTCCAGTTTAGTTCAGCCATTGAGCTGTGAACAAGGCCCAAAATGGTGGTGTTTTTTTAGTAAGTAATTTTTTTTGTTGTAAATTATTAGTGTAGGGACTCCTAAGACATGAGGACCGTTGACGTTGCTTGCGAGCTTGCGTATTTGGGGCCCCGGTACCAACTAATACCTCATATTTAACATTTTTCCAGTATGACATTTTTTTTATCTGCCCAACAGTGCTGGGGAGCTAAGGGTGACTTTGTTTTGTGTTGGATACCCAGAAGTGCTGGGCAGCCGGCCTAATCTGTTAGTATGGGTGTCACTAAGAGGCTGTAAGCCAGCATGGTGCACCACAAGTTTTGCACCCTTATGTGTTGCTTTATCTATATGCAATTGTAATACCGATAGCCACCCCCCTCATGCCCTGAGGATGTGCAAGTGGTTGTTTAATGGGTATTTTTGCAGTATCTCCATTCAATATACTGTGGTTTTTCTGCATGCTGGTGTGAACAGGTACTAAGCTAATGTGCAGTCTGTATCATTTAAGGCTATGTTCACACGGCTTATTTCAGAACGTATTTACGTCGGATTGCCGATCGAAAATCCGTTCTGAAATCAGATGTAAATCAGTTGTCACTTAGTGTGGCACGAAATCCGGCCCAATAATTGACATGCACATTGTTTTTCCGGCCGTTTTGCGGCCGCAAATCCGCGGCGGTAATACGGCACGGAAATACATGTCGTCTGAACGACGACACGTATTTTCCATTAAAACCAATATTAAATGGCCTGCAACTTATTTCAGACTGATTTCGGAATGGATTTACGATCATAAATACGGCGGCAAATCCGTTCCGAAATAAGCCGTGTGAACGAGGCCTAAGTGTTCCTTTAGCTGTGGGATCTTTGAGTTGTTATTCAGCAATCAGCTGCACCTGTTAGCTTTTTTTTCCCCGGAGCACAGAAGGCTAGATGATGCCTGCTTCTGGGCCCAGTTTAGTCCAGCCATTGAGCTGTGAACAAGGCCCAAAATGGTGGTGTTTTTTAAACACAATATTGCCCTACATGTGGATGCTGTGACAAAATCACTATTTAACCCCTTAACATCCGCCCATCGTCTTTTGACGGTGGGCAGTGCAGGTCAATCATCTGCAGCGACGTCTGTTCCCAGCGCAGCTTAACACTTTGTTTAGCGCGGTTCATGACCGCAACGTATTCAAAGGGCTTTTCCCCTGCTCTGTCGGTTGATCGGGACTCCAGTGACCCGACAGGGCCGGGGAATGACTGCACGGTTAGCCCTGGGACCTAGAGAAGCCCCAGGGTTGTCTGTGTAGGAAACCAGCGATCAGGGCAGACTGTGTGCTGACACAGATTATAATATATATGAGGGTGAAAGTTGCTATTGCACTGCTCTTCCCCATTTAGGTCTATGGGAGTTCCAAATATAGCTAAGCACTCTTGATTGCCTATATTCAGACCTGCAATACAGAAAATAATGGAAAACTGTGCACGCACAACCATCTCCCCATTCCCTTGCTACAATCTAGCCTCAGAAAGGGATTTTTCTGTGTTGCAAAACTTCTTTAAGTTTAATGTGTTAACATTTACAAACATTATCAATTTATACATTTATTATTACTTAAAAAGGTAATTACTATTAGAAACTGAAATGAAAGAACCAAAGCATGTAGTCTTACTTTTGGGATTTTTCATTTTCAAGGTGCGAGCAGCAGCTAAATCAAAGTGTGGTTTGTTAGCGTTTTCACACAGCATGATAATGCGGCAAAGACAATCAGCTGCAAATACTCGTGTGGCCCAGCGAGGAGCTACAAATGGTTTTGATTTATCATCTTCTCCAAGTGTGGTAAACATAGTATCATCATCCATTTCATCCTTCTTCTCAGTCTCTTCATCCCTTCCACCAGCTACTAGGCTAGCTGTGGCCACATCTAAGATGAGAAATTGCAATAATTCACACTGGAACAATGAATCAGTTGCAATAGAGGACACAACAATGTATGAAATAAATATAAAACACATATATTGCAAGGAAATATGATAATTTGTCATATCAAACCATTATTCCATTCCCTGCTCTCCAGTAATTTCATTCAAATAAGTTTGGTCATTTCAGACAATTATGGCATATCAATAGGATATGCCATAAGCGTCTGATATCCAAGAGTCCCACCTCTGGAACCCCCACCTATCATGACAACAAGGCCAAGATGGCTCTGTTCTAAACAAAAAAGCGGTCAATCATGCAAAGTACTCTTCTTTATGTTCTATATTTGACTGATCTAGATCTAAGCAAGTTTCAGGTGTGCTCCACTGTACTTAGAACTCCTATTGTAATGAACAGAGTGCCATGAACGTGCAACCTCCTCTGCATTCGGAACAGAGGCTTCCAGGTGTCCGCTCCCAAGATAATGGTAGGCAAGACCCACACTGTTCTAACATGTACAGCGTATTTTATTGATATGCCATGAATGTCGGAGATGAGAAAACCCTTTTAAAAGTCTAACCCTATCTTTATATTAATAGATGGGAACATACATTTCAAACTATTTCAAATTAACACATCAAGTTTACAGCGCAGTGGATAATGATAGGGTTTTTGGAAAGCAAGATACAAAATCAAGAAAAAAAAATTATAAAAACGGAATTTTAATAAAATTGAATATTACCGAAAAAAGCATTTAAAGGAAAAAAAAAGGAACAACATAGTTCTAAACCAAGAGATGAGGTTAAATACAGAAATTTCATGCAATTTTGATAATCATATCCCATTCAGTATTATCCACAGGAACAAGATGCGGTCTATGAATAATAATGAGTCATCACCATATCAAGCAATCATCCGAATTACAGAATCATTTCATTTAAAACAACTTAAAGGAATAAAGCATATAAAAAAAGATACATACCACTAGTGGCTGCCAAAACATCTTTGCACAACAGCAACCAATGAGACAATTTGTCCACTGCCAAAGAAGACAGCATGTGTCCCAATGTGTCATGAATGTCTGAGCACAGTTTGCGGTCTGTTTCCCGATCCAGCATTCCAAACAATACTCCCTCCAAACCTGTATCCGTTATGTTTATATCTGCAAAGAAAAAAAACATAATTATTGTTGCTACCTCCAAACAAATGGTGGCATTTTGGATACATAACAGGAAACATTAAAAGGTGACATGTATGAATTCTGGCACTGATAGACCAGTTCTAAATCGCTTTAAGGTAGTATAGACTGCGCCAGAATGTATGAACCTGTTCCTCTGCAGTTCATACATGCAGGCACAGTCTAGTGCCAATACGAGAACTCAGGCTCAGGCACCACCTTTAAACTTGGTCTGACTGTTCTTACTGTTCGTGCCAAAGTTTTGGCGTCAAAGAATTATAAATGTGTCTACTTCTACTAATGTGGTGCGACGCCCCCAGAACGCTCCAAAACAAAGTTTGGATTACGCCTGTTCATATATCTATAGAACTAGTCTACTACAGCTTTTTGAGGCCAGAATTCTGGCGTAGCCCCGTTCATACATGTCACCCTAAGTACTATTGCTTGTCAGTATGAATCATGGGTACAAATTAACCAATGTGCAATTTTTTATCAGTGGCTGGGTTTGTGAGCTGCTGCTAGTTATCTGCACTGGTTTTATCTTTCCCAAGTAGCACTGGGTTCAGTCTATTGTCCAGCCATTGAGCTATAAGTATGGCCTTGTTGCGTTTTTGAGTAAATAATGTCCAATTTTTCTGTGATTTTTCTACAAATTAACCTAACCTGCTGTGTGTGTCCAATGCAAATACTTCATTTATCTAAACTTGATAACGAGGAATCAATAATAAAGAGGTTATCCAGCAATAATTCAACAAGAAAAGCAACATACTTGTTGAATGAAGGAATGAATGAAACAATCCTTACTTCTCCACCCCCTTGCTGCTGCCATTCTGACACTGCCCAGGTCCTCACTGTTCTCAAGTTTCTGGTTTGAACACATAGGAGATAGCTAAGGATGTCCGCTCAGCTAATTTTCTATATGTTAAGACCAAGTACTAGGAAGTAGAGGATCATTGGGGACCAGGACATAGTCAGAATGGCAGCAGCAAGGGAAAAGCAAATTATTCAAGTCTTTATGGAGATTCATTCCGTGTTTAAACAGTAAATCGGTGAGCAAAGTCAATTTAATTAATTTAAAGGAGTAGTCTCATCTCAGACATTTATGGAATATCCACTGGCTGTGCCATGGATATTTGACAGATATAGATACTGCCGCTAGATAGTCACTGCCACCACTACATTTACACCGGCTGCCTCAACAAGTAGGGCTGGGATCCCTTTCTAGAAACAGGTGTGGGTCCCAGAGGCATACCCTGAACATATGTGATAAAAGAGTAAGATTTGAAAACCCCTTTAACTGTTCCCATTGCTGCAATTTTTGATGACATTTTAATTTTATTCATCCCTGCCTTCCATGAGCCAACATTTGTTTTCTATTTTTCCATTCACATAGCCGTACGAGAGCTTGTTTTTCGCAGGACGAGTTTTATTTTTAAGATACCATTGACTGCACTAGGACAAATTTTTGGTGGGCTGGGAAGAGAAAAAAAAATCAATAAGGTTATTGCTTTATAGGTTTTATTTGAACGACATGTTATCTTTATTCCATGAGTTTTTGTTATATTTTGCTACTTTAAAAAAATAATTAAGGCCATTTATTTGTTCCTCATATTCTAATACAATATGTTTGCATGGACACGGCCATACCAACTATGTTTTCTTTTATATATAGTGTCAAGTGGATGATTTAATGTAAAACATTAAATAAATAAAAAAAAGTTTTTTAATTTTAGATATTTTTAAAACTGTTCTTAAAGTTGTTTTATATGAATTTATTTAGTCCCACAAGGGGGTGCAATGACTAGTACAACAGCTTGGTTACTTTTACCACATCTAGCAGGGTGTATCAGGACTAGTATCATTGCAAACCTGGTGGTCTTTATCAAGCCCCAGGATCCCACGTGAACTACTAAGTACTTGTGATGGTATCTCAGGGGGTGCCCCTTGTTTTATGGCTACAGTGACCACGGCATCTAAGTGGTTATTTCTGATCCCAGCCATGTATGGTGGAAGTCAGCTGTAAATAACAGCTGTCACCCAGTATATATAACTTTATGTCACCTTAACGACATCATGATGTACATCTATATCAGAGGGAGGGTTCAAGCATAACATACAATATGAGAGCAACCTTCACCTAAGTGTTTTACACACTTTTGAGTAAGTAAAACAAACATTATAAATGAACACTAATATGATCATTTCTACTTACTGATACCACTGCTTTCCTTGTCTCCTGCATTCTTAGCAAGGTTCATAGCATATTCACACACTTCAGCTGCTTCTCTTTGGGCCAGCTGCCTGAGACAAGCTACAGCTGCACGTCTCAGTAACAGGTGAGAACTGCCCAGGTGGACCTGAAACATAAATTATTTATTTGACTTTATTCACAGATTGCGGCCGAATTTACATTTTTGCTACAATGTAGCAGAAACACAGCTGTTTTGTAAGGCCCCGTTCACACGGCTTATTCCCGACGGATTTGTGCGCCGTATTGAGCGCACAAATCCGCCGTGAATAAGGGGCGGGACGGGGCGGGGCTGGAGCGCGGCGGGGGCGCCGCTCCCGGCCCCATAGACAATGCATTGTTTACGGCGCGTCCGCGCCGTAAATAATGTGCATGTCACTTTCTCCCCCCGCGGCGGATTTGCCGAGCGGGGAGGAGCGACGGATCCACTGCTCTCATAGAGAACAGTGGATTTACCGTAATGACTCCGACAGATTGGCGCCGTATTGAAGCGCAAATCCGGCGCGGAATACGGCGCCAATCCGTCGGCAAATAAGCCGTGTGAACGGGGCCTAAAACCACAATTCAACATGTGAATACAGCCTCATAGCCCAACAGCATTTTTCATTGTTTAAGTGATTATATAGATACAGTTGAAACCAGAAGTTTACATACACTATATAAAAATACACATATGCACATTTTTCTCACTGATATGAAATCAGAATAAACCTTCCCCGTTCTAGGTCAATTAGGATTACCAAAATTATTTATATTTGCCAAATGCCAGATTAATGAGAGAGAGAGAGAGAGAGAGAGAACCTTGAATTACTTTCTGCAAAGTTAAAAGTTTACATACATTTCATTAGTATTTGGTAGCATTGCCCTTAACTGTATGACTTGGGTCATTGTTTTGGATAACCTTCCACAAGCTTCTCACGATAGTTGGTAGGAAATTTAGCCCATTCCTCCTGGCAGAACTGGTATAAATGAGCCATGTTTGTAGGTC
Source organism: Phyllomedusa bahiana (assembly GCA_025379985.1). Classification (NCBI taxonomy): domain Eukaryota; kingdom Metazoa; phylum Chordata; class Amphibia; order Anura; family Hylidae; genus Phyllomedusa; species Phyllomedusa bahiana. The sequence goes on along the minus strand of JAODAL010001068.1, from coordinate 116,806 downwards.
GCCTTGCTCGTACCTGCCTTTTCAGCTTTGCCCATACATTTCCAATAGGATTGAGATCAGAGCTTTGTAATGGTCACAGCAAAACATTGACTTAGTTATCCTTAAATGGGTTGTCTCACTACATTGATTCATCTTACCTGTTTTCTTGGTTTAATTTGAATTCAGGGGCGTGTTTACTGGCTTCCACTAGGCTGCAGTAGAAGCCAGGTCTGTAGCTATAGCAACCATGCTGGTAGCCTATCAGGAGACAACAAACAAGTCTGTCGTTATAGAGACCTGAGGAACTGATGCAGCCCATACAAGAGAGGATATCTAGGAATAGGTAGGACACTATTAATGGACATATACTGCAATGTGACTTTTTTTTGCAAGATCTTTCACATAAAAAGCAATCCTTGTAGTGAGATAACCCCTTTAAGCCACTTTGGCAGTATGCTTCAGGTTATTGTCTATTTTGAAGACCCATTTCCACCCAAGCTTTAACTTCCTGGCTGATATCTTGAGATGTTGCTTCAGTATTGCCACATAATCTTCTTTCCTCATGATGCCATCTATTTTGTGAAGTGCACCAGTCCCTCCTGCAGAAAAAAACCCATAACATGATGCTGCCGTCCCCGTGTTTCATAGTTGGGATGGTTTTCTTAAGCTTCCAAGCTTCTCCCTTTTTCCGCCAAACGTAATGATGGTCATTATGGCCAAACAGTTAAATTTCTGTTTCGTCAGACCACAGGACGTCTCCGAAAATGTAGGTCTTTGTTCCTGTGTGCATTTGCAAACATTAATCTGGCTTTCATATGTTTCTTTTGGAGTATGGATTCTTCCTGGCAGAGTGGCCTTTCAGCCCATTTTGATTTAGTACTCGTATCACTGTGAATAATAACACAATCTTACCAGCTTCCTTCAGCATCTTCACAAAGTCTTTTGCTTTTGTTGTTGGGTTGATATGCACATGTTGGACCAAAGCACGTTCATTTCTGAGACACAGAACCCGTCTCCTTTCTGAGCAATATGATGGCTGGACATTCTCATCTTGCTTGTACAGATGAACAAGGCACCTTCAGGTATCTGGAAATTGCACCCATTGATGAATCAGACTTGTGCAAATCCACAATTCACTTTCTGATATCTTGGCTGATTTCTTTAGACGTTCCCATGATGCTACACACAGAAACAGTTTGTTTCTGGTATGTTTTGAAATTCATCCACAGGTGTGTCTCTATTTAATTCAGATGTTGCCAATAAACCAAAAGCGTCCAAAAGACAGGACATCATCATATGGGCTGTTCCAAATTGTTTAAAGGCAGAGTAATCCTAGCGTATGGAAACTTTTGACTTTGCAGAAAATAATAAAAATGCCTTAAACATTATCTCTCTCTCTCATTATTCTGGCATTTGGCAAATATAAATAATTTTGGTAATTCTAACTGACCTAAAACGGGTAAGGTTTATTCGGATTTCATATCAGATAGTGAGAAAAACATTTATATGTGTCTTTTTATGTAGTGTATGTAAACTTCTGGTTTCAACTGTAGATATTACATTTTATTACACCATCATTGCATGGAAAAGGACATATAAATCTCTTTAGAACAAAAACGTAAGGGCAACTTACACACAGACAAGGAACAAGACTTGACAAGTTGACGTGACGAGGGGCAAACATATGAAGTTGCTGAAGGCAGGAGATGGCAGCAGCCTGGACTAGCGAGTCTGAGTGATCCTGCATAATTGCACAGCCCACAAGGCACGAAGAACGGATGGTAGATATAGTTGGCCCATTGCCTGTAAAGTAATACAACTTTTTATTATACAATATCATCTAGTGATACAGCAAATGAAATGAATAAGGTCTTACATATTGCGTACCCAAAAACTGCAATATCACAGTTAAATCTATGAAGTCAGTTAACCTAGTCTGAATGGCACGGAGTCATAATCTCTTACCCTGCAGTTCTGGACCCACAGTTGTTATGATTGCGCCCAAACACCGGCCGAGACACTGATGCACTTCCGTGTGTGAAGGAGGGACAGTCAGCAGCAATGTAAGCACCAAGGAAAGTGTTGGCTCCACATAACCCCGATACATTGGGCCGCTTGAATCCACAATGAGTGCAAGTGAATGGAGAGACCAAGTCTGTGGGGGAAATTTAAAATGTTAAAAACTGAAGATCGGTAATTTTTCTAATGAGTTATGAACACATTTATAGACACACACAATGAGAACACCATGTTGCATATAAGCAAATTGATATATTTTTACCTGAACTTCTGGTGAAGTGCCATCCTGAGCGAGTGCCAGGAGAATGCTGACACTAGTCTTCAAGTGCTGCCCTGACCCAATTCCTCCAACATAACGGTGCAAGCAGCCAAGTGCCAGTGAGTGGCCTGTTCTGGACACTACATCTCTAGCAGACTTCAGTCTAGGTTAGCAAATACAAGCGATCAAAAGATAATAAAATTAATTAAAATGATCACACTTAACTATGTACAATGAGGACCAAAGATTTACATAGAAAAAAAAAAAAAAGAAGCAAACTGATGACCATTTCTAGCCTCTATCAAATGAAGGACAATATAGTGCCAAAAAGGACTTTAATATTTCATGAGATAATTCTGATTCCATGAACAACTATTCTCTACCACACACAACGGATATCTAAGATCTTAGAGACTCACTTGTCAAAACTGTATTGTGCCATTCTGGCAATAAACGTTGCCTCTCCAACCACTTGAGCCATCCTGCCCAAAGCCTCCCCAGCCGCACATCTCAGGATAGGATTAGGATTATCAAGGGCACCCATAACCAAAGTCAAGGCAGATTTTCTTACTTCTTCAGGACCCAGTGAGCTTTTGTTTTCTGCCAAGCCCTAAATACAAGAGCATAAGCTTTAGAATAGTGGAGATAAAGATCACATAGAGTGTGTAGCCAGAATAATGCATTTACAGACAAGTACATATAGGGGTATATTGGGGAGATTTGAGTAAAGGAAGGTGCTACAATTAAGGATGATAAGAAGACAGGTCATATTAATTGGGAAACCAGGAAGATTTGTTGCTCTTAAAGGTGTTGTCTCATTACAAAGATTAGCTTTCAACATGTAGGAAACAGTAAATGAAGACCTTTTTTAAATACATTGGTTTATTTTACTTTGTTAATGAGACTAAAATGATTTTTAGCAGCTCTGAGTTCACTCAGGTTTCCATTCTGCTCTCTCCTCTTTGTATTATCTGATAGCAAGGATGAGGTCATCACACAGGTCAGCACACAGAAATGCAGGCAGCTTGAGTGTTATCTGATCTAACAAACAAAGGAGACTTTTGTTTACTTTAGCTTTGAAGATTTTTTGAACTATAGAAAAATATCTCTTGCGCTCATGTCAGAGTAATTAACAGACCTTTGAATAAGGTCTTATCACCCACAACCAGACCAGGAAAAAATACAGGATGCATGAATGAAAGCGGCACTTTTGGCACTGTGAAACAGTGTGGTGAGACAACTCTTTCAAGTTAACATGAAAACAAACAAACAAATTCATATGGCTTTCCTGAGTCTTTATCTGCTACCTGTGATGTTTTCTGTGTTAGCCTCCCTTTTCTGTAGCTAAGCAGCAGCATTTTTGATTTAAAGGGGTTTTGCCATGATGTAATGTTGACGTGGGATCCTCAAAAATGGGTATTGAATCACTTTTCTAAATATATGTGATTACAAAAAGTGAAGCCTGTGAGAGCAACAGCATTAGTTTCCTGAAAGTTTACATTAGACACGACCAGGACACTGACAGGAGCTGTTCTGGCCCTGCTTGCGTTTTTGCACTTCTTATCTGATGACAGGGACCATGAAGGAACTTGCAAGGGGCTGGGGAGAAAGTGCAGTGTATGAGTGTCCATAAATAGCAGAAAAATCAGATGAACGCTCACCGGGAATCGCGGGCTGATTCAGGGTCCGCTGTAGCTCCATCAACACACAAGTGCGTTTTATACTCTAATTGAGCAACCGGAGCACGAGTGCTGGAAATTTTTCTTCATACATTGCAGTGTATGAGTGTCTGCTGTATAGAGAATCCACTGTTGTAATGTTATTATTTGAGTAAACTTTAGAGATGCTCCCTGCTTCCTTGCTCTCTGCTCACTACCCTCCTTCTCACCCCTGCAGCCCTTCATGCTTTGTTTATATTCTCTCCTGAGCAGATAAGAGGTAAGGAACTCACTTCGTGGCAAAACCCCTTTAAAAGCAGATTCCATGTGTTCTGTAAAACTACAAGACTCGGGGCCCTTTGCTGTACTTTGTCTATCTTCCTCGCTTACGAAATAGGACCAAAGGGGTATGGTATGGCTTCAAAGAGTACCCGGAAAAACAGCCAAACCCAAACTCATCTGAATTCCTGGGATACACAGAGAACTATTTCCATTGTGTGTAGACACACAGAACACACAGAACTACTGAGCTTCTTGCCAATCAACAGCTGATGTAATGCTTCAGGAGGTTCACAGAGAATGTAGTAAAAATATGTGCATAACTGGATTTTAACCATTTAGAATAAAATTGAAAGCTTTATAGACTTCTTTTGCTGCTGGATTTTTCTCCATATTTCATGTACTAGCATAGTTTCTGGCAGCTGTGGGACGTTTGAATGTTCCTCTGAAATGGTTAGCTTGCATACTGCGCTCATATGTCATAATTTCAAAGCTTTTGGATAAATTAAATGTATTTTTATGAAAGAAAAAGCATTGTCGGTCAGAGTTTGTGAATTATAGCTGTTGGTGTGGCTGTTGGAGGAGCTGATGCAGACACATGCACATCGAAGGTGAGCTGACTGTTTTATATGTAGTGCATACATTAGAAAACTTCCTCACTATAGGAACACTATGTAACTTTACTACAATAAAATTAAAACCATAATATAGTAAATCACAATAGTAAGGATTTTAAATTTACCACACAGCTTCAAAAAACATTACCTTAAGAGCGCTAAGCACCGCTGTAAAGATGTTAAGCTGCACAGATTGCTGGCGGACTCCCTTAGCCTGCTTCACACACTCTGCAAAATGATCCAGCATTTGCAACCTAAAAACCAATGCCAAGGGTTTTGTTATATTCAGAATTTTGCTGCAAAATGTCAACATTTTATTTTCGTACATACAAAATCTCCTGTTTAATGCCATACTTAGTACAATGCCCATAAGCAGTACAACTGTAATCGTATTTAGCAGACAGCAAAATAGGACATGAAGAATTTCTGCATTCAGACAGCCACAAATAAAGCTCTGCACAGGAGTCATAAAAGTAGTGCCAAGAAAAGGATCAAATCTAGCAAAAACAGACCAAAAAGCTTTTCCAAAGGTTTTACTTGACATCTCATGAGGCCTGGTCTCTTGAGATGTGGTCTAGTTCTTGACGCTAAACACACAGTTCCTGTACATAGCAAGCTGTATTATGTCCGTTTGAATAAGGCCTCAGTGTATAGCTTTGGTACTGCAAGTATTCTCAATGAAAGGTTATTAACCATCAGAATTGACATCATTTAACTATTTGAGTCTGTACCATTCTATATCACAGTGGTGCAAAGAACAGTGATCCCTCAAGTTACAATGTCCTCAAAATACACAGTGCCCCATTTATGAAAACTGTCTAAGCTTAAGGGTATGTTCACATGTCGTTTTATGGGCTGCTTTTTAGCAGGTTTACACACTGGAAAACAGCCCAAAATCAGCCTTAGAAAAGCTTAAAGGGCTTGTATCACTATAGGTTTTCAGCCTACCTCAGTGTGTCTTGCACCATAGAATTTTTTAATTCAGGAGTGGGCTTCTTGTCTGCCTCTTCTCCTCCCTCTCCCCCCTCCCTGCACCTACGTCATCCCCCCTGGCCTCACTTGTGCTCGCTCCCGATGCTAAGGCTATGTTCACACGGCTTAAAATGGGACGTATCTCGCCGTACTGCGCGAAATACGGGGCGAGATACATCCCAGTCATTACTGTAATCCACAGTTCTCATAGAGAACTATGGATAACGTCTCCTCTCCCTGCTCGCACGATACGGTGAGCGGGGAGATAAGTGAAATATAGAAGCCGTGAATAATGAATGTGTATGGGGCCGGCGGGCTGCCAGTCCCCCCGCCCCGCCCTTGCTCCCGAGCACACGGCGTAATTGCGGGGGGAAATACATCCTGCAATTATGCAGTATGAATATTCAGACTTAGCATTGGGATCGTGGTCCAGGAAAACTAGATGAAAGTTTACTGCCCCATGCCTCCTACTCAAAGTTGTACCTCATCCACTAACTAAAGTGGACGAAACAAGTAATAAACTTTACTGTGCCTGTCCTTTAGATAGTGGAAACCCAGAGCAGCAGAGTGCACACAGACAGCTCTCATCTGGCTTCCATACAGCGGTGGGGGAGGGGGAGGGGTGGAGGAGTGTGGTGTTCTGCTGCCAGGGTTAACCCTCTATGTGCCTGCCGAGGTCTACCAGCCAGCTGCTCACTGCTGGATCAGCCGCACTGTGCTGCCACTGTGGTCGAGCTCTTGCTGCTTCTCTCCACAGATTCAGGAGACAGCAGAGAAATGGCTGATCTAAAAGTGTGGATCCGGGTGTGGAGCTGAAAAGTCTGTGGAGCTTTGTATGCAAATAAAGCAGAGATGGGGGGTATGTAAGCATTCTTATGCCCCCTGCTCTGCTATATTAGCATACAAAGCTCCATGGATATCTCAAGTAACATCAAACACTGTTATGTGCCGTCCTCCCTTCAGACACAAACTATGCTGTGCCCCATCTCCATTCATAGCGGAGGACAGGGACAGTATAGTGTATGACATACATGCAATGCGTCTGTGGAGCCGACGTGTCTGTGAAGCTCTGCTATAGAAATACAGCAGAGCAGGGGGCATATGAAAGGTTGAAAGCTTGAAATGATTCAGGGCTTGTGCACTTGCCCTGAATCTTTACTCATCACCAAGAAGACAGAGAGGAGAATGTGCGCGCTCCTGAGTCTCCGACCTGCAGTGAGGAGCTGCTGATGTCACCAGCGACGGCAGCCAGTGACAGAAAGACAGCAGGTCGGTGGCTATAGTGACCAGAGGAGCCAATGCAGCTATTACTAAAACGGAATATATAAAAATCAGTAGGACATTTTTAATAAACACACATTGCAAAACAGCTTGTTTTTTAAAGATCTTTAGATTAAAAAACAATCATTTTAGCAAGACAACCTCTTTTAAATTATAGTCAATGAAAGAAGATTTTAAATACGCCTGGTTGTTCACATTAAGCCTATTTCACAAGCGTAATTGCCAACGGATGTAAATATAAATGACGTAAAAATAAATACATTTCAATTCTTGAGGTGTTTTTCACTCCAAAAAATCCCTATAAGAAACAGTGGAGACAAGATTTTTCAAAATACGCTTCCAAATATACCTCCAATCAGGTGTTTTTTAAAGCTGATTTGGAAGCCGATTTTGAAGCATAAATTTACAATTCAAAAAACAGTGTGTTATCATACCCTAAGACTGGCTTTGTTACCCATAGCAACAATCAGAGCTCAACGTTCTTTTCTTTTACTGATCTGGAAAAAAATAAAAGACAAGCGCCTGATTCGTTGCTATGGGCAACAAGGATGGTCTTAGGGCTTGTTCTCACGGAGTATACACTCCTTGTTACAAGTGCTTTAGGGATCCGTCTTGGGGTCCGCTCTGTCGGTCCCCAAGACGGATCTAACAATTAGCAGTGAGATTCTCACTGCTCGCTGTGCTGAACACGCAGCAGTGTTCACATGAGAGAACGCAGCTCCGTGTTTCAATAGCGCAGCTGCGCTCCGTCTTGAAAAGAATTGACATTGGCGGTCACATCTCTCTACAGTACAGCGCACTACTACATGTCCTGTGCTGCTCTTACATGTATTAGTGAGGTACATGCAGTGATTCGCGGTCTAGTAGCACCTCTCTACAGCACAGTGCGGTGTTACATGTCCTGTACTGCTCTTACATGTATTAGTGAGGTGCATGAAGTGATTAGCGGTCTAGTAGCGCCTTTCTACAGTACATTGCGGTACTACATGTCCTGTACTGCTCTTACATATATTATTGATGTGCATGCAGTGATTGGCGGTCCAGTAGCGCCTTTCTACAGAACAGTGCATGTTCTGTACTGCTCGTCACAGGTTAAACGGCTATTTTGGGCACCAGGTAAAGATGGAGGTATTTTCTTTTTTTTCTGGTAAACGGTGTATAAAGTACATGACCCAAAGAAGCTTCGGTCTTCGTATATTAGTACTGCCTACATTGAACAAGCAATCAATCACATGTTCAAGTCCCTTACCTATGGGGACTATTTTTTATTTATTTTTTTTAAATGAAAAAAAAAAAAAAGTTTTTGTTGGCGCTGTCACTGACCCAAAAAATTGGATTAAAAAGTGATCACAAGTCACATGTAACCCCGAGAACGATACCAATAAAAACTGCACTCCAACCCACAAAAATCAAGTCCTCGCAAAAAAAAAAAAGACTGGAAAACAAAAAAAGTTATTGGTAATAGAAAATGACGTTTTAGCACAAATAAAAAAAAAAACTAAAAACTTTTTCTATTTTTTTAACTACTAAACATGTCATTTCTACCAAACAGTGAACAGTTATGGTTTCAACATACATTGGTCATCACAGAACAAATGAATACTGTATGTTGAGGGATCACTGTATTTAAAAGGACAGATAAGAGGGGAGATTGCGCTAGATGGCAATGTTATGTCTGTTTTGTTATTGGTGTAGATTTTGGCACACTGGGCTTTATTAGTGTGCCTGAAACTAGTATGAGTGGGCATACTGAAAGGATGGATGTCACAAGGTCCATTTGACCCCTGTACTGTACTTAGTGAATTAAATTTCACCCCAATCTCCTTTTCTAAAAATTGTTATATAACCCACTGAAGAGAAGAGTATATTATCTTGGGAGAAACACGTCTGGGTGAATATGGAGTATTAGTTGGGCGAACTCGCTCCCATAGGAGTTCCACGGAGTAGTGAGGAGTCCTTTTAGGGGTAGAAGTGCGGAGTCGCTGTTATCAGAGTGGGTACCCCGCTAAGGGCAAGAGAAAGGGCTGAAGAGTAAAGGGATAGTTTATACCAACTTTACTCCATCCAAACGGACAAAAGTTTTGTATGCTCTGGAGACTGAAAGCCCATACTTGCTGTCTATTGTTTTGAATCCTGACCACGGTATTGAGGTGGTGAGTAAAACTAATATCTGTGAGATTGTATGTCCTTTTTTTGTCTATACTATAAGGTTAAATTTTAATGGATATAATAAAAATAATGTTTTAAAGGGATTTATTTGCTTTGTCGTTTAGATGGCAATGTAGCTCTTCTATGTCTTGATGTAGGTTAAACTGGCTAGATGTGATAAACGCACAAACTGACAGATTTTCACAAAAGTGAAATCAGATTAAGAGTTAAAATACAATGTTAAAAATGCAGACCTTGCAGATATTATCCATATCTAATTATTTAGAGATATGATTCACCATAATTATATACTTTTAAAACATAGACCATGACAATTCTGTGTTTAGTATCAGTGGGTACACTGCAGCCATCATTCATAAAATTCAGTATATGTGTTTCCGTGTGTTTCCAGAAATTCATAATATCAAAATGCACAGAATATTGCATTTCAGATAAATATTTTAATTAGTGCAGTTTTACTGCAGCAAACAAATTAAAATGATTACAACTAAATGTGCCAGTGTTTTTTTGTCAAATTAAACTTACAACATTCACTGTATAGTAAATATACCATGATAACTTTATTATCTCGGCCGATACAATTATGGCAATACCAAATATATGTAGTTTTTTGCACAACAAAAACCTTTTTCTTTTTTTTTTTTTTATTTTATGTTTTTGTATTTTAAATCCAGCGCATTATTTTTATATTTACATTTTTTTCATAAACCAAGCTGACGACTTATAGTTTTCATCAGTCCCACATTCACTGAAGTGAGAGCAAGTGAGGGCATGCATGGACTCTCAGACATGAGAGTACAATTATAAATGTCTAATTCTATTTTGAAAATTCTTTAAAAAGTCATAGCCTCAATGCTGGGCAAAATCATGGTAAAAATTCACTTAACCGCAAGAAATTTTTAATTATACTCTCATGCCTGAGTGTCCATGTATGCAGTCACTTGCTCTGACTTTGCTGAATTTGTTTTGACTTGCTGGGCCAGCAAGAGAGTGATCGTCATCTTAATACCACCGCATACTTTTCATCAGTGCTTGTTTGCAATTTTGTAACTTTTTGATTGATTTCTATTTCATTTTTTTGTAAAGCAAATAAGAAAAATACAGCAATTTTGTCTTTTTTTTTTTTTTTATTTTTTTTTTATTTAATAAGCCATCCTTCACTCTGTAATTTTTTAAAGTTTTGGGTGTTATGGATGTATATTTTTTTTTTTCTTAAATACGGAAAAAAGGTAAAGGAGAATGAGATTTTATTTTTTACTTTTTTAATTGATATCTACGTTAAGCATTATCTACATTTTCTTCAATGTTTAATGGACTTATACATGCTATTGTTTGATCACTCATATAATACAATGCACTATTTAGTGCAGTGCATTAGGTCTGTCAGTGTAAAACTGAAAGGTGTCCGAATCTGAAAGGTAAATCTGGGGGACTTCATTAGGTCCCTGGCTGCTCTGAAAGTCTGTTGGCACCCCTTTATTGGCAGGGGTGCCAATGCGCAGACAAGGGAGACAGACCCGTCCTTCTAAAACCACCTTAAAGCCGCAGTTGCTATTGACCACAGTTTCTAAGCAGTTAAATGGCACCAATGTGAGGTTTTTGTTAATCCTGGCTTGGTACACCTGTGCCAGTTTTTCTTATCCGGTCGCAAAAAGCTGAATGGATCAGAATAAGGGTTAAAGATGCTGTTTACCTAACGCTTGTTAGTCCTGTTACTGTGTGATGCGTTAAGAGTGCCATACTAACCTGTGTTTGAATGACACATGAGGGAAAACAACACCAAAGAGAGCCACTGAGGCATCAATGACGGAGACTCCAAGAGGCAATGGTCCTGGCACAGCCTCACCAGCTGGGATACGCAAGTAGATGGATGAGGGGTCGTGCTCTAGAGCTCCACTTCCAGAAGCACTGTTAGGTTGAAGCTGCACAAGAGTCAAATGAAACAAATAATTTAGAATACCAAATTTAAAGGGGTTTTGCTACGAAGTAAAATTGACGTGGGAAGCTTGCAAATGAAATAAACATTTTGACCATTCATTATTATTGAAAATTCTCCACCGTTTTTGTTTTAGCTGCTCCTTTAGTGATCCATTGTTTACATCTCGTCTCCAGGGGATACGACCAAGGCTGAGAGCTTTCAGTCCTGGTCCCACATGCTCAGACATCACTTCTCCTCTCAGGCAGCTACTGAGTGTTCAAACCCCAGGTGCTGTCATTGTACTCCCATCCTCTGTACTCCTTAGTAATTAGTCAAACAGTGCAAATAAATAAAAAGGAAACCTCAATGAGGTCTGTGTATTGATAAAGAGAAAAAAAACACAGGTCTGGTTCCTGCAGGGATTTGAACCCAGGGCCCTTGGGCTGTGAAGCAAAAACATTACCTCTCAGCTACTCACAATGCTTTACACAAACAGACCTTTCTTTGACTGGAGAGAGGAAAGGCCTGGTTATGTCATCCTGCTGGGTCACATGATCTGCAATTCAAACACATCACACATGCCTCCTTCTGAGCACAAAGAGCTGAAGAGCTGGATACAGGAGGTATGAAATGAGATCATGGCAAAACCCCTTTAATGTATGTTATACCTACATGTATACTATGTAGGCATTGAATAATAAATATTCAGTGATCGTTCCCTCCTCCTACATGATCATCCGAAGTATTGATGACTGTTTCTGACATTTGCAGCCACTATACCGCAGGATTCAGTACAAGACAATTAGGGTATGTTCACATGGCGTTGCTGACTCCATGTTGGGATACGTTTGTAGATGCGTGTTTGGATCCATTTTTCGCCCCATCTCACTGCTCCCTTTTGCTTCCAAACTCCTCGAGCAGCACGTCTACCTTCAGCTGTCCTCCCACCTCTCCTCCAACTCTCTTCTTGACCCACTACAATCTGGTTTCCGACCCCACCACTCTACCGAAACCGCCCTAATCAAAGTCACTAATGACCTAGTAACTGCTAAAGCCTCATGCCACTACTCTGTGCTCCTCCTCTTAGACCTGTCCTCTGCCTTTGACACTGTCGACCATTCCCTCCTCCCACAAATCCTCTCCTCCCTCGGCATCACGGACTTGGCCCTCTCCTGGATCTCCTCGTACCTCACTGATGGGACATTCAGCGTCTCTCATTCTCGCTCCACCTCCTCCACCCGGCCTCTTGTCCGTGTCCCCCAAGGGTCAGTCCTGGGCCCACTACTCTTCTCTATCTACACCCTTGGCCTCGGTCAGTTCATAGCCTCACACGGCGTTCATTACCACCTGTATGCTGACGATACCCAACTCTACATCTCCGGCCCAGATGTCACTTCTCTACTCTCCCGGATCCCTGACTGTCTGTCCTCCATTTCCTCCTTCTTCTCATCACGTCTCCTAAAACTAAATGTGGAGAAAACAGAATTCATCATCTTTCCACCATCCAACTCTACCCCTCCACCCGATCTCTCTATCTCAGTCAATGGCTCTACACTCTCACCGGTCCCGCAAGTCCGCTGCCTTGGGGTAATCCTAGACGCCGCTCTATATATCAAACCACACATCCAAACCCTTACCTCTGCCTGCCGCCTCCACCTGAAAAATATATCTCGCATCCGCTCATTCCTCAACTATGACACTACAAAAATGCTGGTCCATGCCCTTGTCATCTCTCGCCTAGATTACTGCAACATCCTTCTCTGTGGCCTCCCAGCTAGCACCCTCGCTCCCCTCCAATCCATCCTTAACTCTTCTGCCGGTCTTATCCAGCTCTCTCCTCCTCTGCGTCTCCCCTCTGCCAATCCCTTCACTGGCTTCCCATTGCGCAGCGAATTCATTTCAAGCTACTATCCATGACCTACAAGGCTCTCCATGACCTCTCCCCTCCATACATCTCTGCCCTTATTTCCAAATATCTCCCCTCACGCACTCTCCGCTCCTCACAGGACCTTCTCCTCTGCTCTCCCCTTATCAACTCCTCACACAACCGTCGCCAAGACTTCTCCCGTGCTTCACCCACACTCTGGAACTCACTGCCCCAACACATCAGACTCTCCTCCCCTGTCACCAGCTTCAAAAGCAACCTGAACACCCACTTCGTCAGGCTTGCCTATAACCTACTTCGATACATTTAAAGTGCTGTCTATATTTTATATCTCTTTTTATGTTTGTACTGACCCTTTATTCAGTCATGCAACCGGAGTTTTCTCTTCTCCTTGTAATGCACTTAACTGGCAACAAACAGACTGAAACAAAATCGCATTTAAAATCTTGCTGCTTTTTACATGCATACAGAAAATCAATGAAGGCTGCATGCCCTTATATTCCAAATCATCGCTTTACATACAATATGCAGTCAGTACTTTTCAACATTTCACTTGTCAGTGATATGCAATCACTCGGAAAAGATTGCATATCACTGACAAGTGAAATGTTGAAAATGCTGTGATTGTACCACGAAACTACTACAGCTAAGTACTGACTGCATATTGTATGTAAAGCGATGATTTGGAATTTAAGGGCATGCAGCCTTCATTGATGTTCCGTACGCTAGTAAAAAGCAGCAAGATTTTAAATGCAAATTTGTTTCAGTTTGTTTGTTGCCAGTTAATTGCCTATAACCTACACTAACCTTGTTGTCACTACTTCCTCCACAAACATGTCTGCCCCTCACCTCCTGTCTCTTTCCCCCTCCTTGTAGATTGTAAGCCCTCGCGGGTAGGGTCCTCTCTCCCTCTGTCGTGCCAATTGTCATTAATCACTTATCATTGTACTCGTTTGACTTATGTTATGTATATAACCCCCCTCGAATGTACAGCGCCCTGGAATCAATGGCGCTTTAAAATAAATAATCATCATAATAATAATGTTTCGGACCCTAAATGGACCCAAACACGCATCTAACAATGTGCAGTGAGATTTACATTGCTAACAATGTAAACCGCAAATTGGCTTTCATAAACGTGGTCGCGTCTTTCGGAACAGTTAAAAGAATTGACATGTCAATTCTTGATCCATTTGATGCAGCATACACTATTTAAAACTATAGGGTGTGTTTCTGCTGCAGCAAAAACGCATTCAAACACGCACCTGCGTTTTGGATGTGATTTATGCAGTGCTCTTGAAAGCGTTTTTTGGATCCATAAATGGATCCAACATGCTGTGTGAACATACCGTTAATGTGATCTATTTTAAACTTTCTACATCGGTTTTGTCACCTGCTATTTTTTGGGGAATTCGTTTTCACATGAAAATGATTTAAAAATCAATTAAAAAAATATTTCCTTACCTGGTCTTCAATTGATTTGTGGTCTGTTTCTTGCAGCCAAGATCCCAGCAGAACACTGTCATCATAATGACACAGGGAGCGCAGCAAAGATGTAGTAGTGTTGGAAGAGTTGTCGGTCAAGGTAAATTCAGCCACAAGTTCACGTAGAAGCACATTGAAGTTTCCTAGGCAAAAAGATATATCCAGAAAGTCAATAGATGGAAAATCAGTGAAGAAAAGTTTATATCACATAAAAGTACAGCATCACACATGGTGGTGATGTAGGAGTACTTCTTGGATTTACACGCATGACCATATCAAATCAAAAACATCCAACCATGCTCAAACGATTCCATAAATTTCCGCCAATCCCCATTGCTCCAACTAAAGATTAGCTATGTCTCCTTGGAAATCACTTTTCAAAATAGACAAGTGAGTTATTACAAAAATAAAAATAAATTAATGATAATGAAAGAAATAAAATGAGCAGCTAATTTCTTTTTTTCTGCTGCAGCCATTTTGGTCCTTGTGACAAAGCAAATTTTTTTCATAAGTTGCCTTTTCCAATGGCATAATTTGAAAATGAAAAAAAAAAAACAGCAATTTCACCACTGTTTTTTACATTTTAAATTTCATATTGTTAACAGTGCGGCATAAATAATGCATTTAAAGGTTTGTTCTACTCATCTCTCCCCTCACCAGCGCTGCGCCGTCCTGACTTTCCACCAGTCTTCTATTTCCTAATGTCACTGCTGTAGTCGCTGATTAGTTGCAGCGGTCACATGCTACTACTTGACTTCACCTTTCAGAAATTTCCAAGCAGTGACATCAGGCAGTGGTACGTGACTGCTGCAGCAATGAGATCTCTGTTCAGAAGAAGCAAGAAGCAAAACAGAAGACCAGCAGAGAGTGAGGTGCAGGACTGGATCCGAGGTGAGGGAAGAGGTGAATATACTTTTTCTTCTATAGTTTAAAAAGGGTTTTAATAGCATAAAAAAATAACCCCTTCAACTTTATCCTGTGGATCAGTACGATTATTACTAAATTCATACACAGTTTTTTGGCATTTTACTTCTTATGCACAATGAAATGAATGTAGTTTTCAATAGTGTAGTTATGAGATTCAAACAACTTTCTGATTGCTTCTTAAAGGGGTTTTGCCAAGAAGTAAGTTCCTTACCTAACAGGCTAATACTCCCATCTGGAATCTTAAGGGGCGCTGTGTTTCTGTGTTTAAAAAAACAAGTACCTCCGCTGTGATGTCATTGCACCACCTCCCATGCATGCTCCCGATATACAATCTCTGTAGTTGAGTAAACATTGTTTGGCTAATCCATAGAAGATAACTGTATTGTGCACATAAGTGAAGATAAGCTCTAAGCAGGCAAACTGAAGCGGGGGGGGGAGGAGGGAGGCTGGGCAGGGAGCCAGGGAGTGTCTGCATGTTTACTCAGATAATTACATTACAACCAGTGTATTCTCTATACAAAAGACACAGGATCTTTTCTCCCCAGTCCTTTCAAAGCTCGTTCATGTTCCCTGCCATCAGATAAGAAGTGCAAACAACCCAAGCGCAGCCAGATCAGCTCCTGGTCATGTCTCATGTAAACTGTCAGGAAACTAAGGGCATGTAAGGAAGGCTGTAGATATCACAAGCTTCACTTTTTTTAATTACATATATTTAGAAAAGTGATTAAATACTCGTTTTGGAGGATCACACATCAACATTAGATCGTGGCAAAACCCCTTTAATCCATCTTTTTGGGTGGGAATGGGAAGGATAAACAAAAAAAAAACCACTTATTTGAGTCATAATCTTTTCATTTTTCTTAAATCTGAGCTATCTGAATACTTTTTTTGCGGGATGAACTGTAGTTTTCATTGGTAAAGTGTGGTTCATACAACTTTTTGATCACATGTATGGAATCATATTTTTATTTATTTTTTTATGGCATTCCCCATGCAGCATAATTGATATGTGAATTATATTCACCTGGTCAATGCAATTGCAGCAATTCGAAGTTTATAGTTTTTTTTTTTCTCTTTTGCTACTTTTATACTAATAAGTTACTTATTTAACAAATATATTTTCTTGTGTCGCAATATCTTTTTTTGTTGCTCGGTGATGGAGTTGTGTGAGGGCTTGTATACTTTTTTTTTTCTTTGGTACAATTTCTTTTTTTTTTTTTTTTTTTAGAACTGTGTAATTTATTTTGATAAAGTAAATACAAACATACATGATACAATCAACATGTCATTATGCACATTTTAGTGGGCCATAGAAAAGCAAACTAATATGTGGAAAAGAGCAATGCACAAAGGGACTGTGTTTGCATACAAGGAACAATCCCAATACTTGAGTGTACATGAGACATGTCAACTAGAAAAAAATGAGTATACATCAAAGAGAAATTCAAAAAAGTATACTAAGTGAACTTGCATATTCTAATCTTGCAGGCACCTTGGTATCATTTCTGTGGAAATTGGACTATTTGATCATTTCAAATTGTGAGGTGGGTAAACAAAAATAGAAATGTTGTCATTTTTTTTTTCTTCCCCATTCACTGTGAGGGACAAAAAGTGTATTCATTTTATAATGCAGATCATTATGGACATGGTGATACCAAATGCGTGGAGGATTTTTTTTTCCAGTGAAAATGCTCTCTCGTCAATATCATTGGGGGATATGAAACCTCGGGGTAAAGGCCCTTGCTCTAGGAGGCTGGTAATAGGCGGGACCAAATGCGTTGGCTCCGCCCAGTGGACCATATCCCTCTTCCTGACATCATGTTAATCAGTTTTTAGCCTAATGTCTCTAGGAGGCAGACGCTGCTCTGCAAGTCTGCTGCATTTCTTACAAACTATCTATATCTTGGCCTCGGCTGACGCAAGCCTTGGCCGTAAGGTACTTCAGGCAGCTGTGTGCTAACGGAGTCGCACCAATGCGAATAGTATCTTTTGAATTTTTTACCTACCCTTAAAGTCTGCTTGTGGACATCCCAAGGTGCTGTGTCCCACAATGATATAAACGAGAAATTCTGATTTTTGTAGTTACTGTTAAATCCTTTTGTCATCTGATTCATTGGAGGACACTGGTCCCTCCTTGTTTGTATTCTCATCTTTTTCCAATTCTCATCTAGCGTTTTCTCCTCGGAATCAAACAGTGGTTTATCTACTTCACTATGGCTTTTGTACCAACTGATTAACCTGGTGTCAGGAGGAAAAGCCAACACGTTTGGTCAGCCTCCTAGGGCAATGGCCTATAACCAAGGTGCTGTGTCCCCCAATGAATCAGACGAGAAAAGGATTTTACGGTAAGTACAAAATCCCAATTTCTATCGTTAAAATGGTAATTTTTATGAGTGTTTTTTTTCATTCAAATATTTTTACAATTTGTTATAAATAAAGATGCTTCCTTTTGTTTCCTTAAACATTAAAAAAACCATTAATACAAACAGTGTATTGTTGCCTGCCTGTCAGTGTTCTACTGACAGGCATCTTTTTAGACGCTGCCCCTGACAGTCTAAGGCTGCATTCACACGGCACAGGACAAATCCGGGGCCCGGGGGGGGGGGGGGGGGGGGGGGGGGAGGAGGGGGAAGGGGCTTCTCTCCGCGATGGGGGGAAAAAGAGCCCCCCCATTGAGGTTTATATTCCGCGGAAACGACGGAAGATAACATGCTCAATGTTTTTCGAGCAGACCGTGGGCAAAAACCCAAAAGGGCAAAAAAACCTGCAGTGGAGGGAGCTGCAGGGTTTTTCCAAGAGCAAAATTGGCCTTTTTTGGGGCCAGTTTTTAGGGGTCGAAAAAAACGAAAAAATCTAAAAAAAGGGCCCGGGAAAACCCCCTTGCCGGGGGGGGATTGCCCTAAGGGTTTTGTTCACACGAGTTTTCACATCCGTTAAAGCTTTTTAAATCGTCTCTGGCACGAACAGGGGTAAAAATTACAGTGAGATTTACTGCGGGCTATGAGAAGACGCGCGGGTTCAAATGAGATGATCGCCGCTGTGTTTCCCTGGCTTATCTTTGAAAGACGGACCAAGCCTAGGGGAGAGCCGCAAGCTGCGATTCTCCTATTTTAACGCTCGCTGACGCTACCCTTTCCTAGGCTCAGCAGTGATAGTCACGAGTGCAAGTGGTTTTTGATTTTACCTTTTCTGCGTGGATCCGGTCCGGGTTCCCCAGAGAGGGATATAAACAGAACTGATTTTGTAACACGGACTGAATTGAGACATCCTCCTGTTTGATTCCATCTCCAATTCTATCAGCTTCTAATAAAGTGGTACACCCTAGGTCTTTCTCCATGATGCCCTCGAGGTGCCCTTTGGCAGCCCATCAAAGCCAACCAGTGCTTGCCCCTGATCATCGAGAAAGGATTATACGTAAGTAAGAAATCCCCATTCTGTCAAAAATGGAATTTTTAGATGCCAAATATTACTTTGTTAGGGAAATTTTTAGTAGTATCTACCTTAATAATGGCCTGTTATGCTACACACATTTTTTGATCATTGAAGTCGGTATTCACACGGCCGGAACCATACCCGGCCGGTAAGCAATTGATGGTAACCCTTTTCCGCCGAGAGCCCCATTTTTTGGCCTCTCTGACAGAGCCCCTTTTTTTTAAATCTGTCATGTGTCACTTTTGTGAGAATAACTTTTTGACACTTTAACCTATCCTGTGATTCAGAGATGTTTTCTCGTGACACATTGTGCTTTAAGATAGTAAGAAATTTTGGTCCAAAAAATGCTTGTTTATTTGTGAAAAATATCCAAAAAAAATCGTGAAAAAATATTATTCACCAATATTTTAAACTTCAAAAATTCTCTGCATTTTTTGTTTTTTTTTTTTTACGACATTAGGGGGCTTAGAAATTTAGTAGTAATTTTCAAATTTTCAACAAAAATTTGCAATATACATTTTTAGAGAACCAGTCCAGTTCTACGTGATTTTGATTGGCCTGTATGTTAGATACCCCCATAAATGCCCTCATCTAAGAAACCACACCCCTTAAAGTATTCAAAACAACATTTAGGAAGTTTATTAACCCATTAGGTGTTTCACAGGAATTAAAGCAAAGTGGAAGTGAAATTTCAAAATTTCACTTTTTTTGCAGATTTTAAATTTTTATACATTGTTCACAAGAATACGGTAAATGTGATCAGGGAAATACAACTTAATATTGATTCCCCAGATTCTTCCGTTTTCAGAGATATCCCATATGTGGCCCTAGTGCATTATTTGGCTCAACCACAAGCCCCAGAATAGGAGGAGCACCTACTGGACTCTGGGGTCTCATTTTCATTACCATTTTATTTAGGGGCCATTTCAGGTTTGCGGACACCCTAAGGTCCAAAACTTAATAAACTCCCCTAAAAATACCCCATATTGGAAACTACACCCCTTAAGGAATGTATCCAGGGGTGTAGTGAGCATATCGACCCCACAGGTGTGTCACAAAATTTTTTAGCGTTAGGCTGTGAAAATTTAAAAAATTTTTTTTTTCCAATAATCTGCAATTTTAGCTGAAAATGTTTAATTTTTACAAGGAATCCTGGTAAAAAAGCACCCAAAACCTTGTTACACAATTTCTTCCAAGTTCGGCAATACCCTACATGTGGGTGTAATCTGCTGTTTGGGTGCATGGCAGGGGGTATAAGGGAGGGAGCGCTATTTGGCTTTTGGAATGCAGATTTTGGTGGGGCCATGTCGCATTTACAAAGCCCCCAAAGTACCAGAACAGGTGAAACCTTCCAGAAGTCAACCCATTTTGGATTCAGCACGCCTCATAGAACTCATCTAGGGGTGTATTGTACATTTTGGGTGCACAGGTGTTACAAAGTTGTTGTTTTTTGCATTGGGCTATGAAAATGAGGGGAAAACGCAATTCCGCCATTGTTTTTTGGGCTTCAATTTTACAGCGTTCGCCGTGCAGTATAAATGACAGGATATCTTTACTATGGGGTCGGTACAATTGCAATGGTATAGATTTTATATCGTTTTTTTATGTTTTATTACTTTTACACAATAGAACTAGGTCTATAAAAAAATGTGTTTTTATGTTGTTCTGATAGCCATAGCCAGTTTTCTGTATACGGAGCTGATTCTGGGCTTGTTTTTTGTGGGATGAGTTGACGTTTTTATTAGTACCATTATGGGGGGCATATGCCACTTTGATCACTTTTTATTAAGGTTTTTGTGAGGCATTTTGAACAAAATACAGCATTCCTGGTAGTGTTTTTTATTTTTATTTTTTAACAGCGGTCACCGTGCAGTATAACTGACATACTAGTATTACTCAGCAGGTCGATACGATTACAGCGATACCCAATTTGTATATTTTTTTTATGTTTTACTGCTTTTACACAATAAAAACACTTTTATTCAAAAAGGAAAACACGTTTTTGCATCGCCATAGAGCCATAACGGAGAGCTGTGTAGGGGCTTGTTTTTTGCATGAAGAGTTGACATTTTTATTGGTATAATTTTTTGGGGGACAAGACTTTTTGATCAGTTTTAAATCCGTTTTTTGGAAGGCAGGGTGAAGAAAATACTGCAATCCTAGTAGTGTTTTTTATTTTTAACAGCGCTCACCGTGCAGTATCCTTGACCAGTTAGCTTTACTCTCTGGGTCGATACGATTACGGCAATACCCTATTTATATCGTTTTTTAAATTTTGAAGCACTTAAAAAAAAAAAAAAGGGGTTTTATTGTGTTAAATAATATTTATGCATCGCTGTCTTCTGAGAGCCATAACTTTTTTATTTTTCCGTATACAGAGACGTGTATGGACTTTTTTTTTTGCGGGATGAACTGAAGTTTTAATTGGTACAACTTTTGCGTTTCTATGAGTTTTTGATCGCTTTTTATTCCATTTTATATGCTGCGGGATGTACAAAAATCGCAACTCTGACTGTTTTTTGTTTTTGTTTTTTACGGTGTTCACCGTACGGGTTAATTAATGTGACAGATTTAGAGGGTGGGTCGTTACGCATGCGACGATACCAAATATGGGTACTTTATTTATTTTGATCTTTTTTGGGGCGATTGGCGTTTGTAAAGGGGAAAAGGGCGGTGTACGTGTTTTTATTTTTATTTTTTGTGTTTGTGTTTTACTTTTTTTTCACTTTTTTTCTTTTCTAACAGCAATCATCAGATTGTTGTAAGAAGGCAGGCCAGTGCACAGTACTCCTACTGTGTACTGGTCGCCATGACAACGCCTGTCACCATGCCCACAATGCATTGCGGGCATGGTGACGTCACAGATGACCCCGGGAAGTGCCATTCACTTCCGGAGGGCATCAGAGAGGAGATCGGTGCCGCATTACAGTGCGGCAGCCAACGGGAGCAGGCAGGAGGAGCTCACTCCTCCTGCCTGCGGCTTTATTATCACAGCCATGACAGGCTGCGGTAATGAAGCGGTAATCACCCGCGGCCGGAGCCCACTCCGGCCGGGGGTGATACGGCATGCGGCCAGCGGTAATTTACCGCTGGTCCCATTTTGCAATCGCGCGTGGCTCGCCTGCCAGCCCGCGGGATCGCCATGGCGTATGGATACGTCCATGTGCGGGAAGTCACTTCCCTCTAGGGCGTATCCATACGCCCTATGTCAGGAAGGGGTTAAATCAAGTTGCAGCAAGTCACCTAAAAACTGAACATAATGTTACATTCTTTTGTAGGAAGCAGATAATGCCAAAAATGCAATGATAACTGTGGTCTAATCGCCACACACAGCCCAGAATAACCATAAATTTTACTCACCTTCATATGTTTTTGGAGGTAACAGAGCCAAAATGTCATAGAGTCTGAGACGAACCATTGCAGCACTTGCCTTTAGGTGTGCACCATGAGCTTTAATTACAGACAGGATGCTGTAAGAAGAACAAAGGTGTATAGTATCAAAAATACAAGCATTACATTTATCTAACAGTGTAAGAACTGTGAATTTGGATTGGCCATATGTTATTTTTTTTTTTTTTTCAAGAGAATCCAAATCTAAAATGAGGATTTCTGTTACTGAGGCAATCCAAAACAAAAAATGAACGTGCTTTAGATATTAAAACCGGCAGCGCGTTTCTTAGTTGACAGATATATTCTTGGGTGCATAAATAGGGCAAATTGCATACATTGCCAGTAGAAGACCAGGGGATTCGGTCAGGATTTGGCATTTTCTTCGCCATCTAAATAGTATGGTAGCCCATTTATTGGGAGTGGTAGGAAAGGTCACACAAATTTAGGAAACCAAAATTTTGTGGTGTACACAAACCAACCATAGTAATGTTACACATCTCAGTAATACTTACTGAGACATCATGGTCATAGCACATTCACTGGGCGTCATTCGCTTCCTTTGGACATCTTCTGTGAGAAGCTCAGGGCAATGAGCAACAAGACTCCGCATAGCTCGCAAGAAAAGGTGTACAGAAGTTACTTTCAAATCGAAGCAGATGAGATCGATCTATCAATATATCAAGTAATTTTAAAATAATTTATAATAATTATTGAGCCACACTAACAAATCAATCCTGGAAGTCAATATAAGGATAGGAGATGGCCTTTCATCCAAACATGTTAATGTAGAGAAGATAAAAGGTAGCAAAAAAGGTTAATGAGACTTAAACTTAGTAGAATCAGAGAAACACAAAGTTGTTCTTCATTTTCTGAAAAGAATCAGTCAATTTGCAAGAGATTCTTACCACAAAGTGCTCCAGCCCGACCTTCCAGAGTCACCTGCCAAGTAAAAGAGTCTCCCCGAGCTTTTTCTGCTTCCAACTCTTTCAAGGAACGAGGGAAGACATTTCTCCACAGCAAAAGCATTTTCGGGAGATGGTACCGCACCACTGAGGGACCTACAAATTAACACATATTTTAGTATCACATACAATGTATACGCTACATACTAAAGTCATTCAAACAACTTTAATGAATCATAGATTTTGGATAAACATCTAATGAAATATTTGTAAAGTTGTGCGACACAAAAACTGTATGGTACAGAAGAAATTGATCCCTTACAGGTTTTATTTTGTTCAGTTTTTCATCATCATTTACCAAGAGCAATAACTTTTAGCTTTTTCCCCCCATCAACATTGTTGCATGAAGGTTTGCTTAATATTTTAGGGAGAAGTTGTATATTTTAATGGTATCATTCAAAATACTTATAAAGTTTCTGAATAGCCCCCCAAAAATTCTTTATGGAATGAACATTTTTTGTTGTGTGTTATTTTTACAACATTCACCGCGTAATATAAATGATATGTTAACTTTATTCTGCAAGTTACCACAATATGACAATACATTATATATTTAGTTTTTATTTTATCTTTTTTGTTTTGTTTTTTTTATTTGCATTGAATTGCCAGTTTCGGAGACTGACAATCCTTTTATTTTTCCAACCCAGATGTGTGAGGACTTATTTTTGCAGGATCACAAAAGAATACAGTTAACCCCTAATAAATCATAACATTTAATGGTATGTTCTAAAAACTTATCATAAATGTGGACCAATGGCCGTTGCTTCTCACAAGAAATGAGCCATAATAAAGAAAATAACATGTAGCTTTTACACTCACCAATAGTCCATGGTCTGAATCTTGGTGTTTCTCCAGATAGGAACGATTCCAATATATTCTCTGAGACAATATATTATAGTACTCTATTTCTATTGCAAGTTTTCCCAAACACATTCCCTCTGACTGTACTTTAAGGGTATGTTCACACGGCGTATTGCGGCACGTACCATACGCGCTGCAATATGCCAGGTGCTTTAGAAGTATGCGCTGGTCAGAGCTTCCCTAATTGCTAACCCTCACCTGTTATCACACACTTCTGCCACTCACAAGCACTTATCTGTATACAGATGTACTGTCAGGATAGCAGGTTCATCCACTTTTCATGTAAACCACCCCCTATTTATGAAACATGGCTGGACCATTGTAAACTTCGCACTTCTCACCGTTTGTTTCACTCACACCCCCTAATAGATTGTAAGCTCTCACGAGCAGGTCCCTCACACCCTGTGTAATTTGTAAAGTGCTGCAAAATATATTGGCGCTATATAAATAAAGATTACTACTACCCCATGAATCAGTGGGATGCAGCAATACCAACTGGACCGATAAAAAAAAAATAAGCAGAAACAAAAACCAGTGCTCAGAAACTAAATTCTAAATATCATCATGCACATGGCAAGACATGAGTGCATGACATTATTTAGAATATATTATATGAACACATTATTTTGAGCACCGTTTTTTTTCTGCTTTATCTTTTTGATCCAGTTCGTTGTACTGCATCCCACTGATGATTATGACAGTAGAGAAATGCGTTTGGGAAAAACTTGCAATCGAAATAGGATGCAGTTAGGTCTCTGCAGGGCAAGCTCTACAGGGTCGCCCTTTTCGGGGCAGGTACTCTGTAGAGGGTGAGAGCGTAGGTGGAATGGTAGCGCTAGATTAAAATACTGTAATATATTGTCTCACAGAATATATTGGAATCATTCCAACCTGGAGAAACACTAAGATGCCCAATGCCAAAAATGACTTTTTTTGTGAAACATCCAGACCATCGACTATTGACGAGTGTAAAGGCTATAAGCCATTTTCTTTATTGTGGCTTATTTGTTTTGAAAAGTAACTGCCATTGGTTCACATTTTTGGAACATACCGTCAAAGGTTAAAGGGGTTTTATCGTTACAAAGATCATGTCTCAGATTATGGGGACAGTAAAAATAAGCACTTTTGTAATTGGGTTGCATTACCTCTGTCACTTGGTTTAGCAGATATGAGCTTCTCTGTAAATCTGCATTCTGTTTCTGCTGTTGCTCTGATGCTGGTCAAAATGCCCCCTGGTCGATTTTCTAGACACACCCCCTGCACTGTGATTGGCTGGCTGACATTTCATTCAGCCTGTTGGGATACGCCCCTAGACAGGAAACGCCCCGGCCACGCCCCCTGCGCTGTGATTGGCTGCCTGCACACTCTGTGTTTACTCCCCTCTGAGCTGTTAAAATCGATAGTGAAACCAAAGTCTGCTGGCTCTATACTCATCTCCCAGCTTTAGGGTCAATGTTCTGGGCAATTACTGGCTGTTTAAGGGGCTTTTGCCAAGAGGTTGATTCACCTCCTCACAGATCCAGTCCTTAAGCTGCTACTTGGAAAAGAAGGCGTTCTGTTCCCCAGATCGAATGCAAGCCCCGCCTCCTTATGATGTCATCACCTGTAGTGTATAACATAAGGATTCAACACTGCATCTGTATAAGCTGCTTGTATAGTGCAGTGCTTAGGTGATCAACTCTGCAAGAGAGAGGTTGGGAGTTTAAGCCCCATCAGTAGTTTGTTTTTTTCTTTAAAATTTTTACACATATGTAAAGATATGAAATTATATGTGTATACATCTATAATTTTATTCATATACACACACACAAAGCTCCCCTATATAGTGTCCCATCCTCGCAGTCACACCAAGCACTTCCAACATACGTGATACAATGCATATATTCTGGGGTATGAGAAATGATATAGGGGAGCTATGTATGTGTATATATATCATTATAGAGATTGACATATATATTTTAGGTCTCTCTACATATGTGTAGAATTTAGGGGGAAATGTGAGGGACTGTGAGGGACTAGAACTCCAAACCCCTTCGTTGTAAAAGCAATAGTCTACTGCTCTACCTCTGTACCACCAACCCAAGTTAGTTACAAGATGAGCAGGGCCTTCTCTCAAAGCTGATGTGCTTCTCCCCCCACTCTTTACACTCACATGTCACTGACAGGAAGCAGAGATCTTTACTTGAAGCTGACATTTGTAGTTGAGTAAAGATCTCTGCCTGTTGTCAGTACAATTTGGATGAACACCACTAGAAGGAACAGCTGCTGGCTTTCAGTTGTGTGTAAACTAAGACATTTGACAGGTGCTTGGTGGAGTTTGGAGCCTCAAGGCTGCAGACATAAGCAGGCAGGAGGCTACAGAGCTGTTATATCCAGACAACCTTCTGCATCCCCTGGTTCAAACAAAATGATGCTGTCACAGTTCTTCAGTGAGGGGAGACACGCCTCCTGGGAGGAGAGACACGCCTGCTGACAGGAGAGACTCGCCCCTGGATTTCAAACTCAATCTGAGAAAATTAGCTGAACAGCACGAGCAGCTCAAACGATAAACACCCCTTTAAGTTTTATTTGGGTTTAAATGTATTCTTCTTTGATTAAGATAAGAGGCTCCTAGGAATATATAATCTATATTTGTGAGGAGTTACTTTTGCAGAACAAAATTTTATGCATGGATTTGGGGGTACTTTATTTTTGTCTTTAAACTTTTAGGATTAATTGAAATAAGTTGTCAATCAAGATATACAATGCATAGGTGACATTTGAAATCACCAATAACATTACGTCAGAGTAATTTACAGCGCAAAGTTTGGGGTACCTTTTGATCACTGCTCATTCAGTTATTCTTGAGACATGGGGAGCTGTTGTAATATTTAAAATTTTTTCAACAAATAACAAGTGAAATGATAGTTTAGAAATCAAAGTATACTTACCTAAGGTCATTAGAGCACCAAGGAGCAACCAGCCAGCCTGTGTGCGCTGCAGAGAGAGTCTGCTGTTCTGTGATGCTGTGCGAAGCAGGTCCTCAGCTATACTGACTACCATCTGGAAAATTATAAAAACTTTGTTTAAGGAAAAAAAAAATCAAAGTAGAAAACCAAAACTCCTGCAGTAAATAGTCCTTAAACTTAAATGATGTACTGTTATATGCTCAATAGAAACAAAATCATGTGAACACCTGGCAACTGTATGTCATGCTTGACCTTGGCATATCATGTCTGGGCAGCATGATGGCTTAGTGGTCAGCATGGTTACCATGCAGCACTGAGTTCCTGGGTTCATAATTGCACCAAGGGCAATATCTACATGGACTTAGTGTGTTCCCTCACTGTATTTGCTTGGGTTTCCTCTGGGGATTCCCACATCCCCCACACTCTTAACAAAAGATAGTTAGGTTAACCCCTTAAGCCCCAGGCCTGAAAAGTAGTTAATGGCCAGAACATTGTTTTAGTTTTTGCCTCCTTGCATTTCAACAGTTGTAACTTTTTTATTTTTTCAATGACGCAGTTGTGTGTGGCCTCGTTTTATTCGACACAAGTTGTACTTTATGGGGGAATAGTTTAAGTTCTCTTATAAATAATAGCAGTTGTTTTTTTTTTTTTTAAATTAGGATTTTTTTTTATTTTTTTTACACCATTCACATTTCACACTTACTAACTTGTTAGATTAATTCTACAGGTTATTACGGTCATGTGGATACTTAATATGTGTAGGTTTTTTTTTGTGTGTGTAACATATGCACAATTTTTTATTAAATATTTATTTTTACACTTTTTCAGGGTTTTTTTTTACTTTCTTTTTTAAATCCCCTGAAGGGAGAAATGTTTTACATGTATTTATTTATTTTACACATATCCATATATGCTAATACATTGTAACCTGTGTCATTCTGTGATTAGGACAGCACACAGTCTGTGAAGCCGTTCCCCAAGCTCTGTCGGGTGACCGGGTGTTCCGACAGAGCAGGGAAACTCTTTGATTGCGCTGCGGTGACGAACCGCCACAATCAAAGGGTTAAAGCATCAGTGAGTGGAGGTTCCCCCGCTCCCCGGTGTTTGCAGGAGCTGCGCTGGGTAATTAAGTAGCAAACTCCAATGTCTGCAGCGACGTCTTAAGATCTGCACCAGCCGATGTCTAAAGTCGGCAGGCGGTCATTAAGGAGTTAATCTGGAATTTAGAATTTGAGCCCCAATGGAGACACAGACCAATGTGAATAATGGCAGCGCTATCCAAGTGAACTAAATAAAATCTGTGAATTCCACAGAGTCCATTTGCCAAGATCAAAACAATCAGATAAAAGCTTTCTCCTTGCATTAGTTTTCATAAATTCAAGTACAATTTCTTTTATTCTATACTTTTATCCAGTCAGGATAAATGCGGTTATGCAGGATGAAAGCATTTTTCGATCCTTTTAGAAGGACAGTGACTGGACTTTTGTTTGCTGGACACAAACACTGGCTTAAAGAACCAAAAGCTCTTAGATCCCTAGTAACCAATTACTAAAAGTTTTAGAGTCATTCGTCTGCCTCGAGCAGAGATGTCCTTTAAAATTCTTACAACGTTCTCAGGGACCTTTACATGAAAATGTGGTGGAATTTAATTAAAGGAGTTCTCCGGGAGTAACTTTTTTCCGATGCTGGTTTAAAAATGCTTTATTTAAAACTTTGAAATAGATTGTAAAAGAACAGGTAAGAAAAAACCCTAGCTAACCTTTCCCCACAGTTACTGAAAACCACGTGAGGTTCATGTAGTTTGCTCTGTCTCCTTACAGAAAAAACACAAACAAAAAATGGAACATTACTCAAAAAGTCTCCCGAGGAGACTTAAAGAGGTTGTCCCCGCACAAAGTTTCATAGGATGCATGAATGAAATAATGCAGCTTTACGCTGTCACTTCCTAGTCAGACTGTCTGTAATTAGCATACAGCTCCCTGGTGTATTCAACTCTGTGTTTTCATTCTGCTAATTATTTTAAGTTAGAAGCTTTCCAGAACTGCTAGCAGAAACAAAAGCCCTAATTAGTGCTGTTTACTTTAGATCAATCTTTTTACTGCTGGCCAGCATAGAGCTGCCTTTACTTGTGTGATGACCTCACTCACTGCTATCACATAGAACAAACAGCAGGGGGGAGAGATGTTAACATGTTGGTCACTGAGGGAACAGAAATAGCAAGGGAGGTGATTAATTCACTTGTATCTCCTTAACAAAAACAGATGAACAAAGCAATATATTTGGAAAATGTCTTTATTTTGTGTTCCCTACATTTTGAAAGCTATTTTTTGTAGCGAGACAACCCCTTTAAACACACGGACACGTGATAGTTTGTAACATATACAGCAGTACTAATGCCCTACCATATACATGCATTTCATTGATCTTCTATTAAACGCTGCATATGGTGGGGGGGGTGGAATAGGTGTATAAACATGGCAGCTACAGGGGCCCTCTTTAGGCCTCTTGGTGACATGGCGACCAAACAATCACAACAAATGGTGACATTCTCACTATTTAGATGCCGTGGTCAGCTTCACTGCGACATTTAAATGGTTAAGTGGCCAGAAACTCAGCCGTTTCTGATCCTGGCAGATAGCAGCAATTGCTAGCTGCGTCTAACATCCGATTTATGCTGCGTATGGCGTACACTCTGGAAGCGAACATGCTCCATACAACACATTTTGGACGAGGAGGTATTGGTATTTACATTTGTGTGGAGGAGTTAAAGAGCAAATTGCAGCTGCCAGCTCTCTTAAAAGTTCAGGATATGCCTGCTATTTGCGGAAGTCTCTCAGACTTGCCATTAAGTATGAAATACTATATATTATAAGTTGATGAAATAATTTTTTTTTCCTATCTTATAAGATGTGATTGGTGCACTGTGCCATGACACAGCCTGTTCAGACATCCAGAAAGTGAACTGGATCAAGTGTAGTGGGTAAGGAAATAGAGAGCTATGAGATTTGTCTGGCGGGGATTGACAATGTAAGAGGTATGCTTGGCTAGGCAAGGAGTAGCAGAAAGTAGTAGGAAAGAACTACTGACACTCCCACAACTAGGGAGTTTCACTGCAAAAAGAACAGCTTGTGCTGGAGTCAAAATAAAATAAAATATACAAATGAAGGCATTGAATTATCATTAGATGTTATTGTAAATGCAGTTTATAATGTTTTATGAACTTCCGGATAACCAATTTAAGGAGGTGCTCCCACGGAGTCTTGAGACTTATTTTTGCGCAGATTTCGGGCATAATTTCTCCTAAATACAAGCCGAAGTACGCCCCAAGCAATTTACACTACACTTCTCATATAGCACAATGTAAAATATGCGCCAATCACACATCGTCAATTTCTTTTTAAAACATATGTATATTATTTTTTTTACTATCTTCCTTCAGATTAATGAAAAAAAACTAATTTAAAAATTACATTAGTATTAAGTTTAAGATGTCATGGAAAAAGGAAAAAACGAGTAGAATATCTGAGTGCAAGAAAGCATTTTAGCATTCAAAACTATGTGTATTATTGAAAAGAAAAACATGTTAGGTCAGGAAGGGGATAAACGGTCCAATCAGTAACTGGTTAAACAAATTTTGCAACAAACAACCGTCTTGTATGCCTTGTATTTGTTTCAAAAAGTTTTTGCTATAAAGAAAATATATTTTCCTGAGAGATGATGAATCCTAATAATGTCTAGATTCAATTCCACAAATTAGATGTAAAAATGGGATTTTTGTACTTTTGTACCGTAAAATCCTTTTCTCGTCCAATTCATTGTGGGACACAGCACCTTGGGTATAGGCGCTTGCCTCGGAGGCGGACACTAGGCGGATCAAACGTCTTAGACCCGCCCCGACGGCCTATATCCCTCCAGCTGACGTCAGGCTGTTCAGTTGGTACCAAAGCCGTGGCCGTGCGGAGAAACAAAAGAGAACCTTAATTCCCTGGCGAAAAAAATCGAGGGTGGGACCTGTGTCCCCCAATGAATTGGACGAGAAAAGGATTTTACGGTAATTACAAAAATCCCATTATCTCGCAAATAATTCATTGGGGGACACAGCACCATGGGATGTCCAAAAGCAGTCCCAGAGGGTGGGCGACTAGAAAACTTAATTAGCAATGACAAGCATCAGCTCACTGCTACCTGAAGTACCTTACGGCCGAGAGCTGCAGCAGCCGTGGCCAAGGCATGAGTTGGGTAGAACCAAGACGAGGTATGGGCAGAAGCCCAGGTGACAGCTTTGCAAACCTGCAAAAGCCAAGGCAAGAAGCCGACCCAACGAGGCGGCCCCACCTGCTCGCGAGGAGCGAGCCGTGACCTGCGTAACTAAGGACCAGATCCGCTGGCAACGGCGGCCGTAGGACGCCAAGCCCCTGCAATGACCCTCAGGAATGACCAAGAGGGCTGTGCGCACCTAAAGGATCCAAAACAGAGAGGTAGAACCGAATGGCCCTGACCATGCCTACCCAACGTAACAATCGTCCTCAAAGATGAGAGGACGAGGGGCAAAAGAGAGCAGAACTATGTCTTCGATATGAAACGATGAAACCATCCTAGGGAGACATGACGGAACAAGACATAGAGTAACCTTGTCCTTCCGCAGACCCCAGAACAGGGGCTTGCAGATAGAGCTGCCAGTACAGGCACTTGGTGGCTAGAAGTGATGGCCACCCGGAAGGCCACCTTCCATAAAAGTAAACACAGGGAGACTTCCCGTGGAGGCTCGAAAGGTGCAGACTGTCCGATTTCCCAAACAAGCATTGTATCCCGCGGTTCGATTGGCCTACGAACCAGAGGGACCCAACGCATGACCCCCTGCAATAGAAAACCTTAACCTGTGATCAGGGGCCTAGCTTGTGCTACACAGAATCAGGCGAACAGAACTCTGCCCTTTCAAATAGGAGAGGGCGAGCCCGAGCTCCCGGCCTGACTGCAGAAAAAAACGGCACCCTTGGAAGAGAGCCTACCAGGGTGAAAGTTTCTGGGCAACAGACCCAGGTGATCTAGGGCTGCAGTCTCAACAGCCCTGCCGTGGAACTGCAACCGCGGTACCGTGGGTTGGAGCAGAGGGCCCTGCGACAGAAGGCCTGGGCGTAAATGAAACCGTCAAGGACCGTTTGCCAATTGGGCCCGAGGTCAGCGTATCCCGACCTGTGGCTCTAATCCTAAGGTGAAGGGCACAACTGGTATCCTCCTGGACTCGAGGCACTTGAGCTCTCGAGGAAGAAGGGCCCAGGGTTAAAAAAAGACGGGACAGACCAACCTGCCCCAAGGCAGGACCAGCAAGTCCACTGCCAGCGCCAGGGGATTCCTGGCCCTGGCTATATAACTCGGGCACTAGCGATTGAGGCGAGATGCCACCATGTCGACGTCTCGCGTACCTCACCTCCGGCAAGGAAGACGAAGCACTTCCGACAGATGATTGGCCAAATTGGTTTTCCACCCCTGGAAGGGGAGTTGCCGACCAAGGTGGTAACGCTGCTCTGCCAGCGAAGAACCCTTGCAGTTATCTGAGAGAACTGCCCGGCCTTTGGAACCAGCCTGTAGATTCAGACATACCGCAATCGTGGTATTGTTGGATCGAACCCGTACTGGGTGCCCCCAGATGAGAGGGGAACCCAATTAGAGAGCGCTTAAGGAAATAGTTTGGGGTTCCAGCACATAGACCTGACGACTGGCTTTCCCGAGTGACTAGAGACCTCGGGTCGTCCGGGAGCTGGGAACGGGGCCCCACCCCGGAACGCTGGCATCTGTGGTGATGACCAGCCATTGCAGGGACAGAAATGACCTTTCTTGATGTAATACCGGGAAAGTTAGCCACCAGCCCAGGCTGAGACGAGCCTGGGGTGGCAGGCGCACCGCTAAGACCAAGGACATTGGAGGCCTGCATCACTGAGGCAGGATTGCCCGCTGCAGGGAACGAGCAAGGAGCTGCGCAAAGGACCATGCCTCGGAGGCGGTCCTCAGGCTGCCCAACCCCCGCATGCAACTCTAAAGAATCTGCCGGGTGCGCTACCGAGCTAGGGGATCGACTAAGCGCTGGAGCTTCCAGACGGGAGAGAGAATAAATCATCCCTCGAAATTCCATCCCTAATGATGGAATCAGACCGGGATTGCTGCCAATTATCCATCCAGCCGAAGCGCGCTGCAAACTCCAGGGGATCCTGATGCTGACCAGGCAGGCGCAATTGAGGTGGGACCAACCCCCTGATGCGAAGGATCGTCATTAGGGGTGGCAGGAGCTATATGCATACCCTTGGTGCAGCTGCGAGGCCGAACAGCAGAGCTCTGAACAGAGAAATGTCGAGAGCCTACCGTGAACACGCAGCAACCACTGATAGACCTGAGACATAGGGGTGGAAAAAAACAACCTGATGTCCAACGTAGCTGAAAAAGCTCTCTGTGCTCCCGAGAGGCTACCGCTGACCGGAGCGACTCCAGAGGAAACCGGGCCCATACGCATACCGGTTGAGCTCTTCATGGGAACCCTAAAGGGTGTTGAATAAGACCCTTGCTCAGACTAGGAGGCCGGCATAATCCCTCCTTGCCAGGGGAGAGTGCAGATTGCCAGAGGGAAACCGACGCCCGAGCCAGAGCTACGGGCACGGAGGCAGCTGCAACCGTGCTGGGGAAGCCAAACAAAGTGAGTCCTGAAGTGGCGACCCTGCGAAACCAGGTACTGCTGACCTGAACCTGCCACCCTGGAACTGGAGGAAATGCCCTCACCCCAAAACCCAATTTCGGGGGGGGTGCGGCTCTTCAGACCAAGCGCTATTGGGAAAAAAGGCGCTTGCGCGTTCTCCAAGTTTGTAACATAATGCCGCTGCACGGCTGGTCTAAGGGGGGACATATACGCCCCTCTGTACCCCCCCAAAAAAAAGCTTCCGCAACGAGCGGAAGGCAAACAAGAACCCTTTGGGGCTGCAACCCCCCAAAAATTCCGCTCCGGGGAACGGCGAAGGACCACTGCTTTGGGCCGCCTCTCCCATAAAAGGGGTTTGACGCCGCGAGACTTACTGGCCCCCCGAAACTCTGAGAACTGGAAGGGGTTTCCAAACCCCCTGTGGAAGTTTCCCCGCGATAGCCCTGCTGCACCCGCTACGAGGTCGAAAGGGCCCCCTCAAGGCGGACTTACAACAATCCTGGGGACGCCTGTCTGTGCCGTCAAAAAGGCCCCGCCGGCAAAGCAGGGATGGCATAGATTACTTGGCCGGGTGACTGGGGGTCCCTCTGGGACAACGCCATTTGACCCTATCCTGCAGGAAAGGGCGAAAGATTTAAGCCATCGGGTTTGGAAACAAACACCGACCAATGTTTTCATTCCCGGGAAAAACCGTTCTCAATTCAGGCGTGCAGGGACAAACCCCGTCCTGCCCCCCCTAAGGGAGACCTCCCCCTGGGAGGCTGAGCATCCTCCCCCTTAACTTGAGGGAGTCTCTGACAGTCGATAAGGGCTTGGACCGTGCGTCATCCTATTCCCCTTTTGCCACACCCGAGACAGGGGAAATCTCCAACAGAGGCCATATCCAGGGCCGGACTTTCACTCCGTCCCCAAACTCGGCTAAGGGCTTGAACCATGCTTTTCACCCATAACCCTGTCTGGCCCCAAAACCAGGGACAGGGGGACTCCAGAAGGGGGTATCCCCGGCCTGGAAGCTTTTCCCTCATCCCCAAATAGCCGGGGTTTAAGGGCTTGGACCGTGCTGTTCACCATAACCCTGTTGGCCTAAAGCCAAAAACAGGGGGGTCTCCAGAAGGGGCCCTATCAGGGGTGGGGCTTTCACATCCGTCCCCAATAGCCCCGGGAAGGGTTGGCCGCGCTGCCCACATCATCATCCTTCTGGCTTAGGGGGTCAAATCAGGGAAAATCCCCCACTTAAGCCGTATCCAGGCAGGAGCTTCTAAACTCGACCACCGTCGATGGGAAGAGCTGGTGATAACGAGGCAGAGAAAAATCTAACCCCTTACGCAACACCCCTATGGGCTGCGCCGGGGGCGGACCCTGGAGGGGCGAGGTGGGGAGCGAGCAGCGTGGATTGCCTATGGCAAAACCGTAACCTGGGGTTTTCGTACAGGTGGCCAATGCAGTGAGCGAGGGACATGGCCCAAAATGGGGCCAACCCACCCCTGACAGGGGGCTGGGTCCCCCAGTGGACGGAGCGGAATAGCAAAAGGGCCAAAGTGCACTGGGGGTGCCCACAAGGCAATCCCGTGCGCAGGCGCAGGGGAAGCAAGTGCCCCTGTTTGGACCAGGCTGTTAAAAACAAATTAGCCCTGAAAAAGGGACATGGGCAAAGCACGGGGGCAGGATGGGGTGGCCCACAGGGGTCAATTACATCCCAAAAATGCTGTGTCTTATCAGCAGTCAGGAGAAGCCAGGACACCGAACGCTGCAAAAACGGCATTTTTGGGTTGCCCCCAAAACGGCCCGGGGCTCTGGAAGTCCGCCCCTCCCGGGAGGGGCCCGGACCCGTTTGGGGGCCCCCCCGGGGCGGCCCCGGGACGGGAGAGGGCGCGGCCTTTTTGCGGCCATAAGCCTCCAGAAGCCCGGGGGCTAAATTTTTAACCGCGGTCGCGGCCCGCAGGCAACTGTGAAAGCCGGGGTGGGAAGCGGTACCTGCAGCCCTGAGAGGCCTCTCACCCCCCCGCCCGCGGGGTACGCCATTCAGGTTACCCAAAAAACCCCGTGCCGCACGACAACCCGTCCTGTCCTTGGGGGGGCTATAGTATGGGGGGAAATATGCCCCCCATCACTGGGACCCCCAGCGCAGCGGGGGAAAACCGCCGCTGGGGCCAAACCCTTAACCGGACACTGCTGCAGCGGACTGACATGTCCGCTGCCCAGTGTCAGCACTGGCCAAGGGGAAGGAACCCACTCCTGCCCAGGGAAGACCCCCAATACCTGGGGAAAAAGAGCAACACTGGGAGGCCGTAGGAAAACAGAATTCCTAAGGCCACCCAAAATGTATTAAAGGAAAAAATCCCAGACCACCCCCAAAACAGAGGAGGTCGGGGTACTCATCAATCCGACGTCTTCGGGCGTCGCGGCATCACCCCTTCGGTACCATGCACCCAGAGGTGAGGTTACCGGAATCTGTCAAAGGCCGCGGAGGCGGAGTGGGTAGGGTGAGCGGCGGGGAGGAAGACCAGCCAGCTAAAGAACCGACTGGGTTCCTGACGCCCTCAGGGGGGACAGCGTCACGGTACAACTATGCGTTGACGGCCCCCCTGATAGGTGAGAGCCGGGTGCTCAATCACCTTCCAACGGGTGAGAGCCGGGTGCTCAATCACCTTCCAACGGGTGAGAGCCGGGTGCTCAATCACCTTCCAACGGGTGAGAGCCGGGTGCTCAATCACCTTCCAACGGGTGAGAGCCGGGTGCTCAATCACCTTCCAACGGGTGAGAGCCGGGTGCTCAATCACCCCTGAGGCCGGGTGCCAATTTCCCCTTTTCCCGGGTGAAGCCGGGTGTCAATCACCTTCCTCCAGTAGAGCCGGGTGCTCAATCACCTTCCCCCAGGTGAGAGCCGGGTGCTCAATCACCTTCCTCCAGGTGAGAGCCGGGTGCTCAATCACCTTCCAACAGGTGAGAGCCGGGTGCTCAATCACCTTCCAACAGGTGAGAGCCGGGTGCTCAATCACCTTCCAACAGGTGAGAGCTGAGTGCTCAATCACCTTCCTCCAGGTGAGAGCCAAGTGCTCAATCACCTTCCTGCAAAGGAAAGAAAATAACAAAAACTCTGCAGAGCAGCGTCTGCCTTCTACAGACACTATGCTGAAAACTGATCAGCCTGTACCCAAGGGGCTGTGTCCCCCAATGAATTATTAGCGAGACATTTTTAGTATCTGATTTAATGCTGCAATCAAGTTAAATAAAAAGCTCAAAAGTAAAACAAACTTACTGGACTGCTGCTTATATCACCTTGCATTAGCAGACCCCAAAGTATTAACCTGTTAAAACGTAACTTAATTTAGCACCAAGGCCCAGGTAGCAGCTTTATAGACCTGAGAGGCAAAAGTTTTGTGCTACACTCCCAAGGTACCACCAACTGCTCTAGGGGAATGAACGGTGACCCTAAAATGAGGAGACTCGCCCTTATATCTATAAGATTTCAAAATTGCAGACTGGATCCAGGAAGAGATGGATGACTCGGAGGCTGGCAGACTCTTTAGTAGGCCGTCAGGAGCCACAAATACAGAATCTGACGGCCTGAAGAACTTCATGACAGAAAGATAATTGCATATTGTCCTGGCAACGTCCAAGGCGAGTTCCCTGGGATGGGACGGAGAAGGGGAAAAGAAGGCAGGACAAAGTCTTTGTTAATATGGAAAGTGGATACTACTTTCAGGAGAAAAGATGGAACAGAACAGAGGACACCCTTGTCCTTATGGATAACCAAAAAAGGGGACTTGAAGGAAACTTGTGGTGGACTGACGTAATGGATATGAGAAAAGCCACCTTCCAGATCAGCAGATGAAGCGATATCACGCAAAGGCTCAAATGAAAAAGACTGTAAAGCATACAGGACCAGGCTGAGATCCCATGGCATGATAGGAAGACAAAAAGGAAAAGAGCAATGCGTGACCCCTTGGAGAAAGATCTTAAAGGGGTTGAATCATTTCATTAAATGGTCTTCAGAATAAGGGGACAGTGAAAACAAGCAACACTGTTCCCCAGTGCTGGTCGGATTCCACCTCCTTTCATGTCATTGGCTGCCGGCTCTACTAATTTACATTCTGTCTGGCCCCCGGTCGTATTCACAGGAGCAGCATTCCTGCCTCTCTCACTCAAAGTAAGGGACCGTGAGCATTTCACTCAGCACAGCTAGCAGAAACACAGAGGCACTGCACCTGCTTCTACAATCAGAAAACAGCAGAATTGTGCGTCGGTGCCTAATGCAAACATAGACTGAGCATTAGGCTGCCTCTGTCACTCAAAGTAAGGGACCGACAGCAATTTCACTCTGCACAACCAGAAGAAACACAATAATACTGCAGGGCTTCTACAATCCGAAAACAGCAGAATTGTGCCTCGATGCCTAAATGCTCCTGCCTGTAAACATAGAAGGGAGATCTGTGCTGCTCTGGAGGAGTTCATAGAAGACTGGATTAAATTGTAACAAACCTCCAGCTGTGAGAGGATAAGAGATCAGTGCTCTGAGTTCACAGAAGATTGTCCAGACTGAATGCAAGCTTATGGTATGTAAACATACTTACAAAATAAGACTGCATTGGGAAAACGACACGGTGACATGTGGACTCAGGTGGGTGGAGGGGGGGGGGAATCGGGAGCGAGCATGAACAGTGAAGGGGGGGATGATGTCATCCGCCTTCAGTTCAGAAACACCCAGCTGGGAGGGGAACAAACGCCCCTAAATTTCTAGAGCTGAGAAGCGGAGAGCACACTGAAACACATGAACTGAAGAAGCATAGCTCAAACCCGCTGGAATAAAACAGAGAGCAGGAATCTGACCTCTCAAGAGAAGAGAGTCCAAGGCCCTGCTCCAGGCCCACCTGAAGGAAGGTAAGGATCAGGGGAGTGGTACACCGCAAAAGACTAATGCTCACACCAAGTGCTCACACTAACGCCCTCCAAGTACAGTGATAGACTTCTGCTGATTGTGGCTTATTAGACCTGAGCGTCACATCTAACTTCTACAGACACTAGAATAAAAACCTGCCTGGTGTTGGCAGAAGGGGCATAGCCTGCCTGGCGGAGCCAGCTTTTTAAATCTGCCTAGTGTCTGCCTCCTGGGGAAAAGGCCTATACCCATTAGCTGCATCTCCCAGTGCAATTCACGAGAAATATCTGTTATTTCATTATAAATACAAATCAAAGTATCTATTGTCCTACCAAGATCTTAGGACCCCTACCAATATAAACAGTGAAGCAGATATAATCAGTCACTTAGCAACTTAATTTCCCCCAGAGGGCTAGTTGCTGTTTTCTTACCTTTCCTTTGGAGTGAGGAATGCCCAAGGGGCACTGGTGTACACCACCAAGCAGAGCAGCCATGGCAAAACTGTACCCACTAACAGCTTCCGGTGAATTTTTAAGGTTATTAAGTCTCTCTGCACACCTGTCCAAGAGTGGAGTGAGCTGAAAGGGTAGTGCCACAGCAACACAACGTAAACACCAGGCAGCTGCTAGCCTTGCCGCCATGCTGGGGTGAAGAAGCACAGAAGTGACCGTGTCAAGAAGCCCTATGGATAAAACAGGGATAGAACAAGCATGACTATACATGTGCAGTACAAAGCACATAGAACATATGAAAGCTATTGCACTGATGAGTTACCTATGGACGGCTCCTGTATCAGCGGAGATGCAGTAGAATTCAGACTTTGAACAAGGCTCCCCAGCTCCTGCAGAGCACATACCATTACATGCTGACTGGCAGACACATCTGCTGTACCAACTTTATTCTCATTGTTGGTATCATTTACAACAGCCTCTGAAAAACAAAGATATTTAAAATAAATAATTTATCCTCTTTCCTTCCCCCCTTTTTATTTTTCCCAAAAAAATAAAAACATGCTTTATTTCAATGTTAGAAAAAGCTTCTCTCTATTACAGTCAGTCCCTGGGTTATGAACAGGATAGGGACTGTAGGCTTGTTCTGAAGTTGAATTTGTATGCGAGTCAGAACAGGTATACTTATTAAATGTAACTCCAGCACAAAAAGGTTTTTTTTGGGATAGTGCAGGGAAGGGTTTTTACATTTGTTTTGCTGTCTGTACCACATTAAGAAGATTTCATCTCATATGCTGCTG
Source organism: Phyllomedusa bahiana (assembly GCA_025379985.1). Taxonomy (NCBI): domain Eukaryota; kingdom Metazoa; phylum Chordata; class Amphibia; order Anura; family Hylidae; genus Phyllomedusa; species Phyllomedusa bahiana. The sequence continues at coordinate 76,952 of JAODAL010001068.1, read as the reverse complement.
TGGCATGCTGGAACTTGTTGTTCCACAGCTACTATCTGCTGTGGAACATGGAACTACAAGTGCCAGCATTCCCCTTATGTCTCTGTAACTAGGGGACAAATGTAAGTCACAACAGTGTAAGTCCGGGACTGCCTGTATTTGCCTGACAGAACTAACTGTCTGGTTTGACACTTTATATGTAGAAGCCGAGTTGATCATGGTGATTAGGCTTACTAATCTCAGTAGTAAAAATCTCAGATTTATTTGAAATTACGCATTATGTGCAAAATGCACTTCCTCAGACTTCATAACATGAAACCACAAAGGGTGGATTTAAATAGAATAAAGACCGCCAAACAGGGCACGTGTCGTGTACAGCGTGCACGTCGTATACATTGTTAATTAGTGTAAAAAAAAAAAAAAAAACAAACAACTATAATAAAATGTCATATAACTTAAATAGTATTAAACTACATTTTTACACTGTTTCTTCTGAGGGTATGTTCACATGGCGTATTGCTGGCCAGCGAGTAATTCTAAAGCGTGGGGTGGACACAACCCCATTCACTTCTATTATCCACGGCGTGTAAACGCCAGGAAGAAGGGACGTCGCTTCTTTTTCCCAGTGTACAATACGCACGTAATGTACGCCGGGGAAGACTGGCATAATTCATAGCTCTCTATGAGAATTATGATTACCGTAATAGCGGGGCACATGTAAAGTGTATTGCAGCGCAATTACACGCTGCAATACGCCTCACAATTACACCGTGTGAACATACCCTTATAGAACGGATTCTTATTTACACTCCTTATACTTGTATGTTCTTATAGGCCAAGTCAGACTAGCAATTTGCACACCGATTCATTTGATTTTCTATTTCACTGTATTTTGCTGAATACCTTCAATAAAGCTTTTTGAACACGAAAAAAATAAATATTTCTGCTGTGGTCAAAAACTTGTTGGCTCAAAACGCATCAAACAGAACGGCATTAAAACTTTTTTTGTAGTTTTAATTATGTGAAATAAAGTGGATTTTAATTGCTTTTGTTGGTGCTGAGAAACTGTGAATACACATGGACTTTCATCTGAATACCTGCTGGACCTGTACACCTTTCCGATATTATGGATTTGTCACTGCTACAACCCTCAAAGAACACGAGATGGACTGTACCATACCAGTTTTTTTCTATATTCTTTACATTTTCTCTATGATATATTTTATTCCATGTTATTATTTGTACTCATAAATCCCATTCATTATTTTAGTGATTTATACATTCTAAAATCTTTTTTTTTTTTTACACTATATGCAAGCAAATTCTTTGCAACCAGAAGAGTCCCTTACAGCAGCTACTGCAGCAAAATGGAAGACAGAAGCTTTAAGAAAAAAAAAAAATTGACGTGTGTTGTGCTATTTTTTTTTGTTTTTTAAGTGTTTTTGTCTTAAAGGGGTTGTCTCACTACATTGGTTCATCTTCCCTCAGTCCTGTTTTCTTGGTTTCCCTTTGAATTCAGGGGCATGTTTACTGGCTTCCACTAGGCTGCAGTAGAAGCCAGGTCTGTAGCTATAGCAACCACTGCTGGCAGCCTATCAGGATAGGTCAAACAGGTCTGTAGCTATAGCGACCTGAGGAGCTGATGCAGCACATACAAGAGGGGATATCTCTGAATAGATAGGATACTGTAAATGGACACATATTACAAAATGACTTGTTTTTGCAAGATCTTTAACATAAAAAGCAATCCTTAGAGTGAGACAATCCATTTAAGTATTGGACTTACATGGGTTCTCCTATCTGGCTGTTTCACAGAGCCTACTCTTCACAGTCAGCTCCAGGCTCTCATTTCCTTTACAGGCTGGGGGTGGTTTTACAGCAGTTACTGACATTTCAGAGCTGCTATAGCTAACCTACTCTTTTAGAGGGACATTAGTGATGGGGGGGGTCTAAACATCAGGGCAGAAGGCTACAGCACTTTAAGGGGTCATATGCAGTCAATTGAGAAGATAAACAATTTCCTGTAATGCACATAAGACATGGCAGGGAGTACTGTCAAAATCCCACCAGGGCTGCTTGAGTAGAGAAGCCTGGGAACCTTCTGTAAACAAGCAGGAGATAAGAACTGCTCCAACTCTGAAAGGAAGCAAAATCAGAACAGCAAATTTGGTACTCGGGTTCATTTACTTTTGGCTACTGTTCAAAGCTAATCAATGTGATTGGGAAATAAGAAGGTTGTAGATGTGCTTTGATATCCGATGGCTAGAAGGCTGTAGGACTAAACTAGGGACTAGGGGGAAAACATCTACACACAGAGCGCAGGATAGTGCAGATAGAGAACTAAGACTTAGCAATAAATCTGGCGGTGAATGGAAGGGATAGCATAGTTAATAAGAACAAGTTTAAATGAACAAAAACCCAACACCTCTAAAATGCATACTGACCCATACTAGAAGTCTTACCAATAAAATTAACTAGAATTATTAATGTGACGTAGTGAGAATAACCGAGATATGGCTGGATCATAGCTATGACTGGGCAGCTAACATGCTAACAGTTGTTTAGAAAAGATTGTAAGGCTATGTTCACACGGCTTATTTTGGGACGTATTTCAGCCCGTAATTCGCGCCGTACTGCAGTCATTACGGTAATGCACAGTTCTCATAGAGAACTATGGATTACGTCTCCTCTCGCACAATACGGCGAAGCGCGGAGAGAATTGACATGTCAATTATTCACGGCGTATACGCGCCGAGAATAATGAATGTCTATGGGCCGGCGGGCTGTCCGTCCCCGCCCCCGTACACATGCCGTAATTGCGGGGCAGAACACATCTCCGCAATTACACTGTGTGAACATAGCCTAAAAGTCAGAAAGAGGGAGGGGTTTGCCTTTTTCTAAAATCCTATCTAAAGCCAATACAGCAGGAAGATATAGTGTGTTGCAAAAGTATTCATACCCCTTGAACTGTTCCTCATTTTTGAATGTTACAGCCACAAACTTTTTGTATTTTATTGATTTTTAGCGCCACAGTATAAACGTGTCTAGGTAAAACCTACTTTGTTGCACGAGAAACCATCCCCCTTTAATTTTCCGAACTATGAAGAATGATTTTCGAACAAGGCGGACAGTGAAAAAGCACTTGCAATGGGGATGTCAATACTTTCAATTCCTTTCAAGCCTGCTAATGTTTAGATCCGTTCTGTGTCCGTCCGTCGGTCCAAGACGGTTTCTAAAAACCTGTAACGGGTAAAACGCCGTGGTGAACAAGCCCTTATGAGAAAGGTCCGAAATCTATGCACCAAAATTTAATGATCAGCCATGCCACTTTGAAATAGTAATGAATTGTGTGACAGTATTCTAGCCAAATTTTGCCGACACCTTTTCGTTTTTTTCCTTTGAAAAATTGGGAAAGCAATATTTTTTTTTCCTGCACAAATATTGCTCTTGTGTGCTATCACATTGGGCCACTGTATGAAAACTTCTAGGTTCAAAATCATTTGTTGCACATGGCAACCAAACAGAGTACCCCTTTCATTTCATATAGTGCTCTGGAAAAATTAAAGGGGATTGGTTTATATGTGCAACAAAGTAGGTTTTAGACCTAGACAGTTTTTATACATGTGGCCCTAAAAATCAATAAAATACAAAAAGTTTGTGGCTGTAACATTCAAAAATGAGGAACAGTAAGGGTATGAATACTTTTGCACCATTATATGAGAGTATTAGGGGTAAAATAATAGTGGAAGAAAATTTAATAAAGTTGTATTAGAGGTCTGCTAGAAACAACTTAGTAGGACAGAACCCACAGAAGATATACTACTCAGGCAAACATTAGGAGTAATACAATGAGTGTATTTAGACAATCCCATGAACCTGGACTTATAAAAGAACAAGTTCTGTAATACAATGGATACTTTTCCAAACCGTCAGGACCAACTAGAGGGAAGGCCCTAATAGACTTAAAGGGGCTGTATCATTACATTAAATGATTTTCAGAACAAGGGGACAGTGAAAACAAGCAACTTTGAAATTGGATGTCAATACTTTCAAATTCTTTCAACGCCGCTAATTGTTTAGATCCGTCTCTGTGTCCGTCCGTCGGTCCCAGAGACGGATCTAAAAAGCGCTTGTAACAGGGAGTGAAAACGCTGTGTGAACAAGCCCTATGTATGAAAGTGTCTCGTAATCTATGCACCAAAATTTATCTCAGCCATGCCACTTTGAAACTGGTATGGACTTGTGTGACAGTTTCCTACCAAATTTTGCCGCATTTATAGTTTATGGTACAATTCTGGCGTGACACTTCACTGCATCTTTAGCGCATTCAAAAGTGCCCTGTCGGGCGCAGATTGAGCCAAGTTCACACATGTATTGAACAGGGCTTCGACAGTTTGGCTCAAAGCACGGCAAAAAAAATAGTGCTGCCCTGTTCATACATGTTGCCCAATGCTCTCAAAAATAAGAGAACACATACTAAATAGGAAATGTTTAAAAGTATCTTAAAACACTCACTGTAAGAGGTACAAACCCTATGGAAATAAAAGAGCTAGAAGCAGGAGAAAGCCAACTTGAACAAACAAAAATGTACAGGAGGCAATAAATAAAAAGAAAGTATTTAAAGGGGTGTTCCGGGACTTACAAAATCTCATTGGTCCGCTGGGTTGGCTTCTACCTCTTGACATTCTTTTTGCCTTACCCTAGATTAACACCGCAGGACATTAGGCTGAACTGGATGGACTTGTGTCTTTTTGCAGCCTTATAAACTATATAACTATGTATATATCATTTGTTGTGGTCATGCTTATAGAAAGAGTAATCTGTTCTATCCATAGTGACTTTTGCTATTATTAACTTGTGTGGAGTTCTAATTAAAAGGTAATACTGTTGTTTAATGTATGGTGTGTAGTTCTAATGGATATGGTGGGTCACACTATGCTGAAGGGGTAAAACCAATTATCAAGGACTGCCCAAGCAGCTGTACAATTAGGTGTTACTGTTGTGAAGGCTGGTATTAGTAAAAAGTGAAGATTAGAGATTTCTTACCAACAGATTTCATTTGTTTGCTGATAGCCTGACAGATTTCTTTAGCTGCTGCATTTTGAGCCTTTTCTCCTAGCAAACTGCCAACGGTGGCTCTGAGAATAAAGGAGACGCATCTTCTGGAGTAGACTGCCTCCACATGCGTCTGTGTAGCACGAGGATGTGACACAAGGTCGAGTACGTGAGATAGAAAAGTGGCAAAATTACGCTCCAGCCATTGTCCTCCTAATGCTGTGACAAAGACCACATATGCCTATAATAAAAGAGAAGTGAACATCAGCAACACATACAAATGATACAAATGTTCCTTTTCTCAATCAGTCTTCTCCAAATGTACTACTGTTGGCTTCTTCTCGATCACCAATTGAATTTGCCATAAAAGTCTTATACTGGAAAATTAGTCTGGGTCCATCTGCTAGAACATCCACCCATCATCAAGATGACTGTGTCTGATCCCACAAAGAAATACAGAAACATGTGCAGTCACTCCACATTACTTTTAGCGTTCTTGCATCCTCCATTTTTAGTAATGGAAAATGATATGGAACCAGGTCTGAATGGACACCAAGTGAGGTAAAGTGTCAGAGTAGGTTCCCATTTGTATTGAGGTCATCTAGTCACGGTCGATAGGCATTTAAGGTTTTGATCACAAATATTCAGTAAGAACCTCAAATTTTCATGTATTCTAAAGTAGCAGAAATTGTCAGTAAAAGGGTTAAGACTTAGGCTATGTTCACACAGTGTAATTGTGGTGACGTATTTCGCCCCGCAATTACGCCGTGTGTACGGGGCGGGAGCATGCCGGCCCCATAGACATTCATTATTCTCGGCACGTATACGCCGTGAATAATTGACATGTAACTTCTCTCCCCGCTCGCCATATTGTGCGAGCGGGGAGAGGAGCCGTAATCCATAGTGCTCTTTGAGAACTGTGGATTACCCTAATATCTGGGACGTATCTCGCCCCGTATTTAGCGCAATACTGCGGGAAATACGTCCCATCTTAAGCCGTGTGAACATAGCCTTACATGGCAAATGTAGGCTTCAAAGGTAGGTTAAATCACTAACCTGTGTCACACCCACTCGAACCTCTCGACTTATGGATCCTCCACCTTTCAGCATTTCTCCACCACTTTTAAGGAATCCAGAACCTCCACGAAGAAATCCAGTAGCCATTAGTTCCAGAACCTCCTCTAATGTGGCTTTCTTCACATTCTGCCGCATCACTTCATCATAAGAATAAAACACGGAATAAACATATGGCTGAAAGAGGCAGACCTCTCAATGTTTGATCTATCACACAGACTTCACAACATGTTGAAAAATCTTTGAGTATAATGTTATCAGAGCTACTGCTTACTGAAATCTTAACAGTCCGATTGTGGATTCAATGACTGGACTGGTAAGTACATCCAACTAGACTCTCCAGACAAAAAAAAAACAAGTATTCTTACATGTAATACATATACCACCGCGCTAAAAACAGCTGATTCTATACAAATAGAGAGCCCCAATTTGAGTAACAAGTGTCTACAGGTGCCCATTGTAACTACGTTAATGTATGACCAGATGTCCACAATTAGCATCAGTCCTATAGCACAATCAAACACCACTTAGCACAAAAATAATCATAAGAGTAATAAACAAAAATAGCAGAAATGACATCTGGCTTACCAGAAAGGTGGATCACCTGTCTTCTATTCCACCATTCCACATTAAAGCCGCAATAGTCATCCTTACTCTGATAAACTGACTAGCGTGCGATCCAGCCGGTAGCGCTTGCTATACTGACTGGTAGATCTGGTGACGTCACCCTTACTACAAACTAAACAGGCAATCAAATTACCGACGCGTTTTGGAATAGACGTCTTCCTTCGAAAGAATACATCTATTCCGAAACGCGTCAGTAGTTTGATTGCCCGCACGCTAGTCAGTTTATCAGTGTAAGGAGGACTATTGCGGCTTTAATATGGAATGGTGGAATAGAAGACGGGTGATCCACCTTTCTGGTAAGCCAGCTGTCATCTCTGCTATTTTAGTTTATTGCTTTTATGGTTGTTTTTGTGCTAAGTGGTGTTTGATTGTTCTATAGGACTGATGCTAAATGTGGACATCTGGTCATACATTAATGTAGTTACAATGGGCACCTGTAGACTCTTGTTACTCAAATTGGGGCTCTCTATTTGCATAGAAGCGGCTGTTTTTAGCGCGGTGGTATATGTATTACATGTTTTTATGCTTGTTTTTTACAAAACAATAAGGGTGTGTGTGCAGTTTCACCCTATACCCTGCTGCTTTTATCTTAGGCGCGGAGACTGTATATAGTTTTTTAGAGTGTAACAAGTATTCTTATTCTCACCATATGATATTGCTAAAATTACAAACCAGATTACACCTGCGAGGTTAGGTAACAAAAGAAAATGAGATTCCTTGGGAAAACAATCAGCTCAATATAAAAAAATAAAAAATAAAAAAAGAGTGAAAAGAAAATCTGACAGCCTGATTTATCTTACCGAACATAAAACATACTGCTATATATCACGTTCTTAAAGGGGTTGTCCCGGTCATAACATATTTTTAGGATATTGATGGCCAATCAATGGCTGCAGCAATTATGTTTGCTGGAGCCAGAAGTGAATAGAAGACGATCAAGATACACTGGCAGCGCTGAAATGCAGGCGAGTATAAGATTATTAATTTTATTACGCTATCAGTATCCTAAAAATATGTTATCAACATGACCTGGATAACCCCTTAAATAAAGTTTCAGATTTGAAATGTTCTCTTTACTATGCTGTAATTATATGTGATAGGACATTGTGCCTAATACAGCTTTACATATTTATATACATGCATGACCTACCTGCTGCCTGTTTTGGCATTAAAGCAGTAGCCATAACCGTTCCCAGGAGTTTCGAGACTGCAACCCTGACCCCATAGTTGGAACCTTCAAGTGCCTTGAAACACAATGTGGCTACATTCTCCAGCTCCGCTGTCCACATGAATACAGCCTCGCTCTGAAGCTCCAACAGACACTGTAGACACATACCATGTGCTATTATTTCACTGTACACACGACACCATATTAGGGTGATATACCAAACTGTTGCTAGTCCTGAACCTTGATTGCCAATGATATCTATATATATATTATATCTATAATCGATACAACAAATGAGCATGAAAATACTTACCTTTGCAACTGCACATCTAACAGCCATGGATCTGTCAGTCAAAAGGGATCGTGTGTTTTTGTAAATGTCTCTGTGACTTGAAGCCGCGGCTCCTCCAAGACCACTAAGAACTTTTTGCAGACTCATCAGGATTTCACTTCGACCCTGTGACTTGACAAAATGAAGGTCCGTTATTGTTTTCTTTAAAAGGTTTATTGAAGTACCAGCAGAGGGCAAAGTATATTTTATGCTATTTGATCAATTATGAACATGTACTCACCCAATATTTAATTATACCCTTATGGATAAAAGGAAGTTAACAAAATATTAGAGAAATTCACAAATATAAACTTAAAGGGATTGTCTCATCTCAAAGTTTCATAGGATGCATGAATGAAATAATGCTGCTTTGCTCCGTCACTTCCTGGTCAAGCTGTCTGTAATTAGCATATGCGCTCCGTGTATACAGAACTCTGCTAATTAGATAAATCTCATGTCGTCAGGACCAGGGAAGCTTCTGAGGCAAAAGTAAACAAGTAATAATTATGGTCTTTTGTCTGAAAGATCAGATAACAAACAAACTCTCACTATCCGAAGTTCTGTGCTGGCTACGACCTGTGTGATGACGTCACCCCCTGCTATCAGATAGAACAAACAGCAGGGGGGGCGAGAAGTACACAGGTCGGTCACTTGGGGAAGCAGAAAGAGCACAGAAGATGATAAAATCACTTGTAGCTCCTTAAAAAAAAAAAAAATGAACAACGCAATATATTTGGAAAATGTCTTCATTTAGTGTCCCCTACATGTTGAAAGCTTGTAGTGAGACAACCCCTTTAATTACATCTTTTATGGTGGATGGGAATTAGGTGTTGGTGAGATGTTTAGTGGTGGTAACACCTACAGTTCCTTCTAGTAGTAGCCCCATTGCTTGGCTCAGTAAACTAGGACTGATTACACATTTCAGGATGAGGAAAATATGAAATGTGTTAAGTGGTCAACAGCTTCGTAATGGCTGTGGAGCGGTTCATTCAGTTTGATGCCATCACACAGAGAGCCAGTGTCCAGAGCAAGTGCGTTCTTTAGGCCACAGACACAAATTTTAAATACACATATTGTATTTACTTCTTCCCATAATCCGACAAAACAATGCTTAGCAAGTATTCCTACTATTTAAAGCATAACTCCAATTATAAACAATTTTCCATGAATCAACAATACAAGCAAAAATAAGAAACTTTGTAATAGGTCTCACAAGAGAAAAATGTTTCCTTCTCCTTTAATCTGCATCTTTTCATCCCCTCTTCTAAAGGAATCTGTTGTTCTGGAACCTTAGCTTCACAGAGAGCGCAAATAATAGCTGCTCATAGAAATGTATGAAGAGGGGAGGAAGTGAAAGTAGGAGACTCTCACACATAAGCAGCAGCATGGAGGACATTAGACAGCAGTAAGGAGCAATGTAGCTGTGAGTCCAGTACTAAGTTGAGATAAAATACTCATTATACAGCCAGTGCCATCTGTGTATGTCTCTCTGCCTCTCATCTCCTCTTAAAGAGGTTTTGCCATGAAGTAAAATTGACGTGGGAAGCTTGCAAGTGAAATAAACATTTTCACCATTATTATAAAAAATTCTGGACCGTTTTTGTTTTAGCTGCTCCTTTAGTGATCTATTGCTTACAGCTCGTCTCCAGGGGATACGACCAGGGCTGAGAGCTCCTCAGTCCTGGTCGCACATGCTCAGACATCACCTCTCCTCTCAGGCAGCTACGGAGTGTTCAAGCCCCATGTACTGTCACTCTACTCTCATCCTCTGTAGTCCTTAGTAATTAGTCAAACAGTGCAAATAAATGAAAAAGAAACCACAATAAGGTAAGTGCATTGAGAAAGAGAAAAAAAAACACAGGTTTGGTTCCTACAGGGATTTGAACCTAGGACCCTTGTGCCTGGAGGCAAAAACTTTACCTCTCAGCTACTCGCAATGCTTTACATAAACAGACATTTCTTTAACTACTGAGAGGAAAGTCATGGTGATGTCATCCTGCTGGGTCACATGATATGCAATTCAAACAAATCACACATGCCTCCTTCTGAGCACACAGAGCTGAAGAGCAGGATACAGAAGGTATGAAATGAGACATAGGGCGCATGGATACGCCCTAGCGGGAAGTGACTTCCCGCAAATGGACGTATCCATATGCCCTGGCGATGGCGCGGGCGAGCCACGTGCGATCCCAACATGGGACCAGCGGTAAATTACCGCTGGCCGCATGCCGTATCACCCCCGGCCGGAGTGGGCTCCGGCCGCGGGTGATTACCGCAGCCTGTCATGGCTGCGATAATAAAGCCGCAGGCAGGAGGAGTGAGCTCCTCCTGCCTGCTCCCGTCGGCTGCCGCACTGTAGTGCGGCACCGATCCCCTGTCTGATGATCCCGGGAAGTGAACGGCACTTCCCGGGGTCATCTGTGACGTCACCATGCCCGCAATGCATTGTGGGCATGGTGACAGGCGTTGTCATGGCGACCAGTACACAGTATGAGTACTGTGCACTGGCCTGCCTTCTAACAACAATCTGATGATTGCTGTTAGAAGATAAAGTGAAAAAAAGTGAAAAAAAGTAAAACACAAAAAATAAAATAAAAACACGTACACCGCCCTTTTCCCCTTTACAAACGCCAATCGCCCCAAAAAAGATCAAAAATAAAGTACCCATATTTGGTATCGCCGCGTGCGTAACGACCCACCCTATAAATCTGTCACGTTAATTAACCCGTACGGTGAACGCCGTAAAAAACAAAAACAAAAAACAGTCACAGAATTGCGATTTTTGTACATCCTGCAGCACATAAAATGGAATAAAAAGCGATAAATAACTGATATAGAAGCCAAAGTAGAACCAATTAAAACTTCAGTTCATTCCGCAAAAAAAAAGTCCATTCACGACAATGTATACGGAAAAATAAAAAAAGTTTGGCTCTCAGAAGACAGCGATGCATACATATTATTTAACACAATAAAAACACTTTTTTTTTTTTTTTAAAGTGCTTAAAAATTTAAAAAAAAACTATATAAATAGGTTATCGCCGTAATCGTATCGACCCAGAGAGTAAAGCTAACTGGTCATGGATACTGCACAGTGAGCGCTGTTAAAATTAAAAAAACACTACCAGGATTGCTGTATTTTCTTCACCTTGCCTTCCAAAAAACGGATTTTAAACTGATCTTTTAGTCTTGTCCCCCAAATTATTATACCAATAAAAACGTAAACTCTTCCCAAATAAAACTAGCCCCTAAACTGCTCCGTACACAGAAAAATTTAAAAGTTATGGCTCTCAGGCTATGGCAATGCAAAAAACGTGTTTTCCTTTTTGAATAAAAGTGTTTTTATTGTGTAAAAGCAGTAAAACATAAAAAAATATACAAATTGGGTATCGCTGTAATCGTATCGACCTGCTGAGTAATACTAGTATGTCAGTTATACTGCACAGTGACCGCTGTTAAAAAATAAAAATAAAAAACACTACCAGGAATGCTGTATTTTGTTCAAAATGCCTCACAAAAACCTTAATAAAAAGTGATCAAAGCGGCATATGCCCCCCATAATGGTACTAAGAATAACGTTAACTCATCCCACAAGAAACAAGCCCAGAATCAGCTCCTTATACAGAAACGTTATGGCTATCAGAACATAAAAACGCAATTTTTTTTTTATAGACCTATTTCTATTGTGTAAAAGTAATAAAACATAAAAAAACTATATAAAATCTATATCACTGCAATTGTACCGACCCCCATAGTAAAGATATCCTGTCATTTATACTGCACGGCGAACGCTGTAAAATTGAAGCCCAAAAAACAATGGCGGAATTGCATTTTCCCCTCATTTTCATAGCCCAATGCAAAAAAAAACAACTTTGTAACACCTGTGCACCCAAAATGTACAATACACTCCTAGATGAGTTCTATGAGGCATGATGAATCCAAAATGGGTTGACTTCTGGAAGGTTTCACCTGTTCTGGTACTTTGGGGGCTTTTTAAATGCGACATGGCCCCACCAAAATCTGCATTCCAAAAGCCAAATAACACTCCCTCCCTTATACCCCCTGCCATGCGCCCAAACAGCAGATTACACCCACATGTAGGGTATTGCCGAACTTGGAAGAAATTGCGTAACAAAGTTTTGGGTCCTTTTTACCAGGATTCCTTGTAAAAATTAAACATTTTCAGCTAAAATTGCAGATTATTAGAAAAAAAAAAATGTTTTTAATTTTCACAGCCTAATGCTAAAAATTTTTGTGACACACCTGTGGGGTCGATATGCTTACTACACCCCTGGATATATTCCTTATGGGTGAAACACCTAATGGGTTAATAAACTTCCTAAATGCGGTTTTGAATACTTTAGGGGTGTAGTTTCTTAGATGAGGTCATTTTTATTATTATTATTATTTATTTTAGAGCGCCATTAATTCCAGGGCGCTGTACATTTAAGGGAAATTACATACATAACAAATATTGAACAAATACAATGGTGACAAAAATGACTAGTAACTGAAACAGAGAGGAAAGAGGACCCTGCCCGCGAGGGCTACAATCTACAAGGAAGAAGGGGAGAGACAGAAGGTGTGGGGCAGACATGCTTGCGGGGCGGTGTAGTGGTGGTGGGGTTAATGGAGGTTGTAGGCTATCCTGAAGAGATGGGTTTTCAGGTTGCTTTTGAAACTGGTGAAAGTTGGGGAGAGTCTGATGTTTTGGGTTAATGAGTTCCAGAGTGTGGGTGAAGCACGGGAGAAGTCTTGGAGACGGTTATGTGAGGAGTTGATTAGAGGGGAGCAGAGGAGAAGGTCCTGTGAGGAGCGGAGATTGCGTGAGGGGAGGTATCTGGAAATTAGGGCAGAGATGTATGGAGGGGAGAGGTTATGGAGAGCCTTGTAGGTCAGGATTAGTAATTTGAACTGAATTCGTTGGGCAATGGGCAGCCAGTGAAGGGATTGGCAGAGGGGAGAGGCAGAGGAGTAGCGAGGAGAGAGGTGAATCAGACGGGCAGCAGAGTTTAGGATGGATTGGAGGGGAGCAAGGGTGCTAACTGGGAGGCCACAGAGAAGGATGTTGCAGTAGTCAAGGCGGGAGATGACGAGGGCGTGGACTAGTGTTTTAGTAGTGTCAGAGTTGAGGAATGGGCGGATGCGTGAAATATTTTTCAGGTGGAGGCGGCAGGCAGAGGTGAGGGCTTGGATGTGTGGTTTGAAGGATAAAGAGGAGTCAAAGGTTATGCCAAGGCAGCGGACTTGTGGAGCTGGTGAGAGGGTGTGGTCATTAACAGTGATAGAGAGATCAGGTGGAGGGGTAGAGAGGGACGGTGGAAAGATGATGAATTCTGTTTTATCTACATTTAGTTTTAAGCGACGGGAGGAGAAGAAGGAGGAAATGGATGATAGGCATTTTGGGATCCGGGAGAGAGGGAGTTAATGTCAGGACCGGAGATATAAAGCTGGGTGTCGTCCGCGTACAGGTGGTAGTTAAAGCCATGCGAGGCTATGAGCTGACCCAGACCAAGAGTGTAGATAGAGAAAAGGAGTGGGCCCAGGACAGACCCCTGAGGGACACCAACAGAGAGCGGGTGGGAGGAGGAGGTGGTGCAGTAGTGAGAGACACCGACTGTCCGTTCAGAGAGGTATGAAGAGATCCAGGAGAGGGCCAGGTCCGTGATGCCGAGGGAGGAGAGGATTTGTAGCAGGATGGAGTGGTCGACAGTGTCAAAGGCAGAGGACAGGTCTAGGAGGAGAAGGACGGAGTAGTGGCAGTATCTAACATACAGGCCAATCAAAATCACGTTAGAACAGGACTGGTTCTCGAAAAAATGTATATTGCAAATTTAGTTGAAAATGTGAAAATTACTACTAAATTTCTAAGCCTCCTAATGTCGTAAAAAAAAAAAAAAAAAGAAATTAAAAAAAATGATGCCAAACAACAGCAGACATAGGGTAGATGCTAGTTATAAACTATTTTGAGTGGAATAACTATCTGTCTTACATGCAGAAATTTTTGAAGTTTAAAATTGGTAAATTTTTCACATTTTTCACGATTTTTTTATATTTTTCACAAATAAACAAGCATTTTTTGGACCAAAATTTCTTACTATCTTAAAGCACAATGTGTCACGAGAAAACAATCTCTGAATCACATGGATACGTTAAAGTGTCAAAAAGTTATTCTCACATAAAGTGACATGACAGATTTAAAAAATGGGGCTCTGTCAGAGAGGCCAAAACTGGCTCCGGCGGTAAGGGGTTAATAGAGATCTCAGTAGAGCAAGAACCTCATCTCCTCTGTAGATTCTGTTAATGATTACGTGTTTTTTTTTCATTTTTGCTTGGACTGTTAATTGTTAGAACATTGTGTTACAATTGAATTTACAACTTCTTACAAAGTTTTGGGCAACATTTTTCCAATATCAGACATTGAGAATATCTGTATCGCTGAAAACCTTTTATCACTTCGTAAATGATACTACTAAACAGAAGGATAGTAGAATGTCCCTTACCTCTGCACTTTTTAAAGACTTTAGGAGATTGTTCACAGTTTCATGGAAGGAGCTTCCCAACATTCTGCCCATCTTTTCATAAAATGCTCCCACACAAGCAACAGCAGCCCTACAATAAACATATAACATATCAAATCATAAAATATTTTTTTTTTTAAATTAAACACTGTGGAGTGCAACTGGAAATATTACAATGTTTAATTTTTGTGCTGCAGAGGGAAAAAAAAAATCTGTTCGCTCTAGCTGTAAATCAGACAAAATGGGGTTGTACAAGAGTAGAAAAACATGGCTTTTTTAGCCCCTTAATGATGCAGCCATTTTTGGTTTTCATTTTTTCCTCCCTGCCTTCCAAGAGCCATAAGGTTTGGATCTTTCCATCTATGCAACACGAGAGCTTGTTTCTTAGTCAGACAAGATGTATTTTTTAATGGCATCATAGACTGTACTACATAATGTATTGGGAAACCCTCCAAAAAATTCTATGTGGGTGGAAAAAAAAAAGTGATTGCGGCATTTTTACAGAGGTTTCATATGTATGGATTCCACTGTTCGGTAGAACTGACATGTTATCTGTGTTCTGCAGGTTGGTACAATTCCAGTGATATTAAGGCCATGTTCACATGGCTTAAAACTGGACGTATTTCAGTCCGTAATTACGCGCCGGAGTGCGCAAATTACGGCTGGAATACGTCTCAGTCATTACGGTAATCCAGAGTTCTCATAGAAAACTATGGATTACGTCTCCTCTCCCTGCTCGGCGAATACGCAGAGGGGGAGATAAGTGACATGTTAATTACCAGTGGCGTATAAAATAAAAGTCTATGGGCCGGCGAGGTGCCGGCCCCCCGCTCCGCCCACACGGCGTAATTGCGGGGCGTACTTACGCCCTGCAAATACACTGTGTGAACCTAGCCTAACTGTGTAAAGTCTGCATTATATTTTAATACTTTTAAAACTTGTTTACTTGTTTTTTTAAAAACGCATTTTTGAGGATGCAAAACGACCCATAAAAACCCAAAAAAAAACAATTTTAGCATTAACAAGTTGTTTTCTTCTACAGTGGTGACCGTACAGGATAAATGATGGTATATTTTAGTAGATTAATCTTCTGTGGACATGGTAATACCAATTATGTTGTTGCAATGGCAAATAGGGGACTGTTGTGAACATTTAATTTTTTTTATTTTTTGCATAAACATTTAGTCCCCCAAGGGAACTTAGGGTATGTTCAGATGTCGTCTTTACCGCATTTGCAGGGTGCAATTCGGGTGTATTGCAGCGCATTTACATGGCCAAATACGGCCCGCAAATACGGCAATTCATAGCTCTCATTCAGAGCTATAATTGCCTGCCATTTTTCCCGAAGTGAAAGTCTACGGGGGTTGGCACAGAGCGTTTTAGAAGTACGCGCTGGCCAGCGCATTCTTCTAAAAACACCTGGCGTATAGCGGTGTTACATGTACGCTCCGCTATACGCCACAAAGAACTGCCCTTAAACATGCGATCACTTGTACTATATACTACAGGAATAATGTACTGCTGTATATAGGCATCTCACTGATCTGCTATTACACCCTGCCTAATAAGTGGACTAACATGACAGCTACAGAGGCTTTCAGCTTCCATGGCAACCAAAAGGCACCTCATGATCACGTCGCAGGGGTGGGGAGATCAGGGGCTGCAATGAATGGTGGCCCCTTTGCTAATCATTTAGACACCGCAATCCCGTTTGCTGCAGCGTCTAAATGACTAAATGGATGGGATCAGAGCAGTCTGCTACTTGGCCACTAGCGACGGTTGCCAGCTGTATCTAACAGTCGTCATCTGCGGCGTATGGAGTGGGCCCGCTCCATGCACCCTTCATGCCGCTGCCACATAGTTTACAGTGAAGTGCATGAAGGGGTTGTGTGTAGTATTACAGCTCAGCCTCATCTATTTCAATAGAGCTGGCAATAGATATGGTGTTGTTTCTAAAAGTAGGCAGACATGTTTTTCTAATCCTGTACAAAAACTTCAATACTCAAGAATACCCTGAATACAGAGCTGAGTGAACAACCAGGCACAAGGGGCCTTATGTATGAAACCTGCCTAGGTGTAAGACTGTCATTGCTGCCCATAGCAACCAAGCAAGGCTCCCTTTTTTCAGAGTGCTATATGAAATGAAAGGGGAGCTTTGATTGGTTGCTATGGGCAACACAGAAAGTCTTAGGGTATGCTCACACGGCGTCTTGTGTCTGTGTGACATAAGTTTTTCTGATGCGTGTCTGGGTCCATCTGAACGGATCTAGACAGGCATCTAGCAATTAGCAGTGACTTTATCACTGCCGGCAATGTGAAACACGCATAGGCGTTCATATGAGTGATCGCCGACGCTTGTTTGCATCACGATTGTCGGGTCCGTCTTTCAGATGCGCTCCAAGAAATGACATTTTAATTCTAGAATAGGCAAATCTCAATTAGTCACCAAGGTGTCATTATTTAAAGGTAAATTTTGCTCAACATGCAACCATGTTGTATTCAAGAGTGACATCCATCTTGAATTTTTTTGTATGTTTGAAAAGTACTTTGCTATAAAAAAAAACAAAAAAAAAAAACATATTTTGCTAATGCATGATAAAATAAATCATAACAACACCAACTAGATTCAGTTCCATAAAGTATATTTACATATTTTGGTCTGTGATTTAATGTAAACATGATGTTGCTGTAACCGCTAGCTAGTAGATGGACAACTTTTTTTGTTTTTAACCCCTTAATGACCGCGCACCGTCTTTTGGCGTCGCTGCAGACTTAGGGCCGGTGCCGCAACTGCGCTGGGATCGGGGCTGTAGTACACAGCCCCGATCCCAGAGCATGTCCTGTGAGCACCGCGGGGTGCAGAGAAAACCTCCGCAACCCGATGCTTTAACCCTTTGATTGCGGTGATGCGTTACCACAGCACAATCAAAGGGTTCCCCTGCTCTGTCGGGTGATCGGAAACACCGGTGACCGACAGAGCCCGGGGAACGGCTGCACAGTCAGCCCTGGGGACCTAGAGTGGCCCCAGAGCTGTCTGTGTAACAAGCCAGTGACTAGGACACACTGTGTGGTGTCCTAATCACTGCCTGTGTCTGACTGACACAGATTATAATGTATTAGCATATATGAATATGCTAATACATTACTAAGTGTAAAAAAAAAAAAACTGTAAAACAGTTATCACTTCATGGGATTTAAAAAAAAGTGAAAAAAACAGAGTGTAAATAAAAAATAAAGAATAAAATAAAAGATAAATATTTAATAAAAAATAATTGTGCATAAATTACACACACAAAAAACCCTACACATATTAGGTATCCACATGACCATAATAACCTGTAGAATTAATCTAACAAGTTATTAAATGTGAAATGTGAATGGTGTAAAAAAATTAAAAAAATTCTGCAATAATTTATATGTGAATTTAAACTATTCCCCATAAAGTACAACTTGTCTCGAATAAAACGAGGCCTCATCCAACTGCGTCATTGAAAAAAATAAAAACGTTACAACTGTTGAAACGCAAGGAGGCAAAAACTAAAAAAATGTTCTGGTCATTAACTACTTTTCAGACTTGGGAATTAAGGGGTTAAAAGAGAAGCTTAAGTCAAGAATCATGTGATGTGGCCAATATATAAATTTCTTTTACCATATGATTAAATTTTGCCAAGTATAAATCCGACTGCCCAGTGACATTTTCTCTGTATGATTCAGCTAATTAATATCTATAACAATGGGGAACGCTTATTTTGGTGCCTTATAAGTTGGAACGTTTTTGAGTATGTTTTAGGTACTGATTCTGAAAATGACACCCGTTTTTCCCTATCAACTCTAGTTTTGGAGATCCAGCATTGACACCTTACCAAGTATATGCTGCTGAAAGTAGTGGTCACTCAATATTGTACTAAAGAAATGTTGGATATTCAATTGAAACAGAAAAGACATACATTTATAGAACACATGCAAACAAATACATGAATGTGCATGAGCAAATTCAATTATATTCATCTGTACTACATACTTATCAAGAAAGAACAATGTAGAATCATATAGTCAACATCTTAAACTAGAGCTGCTAGAACAAAATGAACGCTACTTTCGGACATAGCCGTACTCAAAATACCCTGAATAAGGTCAAAATTTCTAGACACCAAAAAACAATTATTTTTTATTTTTTTTTGTTCCCCAGTGTGATATTTCATTAGATATAGAATGTGAGGCATGTACCCCAGATTTCGCCAATAAAATAGAATCCTCAGGGTCATGTCTTTGGAGACCTTGTAAACACCAGCAATGACCACAATTGCTCTGTCTCCCTGTCTGGGTTGGGCCTTGGTTGATAACGTATACTTTACCATTTGCCGACGCATATACGCCTGAAAAGAAGTGATTGGTCACCTCCTTTTAGTCGCGAGCTAAATTACGAATGTAAAGTACACGGCGTGATTGACGCTGCATATTTTACATGGATTTCAATGTTTGCAACGTATTAAAGCACCCATTTCGATGAAATTACATCCGAAATAGGCTCAAAAATACATCCCAAAAGACGATGTGTGAACACCCCTTTACGTCAGTCAATAGTTTTATTGCGCTCTGCTCTATTCTGAGCCATAAAGAGCCCACTCAAAATTTTGCAACATCACTTTGCATAGTACGCAACTTTTCTAATTATTAGGATAGCAACACTCAGTTTCTCCACTGTAGTGTAACGGACCAGTGAGGCTATAAAGTACCACACTAAAAATATCACGATTCCTAAGCACACATCTAATGGTGGAGGACTTACAGTTTAGTTGGAAGATAGGCAGCGGTGTCATCTTTGCTCTTGATCATTTCATTGCACTTGTCAAGTGTTTGGAACACAGTGTAGGTGTCTCCGATGCTGTAGAGAGTGGCAAGATTCTTGGCTAGTAGTTTGCGTGTAGGTGGCCCAGGGGAACTACTTATGAGCCCAGTTAACTGCTCCACAAGTTTTTTCTGGTTTTCCTTGATGTCGGTCTGTGAGAAAAACAAACATGATTATAATTACAGTGCTATTTACAGATCTACAGTAAGGGTATGCTCACACGGCGTGTTGAGTCTTTGTAACATATGCTTTTAGATACGTGTTTGGATCCGTCTGCGGACCCCAAACGGACCCAAACACGCAACTAATAAATAGCAGTGTGATTTACATTGCTTTTCATATGAGACACGCATCGGCGTTCACACGAGTGATCACTGCGTCTTTCGGATCCGTTCCAAGAATTGACATGTCAATTCTTGGTCCAAAAGACGCAGCAGGAACCCTATTTTAAACTAAAGGGGGGCGATCCTGCTGCATCCAAACATGTGTTGGCTACATGTTGGATCTGTTTAGGATCCGATCGCCGCAGAGTTTTTGGATGCGATTTTTGGATCCAACACGGAGCCAAACACGCCGTGTGAACGGCCCCTTAAAGTAAGATCCTTTGTTTTGAGACCCACTAAACAAAAATAATTCCTCTTTATCATATTTCTCCGAGAAATGTATTACTGAGTCTGTCAGCTGGGTGTTACCATTCTAAAAGGGGCATATCCCTGCACACATTGACTCTGTAAGGGCTGACTAGACAATATACGATAGTGCTGGGAAATACCTCCAATTGGTAACACTCATAACAATACATTTCTAGAAAGAATAGGAGAAGAACAGCACAGAGTAATAAGAGAAGAAGCTCCAGAATTGTTATATCGCCAGTAGCACAAATATTCACTAAAAAGACATGTCAGGGATGGCCATAGGTCCTCTTTAAACTTAAGTGTGAAAGTGTTGCTAGAAAAGCATTGCGTTACTTAGTTTCCAGTAAGCTCCGTTTGCCAGATTTTGGCGGCTGCCTAAATAGCCATTGATTGTACCTGTTGATCATGGAAAAACCTGTTGCAGGAAACAAAGGAAAATGGGGTATTCAATACGTTTTGGGTATGTTCACACGGCTTATTTTGGGACGCATTTCGCCACGTAATGAAAGCGTACTCCGCTCTAATACGAGCGAAATGCACCCCAATCATTATGGTAATCCTCATAGAGAACTATGGATTACACCTCCTCTCCCCGCTCGTACAATACAATCGGGGAGATAACTGACATGTCATTTATTTACGGCACTTACGCGCTGCGAGTAATGTCGATCTGTGGGCCGATTAGCGCAAGCTCCCGAACACCCGGCATAATTGCGGGGTGTATTGTAAACCCCACAGTTAAGCCGTGTGAACATGCCTTTGACAAAAAAAAAAAGGTTTCTTGTATACTTTGTTTTCAACACAATTTCTAGAACTTGCTGCCATCACAATATCAGGCAGCGAATGCCTGTTCCAACCCAAAGGACCACACGTTAGGCTCTGTGCACCTCTCTCACAGTGCAGGTCCCCGCTCAGGCTTGTGTTCATTTTTTGTGATTTTTTTTTTTTTTTTTTTTTTTAATTACAAATTTTAGTTATTTTTGTGCAAATAGATCATCATGAGTCCTAACAAGATTAATGATTACCGCTAGCAGGAGAGGAAATAAGTTGGATCGTCATGAGTCCTAAGAAAGTGAGGTTAGAACACTAATATCATAGAGACATCTAAGAATTTATGTTTATGTACGTTTACTAAAATACAACTCCATTAATGCATAAAAAGCTGTATACAATATGGATTTTCGGGGAATCTGGAACAAATTAATTTAATTTACATTATTCCTTGTGGGAAAAATGTATTGGGTCTGGAGTGTTTTTGCTACTTCACCCATCTTCTGGAACAAATTAATGATAGGTACTAAAGTACCACTTGTACGCCTCGGATAAACCTCATTGGCCATGATACTTAAGGTATGCTCACATGACATTTTTCTGGTTGAATAACATGCAGCAGAAATCCAAAACATACTCTGAGATATGTGCCCTATTTTAATTTTTTTTTTTTATAGTTATTGATTTTGCAGTGTTTACTGGGGCTAAACTGCATCCTTGCCCCCAAAGCAGCTTTCCTGTGTGGATTGCATGGATATGTGATGTGATTTTTTTTTTTATGCAATGCTTTTCTGCTTCAGCAAACATGGATACAGTGCACATTCCCTTTGAAAATGATAGGACGTATTACGTGTTTGTGACTAATATACTGATATTGAAGATGCACTAAAATGACGCAGTGTGAACATAACATTACAATCATTTGTAACAGAAAAGCAGTGAAAAAAACTTGATTACTGAAACTAGTAAATACTCATTATAAGCCTTGATCAGAAGCAGTATAAGACAATAGAGCAAATGATCGTTACAGATCAGAATACGCCTCTCTGCTATAAAACTACCGTTTATTCGTTCACCCCATGCACACATACGCTTGGAAATCTTGGTTGTACAGATGTATATGTGTCTAGAACATATTCAGTTTACATGTAACCATCCATTGCAGAACTTTACAGGTACCTTGTTTGCAGCTATGAGCACTTTGTCCAGGAAGCGCAGCCATTCAAAAATAAAGACAGATTTTTTCGCCTCCGTAACCTGAGCCAGAGCATCTTCTTTCAGTAACAAGCTGTGGGCGAGCTCCATGTTTGGAGGATAATAGATGCTGAAAACCTCTGTAAGAAGAAATTATTAACAGAATGAGTAATATCCACAGAAGCTCCATGTGCAGAATAACAGCTGATACAACACAACCTTATTCTGGAGCTGTGTGATATAGATCACAGTCACGGTGCTAATATATTCATATTCCTCTTGCTCCATAGGATGCCGAATATTACACTGCATTTTCCTGGGTGCGTCAGTAATAGGATAGGACAGCTGAACAATGCAGTACAAATAGAGAATAAAATACGAGTACAGTGTGATCAGACTATGTATAACTCTTCTGAATGTACATTAGACCTGCACACACAGATCACTGAAGCATGTATATTTCATTCGGGAGACAAGCACCATAAAGCAGCATGTCTGCTGCTGCTGAAAGACCACTGGCCGATCGGTTTCCTCCGCAAAGTAATATAAGAGGACTCCCATAACAAAAATATCAATGGGATCTGCTGACATGTTTGAGTGCAGCCTCAGGGTTAAAGAGGTATACCCATCATATAATGCTATGTTATCAACTTAAGTCCTGTAGGAGTCCATCTTCAGGACGCCCAGTGATGATAGTAAGAAAAGCCTGTAAAGAACTGTAATACATATCATAATATATGTACATATAAATGTAATACATATACACACACACACACGACTCCGAGCCCGACTCCTCAATTTCCCTGACTTCCGACTCTGACCCCCTCATACCCGGCGCATGTTTAAGTGATAACTTTACTGTAGTAAAATGGTAACATCAGCTTTTTATCACCTTATGATACAATAATCAAGCTATTTAGGTGGAACAGACACTGACAGGCAAAAGGGTAACAATGTTTTGATCTTTTGAATGTGTAGAAGAGACCTGGGATCAGATTTTGTTCAAGATATGATTGAATCCGATTCAGAGCCCAGAAGGATTCAGGCAGTGCTGAAAGCCAAAGGTGGATTTCCCAAATACTAACAAAATGATACAAATTAACATTTTGATTTTTAGGATCAAAACAGTAACAATGCAGTTACAGGAAAGAATCTGCAGAACTAAGCAGATGCTAAATACTTGCAAGTCACATTTATGTATAAGATAGGTAAGATGACTGTATATAAAATTGCTCTTTGCACTGCGTCAAACCAACTGGACCAACTTATTATATATTTTGGTCCATTTTATGACGACTCCGACTCCTGCAAAACAGGCTCCGACTCCACAGCCTTGCTAAACACACAGCATCCTGCGGCGCAAGGCGCCGTGTGAACATACCTTTACAAGTCTTTTTTTCTACTACTGTGTAGACATGGCCTTAGTAAGCCAGACCACTATTTCAATATTAACGATGCTGACTTTCCAAAATGTCACAGCAGAATTGTGCGCTTGGCAGCTCACGCATCTAACTAGCTCTATGGATGTTGTAAAGAATCCAGAGAAGAAATGGAAGACTGACGTACAAACAGGTTTATTTCTGACTTATTGTCATAATAACGCAATAAGATCTGAATATACCGCTATAGTACAAACAAGTGAAATATTATTATATATAGCCTACATGTGTTGTGGGAAATAGAGAGGAACTAGTTTGATGTACATTTGCAAGTGAATCAGAAATCTATATAAACCACCCAATATTTATGTCACATGGCTGGACCATTGTAAACCTAGCACTTCTTACCCTTCATCTCACCCATACACCACAATAGATTGTAAGCTCTTACGAGCAGGGCCCTCACACATTGTGTCTCATCTGTAAGTAGCTTTTCATTGTGTAATGTCTGGTCTGTCTGTACGTACACCCTTGAAATTGTAAAGTGCTGCTGAATATTTTGGCACTATATACCGTATATACTCGAGTGTAAGCAGAGTTTTTCAGCACAAAAAATTTGCTGAAAAATCCCTCCTTGGCTTATATTCCAGTCACTGTCGGCGCCCGGGCACTCCTCAGGGAGCGCATATAACTGAAGGCCGAGTACAGCCGACAGCGTCCGGGTGCTGCCGTGACCCGTGCGCTGTCGGCGATCTCTTCCCCTTTATGCGACTCCTCGGGAGAGTATACAGGTGAAGAGATAACACTGCAGTGCAGAGAGCAAGCGCTCCTTGCTCCGCAGTGGACTCCGGACGGCCGCAAGCAGACTCGCGGCCGTCCGGAGTTTCCAGCACAGGCAGTGTGTGTCATCACGCTGCGTGCGCGGCCTGATGTCATCACCCTGCCTGTGCCCCAAGACGGAGGAAAGCGCGCAGGAGACCGGACAGCGAGGGAGTGAGGTAAGTGTTTGTATATGTTCTGTTTTTTTTTTGTTTGTTTTTTTTTTTTTTTATAAACTGCCTATAAATACAGATAATTGCCAATAACCTACCTATAATGACATATCTGCCTATACCCTACCAATAAGAACATTTACCTGCCTATAACCTGCCTATTCCTGCCTATGGGGACATACCCCTGCCTATAAGGACATATACCTGCCTATTCCTGCCTATGGGGACATATACCTGCCTATTCCTGCCTATGGGGACATATACCTGCCTATTCCTGCCTATGGGGACATATACCTGCCTATACCCTACCTATAAGGACATATACCTGCCTATACCCTACCTATAAGGACATATACCTGCCTATAACCTACCTATAAGGACATATACCTGCCTATAACCTACCTATAAGGACATATACCTGCCTATAACCTACCTATAAGGACATATACCTGCCTATAACCTGCCTATGGGAACATATACCTGCCTATACCCTACCTATAAGGACATATACCTGCCTATAACCTGCCTATACCTCCCTAAAACCTTCCTATGGGTGACATATGCCTGCCTATAACCTGCCTATAGGGGGCATATACCTGCCTGTGGAGGACATATACCTGCCTATAACCTTCATATAGGTGAAATGTACATGCCTATGGGGGACATATGCCTGCCTATAACCTGCCTATGGAGGACATATACCTGCCTAGAACCTGCCTATGGAGAACATATACCACAGAACAACATATAGTCCGCTCCATCCCAGCTGTGCGCACGGAAAATCTGCCCAAGCTGGCAGTGAAAACAGTTGCAAAGGAAAAGCGGTATTCCAGCACACTGAATTGGTAGACAATAGTGAATGTGGAAATAAAATCACGTCCTTTATTAAAGCAACTGATAAAAGCAAGTTATGCAAAAAGAAACGCCCTTAGTCATAGCACTATGACTAAGGGCGTCATGTTCCAGCCCGAAACGCGTTAGCAGTACTTTCCACCATCCATCAGGCTGCTGTTTTAGGCTAAGGTACTCTGTTTTTATTTTGCTCTATTTCTTTTTGCATAACTTGCTTTTATCAGTTGCTTTAATAAAGGACGTGATTTTATTTCCACATTCACTATTGTCTGCCAATTCAGTGTGCTGGAATACCTTTTTCTCTTTTCAACTATAGAGGACACGTACCTGCCTATGACCTGCCTGTGGAGGACACGTACCTGCCTATAACCTGCCTGTGGAGGACATGTACCTGCCTATACCCTGCCTGTGGAGGACATGTACCTGCCTATAACCTGCCTATAGTGGACATGTACCTGCCTATAACCTGCCTATTGTGGACATGTACCTGCCTATAACCTGCCTGTGGAGGACATATGTTACCTGCATTGGGGATTTAAACCTGCATAATATAAGGGGACATGTACCTGCCTATAACCTGCATATAGGGGACATGTAACAGAAAAAAATGATGAACGGTCCAGCACGATCCAATTGCAGGTAAAACATCCAAGGTTTATTGACGAAATATGCTCATAAAATCAACAGAATAAACAACTGCAGGAGTGATAAGCACAGGTAGCGGTGGTCCCCTATACGTGGAGCTAGAGAAATTGCACTGTGCACATGGGATAGAGCTGGCTACATCCAACATCCTTCATATAGGGGACATGTACCTGCCTATAACCTGCATATAGGGGACATGTACCTGCCTATGGGGGACATATACCTGCCTAAGTAATATTATTGGTATCCATTTTTATTTTTTAAATTTACCAGTAGCGGCCACATTTTCCACCCTAGGCTAATACTCGAGTCAATAAGCTTTCCCATTTTTTTGTGGCAAAAGTAGGTGCCTCGGCTTATATTCGGGTCGGCTTATACTCGAGTATATACGGTAAATAATTATTATTATTATTATATTAAATTTTTTTCAAATAAACAGTAACTGAGGGCCACATGTATGAAAACTGTATAGGGTTTGTTCACACGACGTGTTGGGTCTGTGTGAACATACGTTCTTAGATGCTTGTTTGGTTCCATCTAAACAGACCCATACACCCATCTAGCAATGAGCAGTGTGATTTTACACTGCTCGCAATCGTATCGGCGTTCACATGAGTATACACTGCCTCTATCGGATCCATTCTAAGAATTAACATGTCAGTTCCTGATCCAAAAGATGCAGCAGGAGCCCTAGTATAAACTATAGGGCGAGATCCTGCTGCATCCAAACACACAGCTGCATGTTGGATACATGTTGGATCCGTTTAGGATCCGAACGCTGCTGTGTTTTTAGATGCGATTTTCAGATCCAAAACGCCCTAAAACTCATTTTGTTACCCATAGCAACCAATCAGAGCACCCCTTTTATTTCATATATGCTCTGAAAAAATGAAAGGGGAGCTCCTGATTGGTTACTATGAGTTTTATACCTAGACACTTTCATACATGTGGCCCTAAGCGTCATTGAAGCCTGCAATCACATCAGCCATAACTTATCACAATCTATAAGACATCAAACGGCTTCTCCCACCAACTAGAGAATGTCAGTGACTCTGTCCAATACACATATAATGGCTCCAAGATCTAATTACTGGTCTCAAAACCATGGCTACTAGGAGCAGCTGTAAACATGACAATGATAGACTTTATGTCATGTCCATGCGTTTCAATGCCAATGCACCCCCATGGCCTCTCGCCCCTGTACACTGCGCCCACACAACCCTCATAACATACCCAGCAATAAGGCTGACGCTCCCTCGATGGACTGCTGGAATCCCTCACAGCCTCTGCTTACACTTCTGCTGTCACCTACAGGCCACGCCTCCCGGAAGCAGCGTTCTCCAGTCACCTCATGACGTCAGTAGAATGCGACACGCCATTCACGAATTCAGCGTCGCTTCCGAGTTCAAAGCAGCCATCTTAGCTAAGGGCAAAGCAGATACCTATGCGCTCGCTTGCTTAAAAACTAAACGTTGTAACTATCATTAGAGCCTATATTCACAAGAGCAAGAACAGCCGCCTGTTCGTGCTGTAGCTATGGACTCCTATGTTGTGTAATCCGACGGAATTGCCAGTAACTGCAATGGTGTTTGCGGGAGACTATATGAACTAATGTTGTGACCCAGGTGAAGGTTACAATGGTGAGTGTTCAGGGACCGGTTAATGGGAAAACTGCAGTAAGGGCCCCTGTTTTGCGGGTTTTCTTAGTGGCTGTGCGTTTCCAGGACCTGTATGTGGCTGCTTAGCATTGGTTTGTATGAGCCACAGAGTTACCTCATAGACTCCAAGATTTTGAGATCTGAAAGAAGTGATGTCTGTTTCTGTTGCACAATGGAATATGCTTCAGAGAACGTGCATTGTTTCCAATAGGAATCTATGCTACAGTTCACACTGTGTATTTTAACGGTGTATTTTAACTTATTTTTTTTTATTTTTTTAAATCATTTATTTGCATGTTACCTACACATATTTCACACATGATATGCGCCTGGAGCCAAACCCCAACTGAATGGGGCCTATTCATGTCCTAAAATGCAACAGAATGGGCCTGAAGAAAATTGTGAAATACCCAACAAAAATGTCCCATGTGAACATAACCATAACATCAGCCAGCAATCTAATGTGACATTGTGGAAGGGAAGGATCAGCATGTTGGGTTTCAGTAATAGCATTGTAATACACTTTCCTGTTCCCTAGAAGTGGGGAATGCATTAAAATGAATGGGAGACACACCAGACACATGCCAGGTCTATACACGATATATACACTTAGCCAGTGTACTTGTTGGGGTATGTTCACACGGCGTGTTGGATCTGATTTTGGATACGTTTTTTAGATGCATGTTTGGGTCTGTATTTCGGACCCTAAACGGACCCAAACACGCATCTAACAATGTGCAGTGTGATTTCCAGTGCTATCAATGTAAAATACGCATTGCCATTCGGACGTCTGAACGCCAATGGGTGTTTTATATGCGTCTTTTGTATCCGTTCAAAGAATTATGTCAATTCTTGATCTGTTTTAAGCAGCAGACGCTCTATTTAAAACTATAGGGTGTGTTTCTGCTGCAGCCACAATGCAACCAAACACGCACCTGTGTTTTGGATGCGATTTAAGAAACGCTTTTGAATACGTTTTTCGGATCAAAAACGGATCCAACGCGCTATTACAAGGCTATTACTGAAACCCAACACGCTGATCCTTTCCTTCCACAATGTCGGATTAGATTGCTGGCTGATGTTACGGCTATGTTCACATAGAGCATTTTTCTCTTACATTTCTGTTGTGTATTTCACGATTTTCTTCAGGCCCATTCTATTGCATTTTAGGACATGAATAGGCCCCATTCAGTTAGGGTTCGGCTCCTCGCATATCATATGTGAAATATGTGTAGATAACTTGCAAATAAGTGACTTTTTTAAAAACAAAAACTGCATCAGTCAAAATACACTGCGTGTGAACTGAGGCATAGATTCCCATTGGAAACAGTGCCGTGTGAACATACCCTTAGGGACGAGTCATATCACAGTTTTGACTTCCGTCAGAGGTATCTGGATACCTGTATCATCTTGTATACCCCAGCAGAGTTATAGGGATCTATAGGGCAAATCGTGCTGTTTTGGATCAGCACGTAAACAGTACTGAATCACGATTGTCAACCGGTTTTCTAATTGGATGTATTAAAAGTGCATGCACAAGGAGAAATCGCACGTAGAAAGACACTTCTAATTTATTTCCAGTAAACAGCAGCTTTTATAACCTATTGTTCAGTGTTGGGTGCAAAGTACTAGGAGGGCCGAGTGCAGACCCCCACACAGAACACCTAGGTAAGCATACTTGTCAGTCCATGGTTGGTTATGCTCTTATTTGGTTTACTCTGCAACCTGTAGTTCTCTTACATCATCTTGGGTGTAGTCTGAATGAAGGAGCCATCTTGTGGGTGAAATAGACGTTTCACATTGTACATTCCACAACAGTGCTATGATTAAGGGCACATACTGCTTACGTGTTTCAGGCACTATCAGCGGGTTTGCTACGCTTTTGATGCATATTTTTTTTTCTGACATGTTTTTCATATTGAAATAAAGGTTCACTGCTTTTAACTATTATTTGGTTGGAACTGGTGCTGGTCAATTATTTTGATTTTTATGAGAATGCTGGATTAACATAATTCATTCTTTGAAATACCTATAGGGCAAACGTGCCTCTTTTGGGCTGCATGTGTGGTATTTCTCAATCCTATACGTCTTATACTCCGGACATAAAATCATGATATGATTTATAGCGTATATAAACAGAGTAAACGAAGTCTACACAACACTGTGTGGCCTAAAAATTCCTGTGATGCCCCCACTGTATACGTCCAGGCTAGTTTTTTCAAACTATTCCAAGGCATAACACTGACAGAGGCTCAAAAAACACAGTGTGAATGGGGCCATAACAGCCAATAGTTTGATTTTATGGGCCACATGTATGAAAACCTTCTAGGCCTAAAATTCACTTTGTTGCCCATAGTAAACAATCAGAGCCCCCTCTCTTTTCATATAGTGCTCTGGAAAAATGAGAGGGGCACTCTGGTTGGTTGCTAAAGGCAACAAAGTGAATTTTAGACCTAAACATTTTTCATACACGTGGCCCTATGTGTTGCCTCTATTCACCATGAACTGTTTCCTTTCTAACAGGTCAAAGTTAAGGGCAAACTTTTGAAAACTGTGCTAGCCCTTGAACTGGCCGGAGTTTTTGGTGCATATCTACTGTATTTCAAAATGGATTCAAGCCAAGGTCAGGTTCCTTAATACTTTGCCTACTTTACAACTCCATAACTAAGTTATTTTAGCACTTTTACACCTTCTGGTGTCCATATGTGTCATTTTTAAGGGGGTGGACCTTTTTTATCGTAAAATGAAATCTGATGCAGTTTTCTAAAACTCTATGCTTTTCTGTTCTTAGAATTTTTAAGATCTCTGCTTTCTTTCAGTGAAAAAAAAATAAAATTGTTTTAAACCAGAGGCTGAAGATTCACCTAGTGTGTGTCCTCCTGACAGATGGCCTGTGTAGGGTAGGGCCACATGGAGCGGTGCTTAAAACTACTGCAGAATACTGGTGGCTTTAACCTCTTTAAGAGGTTGTCTCACTACATTGATTCATCTTACATCAGTCCTGTTTTCTTGGTTTCAATTTGAATTTGGGGGCGTGTTCACTGGCTTCTACTAGTCTGCAGTAGAAGCCAGGTCTGTAGCTATAGCAACCAGTGCTGGCAGCCTATCAGGAGAGATCAAACAGGTCTGTAGCTATAGCGACTTGAGGAGCTGATACAGCCCATAAAACGAGAGATATTTCAGAATAGGTAGGACACAGTTAATGGACATATATTGCAAAGTGACTTGTTTTTGCAAGATCTTTAACATTAAAAGCAATCTTTGTAGTGAGACAATCCCTTTAAAGACGTTTCCAGTATTGACTGCCCCATTTTTGAAATCTGATGTGTAAATTTATGTGAGAATAACTTTTTGATCCTTTTACCTATCAATGTAATTCAGAGTTTGTTTTCTTATGACATATTGTGCTTTAAGTTAGTAACAAATTTTGGTTCATGCAATCCTTGTTTATTTGTAAAAAAAAATATCAAAATGTTGTAAAAAATTTCAAAGTTTAAACATTTCTGTGTGCAAGACAGTTATTCCACACAAAATAGTTTATAACTAGCATAACCATATGTCCACTGTAGGTTGGTATAATTTATTTACATGTCTTTTTTATGTTTTACGACATTAGGGCGCTTTGAAATTTAGTAGTAATTTCACATCTTGAATAAAATTTTCAACATTAATATTTTTAAAGACCAGTCCAGTTCTGACATGGTTTTGAGGGGCCTGTATGTAAGATACTTCATATAAGAAACTACACCTCTTTAAAGTATTCAAAATAGCATTTAGGAAGTTTATTAACCCTTTAGGTGTTTCACAGAAACTAAAGCTAAGTGGAAGTGAAATTTCAAAATGTCACTTTTTTGCAAATTTAAAATATTTATCCATTATTCACAGGAACACGGTAGATGTGACCAGGGAAATGCAACTTAATATCAATTCCCCCAATTCTGCCATTTTCAGAGATATCACATATGTGGCCCTAGTGCGCTATTTGACTCAACCACAAGCCTCAATAGGAGGAGCACCTACCAGACTCTGGGGTCTCATTTTCATTACAAATTTCTTTATGGGCCATTACAGGTTTGCGGACACCCTAAGGTGCTAAAACTTAAAAGGGTTGTCTCGCTACAAAGATTGCTTTTTATGTTAAAGTTCTTGCAAAAACAAGTCACTTTGCAATATATGTCAATTAACAGTGTCCTACCTATTCTGAGATATCCCCTCTTGTATGGGCTGCATCAGCTCCTCAGGTTGCTATAGCTACAGACCTGTCAATCTCTCATGATAGGCTGCCAGAACTGGTTGCTGTAGCTACAGACCTGGCTTCTATTGCAGCCTAGTAGAAGCCAGTAAACACACCCTTGTATTCAAAATGAAACCAAAATACAGGACAAATCAATGTAGTGAGACAACCCCTTTAATAAACAACCCTAAAAAGACCCCATAGTAGAAATTATAACCCTTAGAGATTATATCCGGGGTATATTGAGGATATCAACCGCACAGGTGCTTCACACATTTTTTTAGGCTGTGAAAACGAAAAATGGATTTGTTTCTAACAATCTGCAGTTTTAGTTTAAAATATTTCATTTTTACAAGGAGTCCTGGAAAAACAGGACCCCAAATTGTGTTACACAATTTCTTCCAAATTCCACAATACCCTATATGTGGGTGTAAACTGTTGTTTGGGCATGGCATACAAAGGAGGGAGCGCTATTTGGTTTTTGGAACGCAGATTATGGTGGGGCCATGTCACACTTACAAAGCCTGTAAGTACCAGAACAGGTGAAACCTTCCAGAAGTCGCCCCATTTTGGATTCAACACCACTCATTTATGTCATCTAGATGTGTATTATGCATTTTGGGTGCTCAGGTGATACATAGTTTGTTTGTTTTTTTTGTTTGTTTTTTTTTTAGCATTGGGCCAAGAAAATGGGGGGAAAAAACTTATTTCCGCCATTGTTTTATTCGGCTTAAATCTTACAGCGTTCGCCATGCGGTATGTATAGCAGGATAACTTTACTATGCGGGTCGGTACAATTACAAGGATATCAAGTTTACATAGTTTTTTATTACTTTTACACAATAGAAATGTGTTTATAAAAAAATTTGCATTTTTATGTCGTCATAGCCTGATAGCCATAACGTCTTTATTTTTCTGTATATGGAGCTGATTAAGGGCTTGTTTTTGCGGGATGAGTTGAAGTTTCTATTGGTATCATTATGGGGTTCCTATGAAAATACAACAATAGTGGTAGTGTTTTTTTGTTTTTGTTTTTTTTATAGCGGTCACCATGCAGTATGAATGACATGCTAGCTTTACTCTAGGTCTATACGATTACAGTCATACCTAATTTTTATTTTTTGTTTTTTTGCTTTTAAACAATAAAAGCGCTTTTAAGGCCCGGTTCACACGGCTTATTCAAGCCGTAATTGCGGGACAGATCCCGCCTGCAATACGGCTTGAATAAGGGGCGGGGGCGCTGCTCGCTGGCACCATAGACAATGCATTATTTACGGCGTGTACGCACCGTAAATAATGTGCGTGTCACTTTCTCCCCCCGCGGCGGATTCGCAGAGCGGGGAGGAGCGAGGGAATCCATATTTTCTCTATGAAATGTGGATTACGTAGTTACGGGACGGTTGGGCCGTCCCTGAAGCCAAATACGGCGGCATACAGCCCCAATCCGCCCAAAAAAAGCCGGTGAAAGGCCTAATTAAAAAAAAAGGAAAAAAACTTTTTTTGCTCGAAGGGGTTGAGGCTTTTTTTTTTTTTTTTTAAGGAAGTTGACTTTTTTTTTTTTTTTTTTTTTTTGGGGGAGATTTTTTTTTTTTTATTTTTTTTTCCTTTTTTTAAATCTTTGTTTTTTGGAAGTTGGGGTGAGGAAACTCCTGCAATTCTAGCAGTTGTGTGGGTTTTTTTTTTTTTTTTTAAATAGCACTCACGGTTCAGTATACATGACAAGCAGGGGCGTAACTACCGGGATAGCAGGGGTAGCTTTTCTAGGGGCCCTCGCTTAGGGGGGCCCCGGGGCAGCTGCAAAACCCGCGTCCGCTACCCCGGGTAATGCCGCTCCGGGGCCCCGCCGGCAGTGAAAAAAGGGCCCCGGCGTTCAGGGCACGTGGCTGGAGCTAGCAAAATGGAGCGCCGTGCTCCGCTCGCTTTTCCCCCCCTGCCGGGGCGTGGGACCAAGGAAAGTAAGTTATTTCTTATTTTCCCTACGCCATTGCCTGCCTATACCCCCCCATTTTGCCTGCCTATCCCCCCCAAAAATGCCTCCTATACCCCCCCCATTCCTCCCTATACCCCCCCATATGCCTTATCCCCCCCCCATATGTGCCTTACCCCCCCCTATCCCTGCTATACCCCCCCATTGCCTGCCTTTAACCCCCCCTATTCCTGCCTATACCCCCCCCCATATGCCTGCCTATACCCCCCCCATATGCCTGCCTTCCCCCCCCAAATGCCTGCCAATACCCCCCCAATTCCTTCCCTATCCCCCCCCATATGCCTGCCTATACCCCCTTTTATCCGCCTATACCCCCCCCATATCCCTGCCAATCCCCCCCCAAAAGCCTCCCTATACCCCCCCTATGCCTGCCTTACCCCCCCTATGCCTGCCTATACCCCCCCTTTGCCTGCTATACCCCCCCATATGCCTGCCTATACCCCCCCCTTATCAAGCCTCTTACCCCCCCCATAGCTTGCCTCCGGACTCCCCCCCCCAAATATGACTGCATATACCCGACGCCCGAAAAATGGCTGTCCTTTACCCCCCCCCCCTGGCGTATTACCCCCCATATTCCTGGCTTTTACCGTTTACTCCATTATGCCGTACTGAACACCCCCCATACGCCTTCCAATCCGTCCCAAATAGCCTGTCGACCTATTAAAAAAACCCCCCCATATGCCTGAGCCTATACAATTTCCTCTTTAGGGGCCTTTTTTTTTCATTTTTACCATTATTATGGCCTTTTTTGCCTTTTAATCTCGGATATGGCTGAGTATACTCCCCCATATGCCTGCCCTTATACCCCCCCGATTGCTGGCTACTACGGCCCCCTCCTTAGGGGCCGGGCAGCTGCTACCACCCACCCCGTATGCCTTGGCCCCTATAACTAACGCCCCCACTTGCACGCCTGATACCACCCCCATACCTGCTATTCCACCCCCCCTGTGTCTGCGTGCCTACTCCACCCCCCATAGGCTGCAGGCCATAGCCCCCCCACATAAGAAGTTTTCTTACCCACCCATGTGCCTGCCTATCCCCCCCCCATATGCCTGCCTATACCCCCCCCATATGCCTGCCTATACCCCCCCCCCATATGCCTGCCTCTACAGCCCCCACATGCCTGCCTCTACAGCCCCCACATGCCTGCCTGTCTACTTATATGGGGCCCCTTTAGCTACCTAAACCTTACCTATATACCCCTGCCACCTAACCCCTGTCTACCTGTATGGCTCCCTATAGCTACCTAAACCCTGCCTGCCTATATGGGCACTCTATTGGCTACCTAAACCTTGCCTATTTGGGGCCCCATATATCCTATCTAAACCCTGCCTGCCTAAATGGACCCCATATAGCCAGGGGGGCAGGTGCTGGAAAAGTCAGGTTTCTAAGATATTTGTGTCTAAATCTGCAGGGACAAGTGGTCGGGAGATGTCATCATGATGGCGGACTGGACCGGATGCAGAACAAAAGAGAAAGTCAATGACTGGTCAGAGAAACGTCACCTGTGAGTCACAAGATGTAACTACTCTGTAATCACTTATATGTCTGCACAGGCTGTGTACACTGGTGTCTACCACTATATGGTCACTGTATGGAGGTAATATACAGTAGGCAGAGCCTGTGTACACTGGTGTCTACCACTATATGGTCACTGTATGGTGGTTATATACAGTCTGCAGAGCCTGTGTACACTGGTGTCTACCACTATATGGTCACTGTATGGAGGTAATATACAGTCTGCAGAGCCTGTGTACACTGGTATATACCACTATATGGTCACTGTATGGAGGTAATATACAGTCTGCAGAGCCTGTGTACACTGGTATATACCACTATATGGTCACTATATTATTATTATTAGACAGTATTGGTCTTTGTAGACTGATCAGTAATAGTGTAGGGGTATTATTCAGTCACTATTTGGTGGTAATTTGTGGTCATGTTCTGGTGGTATAATCAGGTCCTTATGTAATAGAGTTATTGGTAATGCTGGTCTTAGTATAGTGGGATTTGAAAGGTAGCAGTATGATGGTGAGATGTATGGTGAGGTATTTGCCCCTTGTATTATCTACATTATCTAACAGCATGTCCTTGTACATGGTCATGGTCAGGGAGGTGGGCGAGGGGGGGGGGGCATCCAAAAGTTTGCTTTGGGGCCCTGGCTTCTCTAGTTACGCCCTGATGACAAGTTGGTTTTACTCTGTGGGTCGATATGATTACAGCGATACCAAATTTATGGGGGGTTTTTTATGCTGAAACGCTTTATTTAAGCTTCGATATTTTCTGATAGTCAGAATTTTTTTTATTTCTCCATATACAGAGCTTTGTAAGAGCTTGTTTTTTGCGGGGTGAACTGATGATATCATTGGTACCACTTTGGCATTTTTGATCACTTTTTATTCCATTTTATGTGCTCCGGAATAAACGAAAATTGCAATTCTGTGACTATTTAAAATTTTTTTTATGGCATTCAAAGTGTGGGTTAAATAACGTGACAGATTTATTGGGTAGAACATTATACATGCATACAACAACATCCAAAGAACTGCAGGCCTCACTTATCTCAGTAAAGGTCAGTGATTATGACTGCATCATAAGAAAGAGACTGAGGAGAAATGGCCTGCATGGCAGAGCTCCAAGACGAAAACCTCTGCTGAGCAAAAGAAACATATAGGCTCATCTCAGTTTTGCCAAAAAACATCTTTTGGGGTAAGATTCTGTAGTAGACCTGACAAGAAAAAAGTTGAACTTTTTGGAAGATGTGAGTCCCATTACATCTGGCGTAGACACAACACCGCATCTCAGAAAAGGAACATCATGCCAACAGTAAAACATGGTGGTGGTAGAGTGATGTTCTGGGGCTGTTTTGCTGCTTCAGGACCTGGAAGACTTGCTGTGATAAATGGAACTATGAATTCTGCTGTCTACCAACAAGTCCTGAAGGAGAATGTCAGGCCATCTGTGACCTTAAGCTGAAGCGCAATTGGGTTATGCAGCAGGACACTGATCCAAAACACACCAGCAAGTCCACCTCTGAATGGCTGAGGAAAAACACAATGAAGACTTTGGAGTGGCCTTCTCTGATTGAGAAGCTGTGGCCTGACCTTAAAAAAGCGATTCATGCTTGGGAAACCTCCAATGTCGCTGAATTACAACAATTCTGCAGACATGAGTGGCCCAAATTCCTCCAGAGCATTGTAAAAGACTCCTTAGCAGTTATCGCAAACGCTTGATTGCAGTTGTTGCTGCTGAGGGTGTCTCAATCAATAATTAGGTTTAGGGGGCGATTACTTTTTCACACAGGGTCCTGTAGGTTTTCCCTTAATAATAAAGACCTTCATTTAACCGTTTAAAGCCTAAGCCTGTTTTAGATTTAAGGACCAAGCCTTTTTTTTTTTTTTTTTTCCAGATTTACATGTCACTTTATCGGTGGATAACTTTTTAATGGTTTTACCTATTCATGTGAATTTGAGATTTTCTTCGTGACACATTATACTTTAAATTAGCAATTTTGGTCGAAACAATACTTGTTTGTGAAAAATATCAAAATATTGTGAAATTTTGGAAACATTTGCCATTTTCAACGTTTATAAATTTCTGCGTGTAAGACAGATGGTCATACCCAAGATATTAGTAAACAATGAACCTCTACTATAAGGGCTTGTCCTCACGGCAAGGGTTTTTGGATGGTTTTACAGACGGTTTTCGGTTTTGTAAACCGTCTGTCAAACCCTACAATGGACTTCTATGGAAAATCCATGCAGCGATCCCCACTGCACGTATTTTCCGCCGGGCGGTTTTTCAGACCGCCGGCGTTCCGAAAAACATTGAACATGTTCATTCTTCTGCCCGATTTTCGGGCGGAATATAAACACGTCAATGTGAAGGGCGAGGGCTTTTCTCCACAAACTGTGGAGAAAAGCCTCCCCCCCCGGGCGGCCGTGTGCACGGCTGCAAAAACAGAGCAAATCCGGTATTTATCTCTGCCGTGGGGAAGCGCCCTAAGTCTACTTTATGTTGGCATAATTTTTTTAAACAATTTCTTGTTTTTAGGACATGAGGGGGCTCTTACATTTTGTATTAAATTTTAACATTTTCAAAAAAAAAAATTTGTAACACTATTTTTTTAAAGGACCAGTCCAGTTCTGTCATTGCTTTGAGGGGCACTTATGTTAGACACCCCCATATATGACTCCATCTAAAAATGATACCCTTCAAGCTATTCAAAACAACAATTATAAAGTATGTTGTGCTCCACAGACATTAAAGCAAAGAAGAGGTGAAATTTCAAAATTTCACTTTTCTTGCAGATTTTCAATTTTATCTATTATTCATTGGAACACGGTAGATGATAACAGGGAAATGCAACTCAATATTGATTCCCCGGTGTCTGCTGTTTTTAGAAATCCCATATTTGGCCCTGGTGCGCTATTTGACTCGACCACAAGCCTCAGAGTAGGAGGAGCACCTTCTGGAGGTTGGGGTCTCATAGTCATTAGGCTATAATTGAGGCACCATTCCAGGTTTGCGGCGCTAAATCAGAATAAACTGCCCTAAAAAGACCTCATTCAGAAAACTACATCCCTTAAGGTATATAACCAGGGATGCAGTGAGTATATCGACCCCACAGGTGTTAGACGTGTTTTTTTACTTTAGGCGGTGAAAATAACAAATTTTATTTTTTGCCAGTCGGCAGTTTCAAATGAAAATGTTTCGTTTTTACAAGGAATCCTGGAAAAAAATCCAAAAATGTGTTACACTATTTCTAACAAGTTTGGCAATGCCCTATGTGTGGTTCTAAACTGCTGTTTGGGAACATGTCAGGACATACAAGGGAGGGAGCGCTATTTGGTTTTTGGAATGCAGATGTTTGTGGGTGCCATGTTGCATTTGCAAAGATCCCAAAGTACCAGAACAGGTGAAACCTTCCAGAAGTCACCCCATTTTGGATTCAACACTCTTTAGGGATCTCAGCTAGGGCTGTATTGTTCAATTTGAGAGCACAGGTATTCCACAATTTTTGGGGGGGTTTTTTAGCTTAGGGCAAAGAAAATAAAAAATTTGCAGTTCCACCATTATTTTTTGGTCTCCATAAAATTGTATTTCAGACTTTCGCTTCCGG
Source organism: Phyllomedusa bahiana (assembly GCA_025379985.1). Lineage (NCBI taxonomy): Eukaryota > Metazoa > Chordata > Amphibia > Anura > Hylidae > Phyllomedusa > Phyllomedusa bahiana. Next base: position 37,879 of record JAODAL010001068.1, on the reverse strand, counting down.
CACCATGGCGATGTGAGTGTTGAGAGAGAGCTCCTGCGCACCCACTCCCATAATAAGCTGACATACCCGACATAAAGAGCCGTGCGGTGCACCAATCGACAGTGGGTGACGCACGGACACACACACTGCCAACACCATTGCTCTCAGCATCATGGACAACGCGGCTGGCTCGAGACTCATCCGAAGGCATTCATTGAGGGCCGCAGGACACGCTATACACCACACGTACTGCTGAAGATTCAGTATGTGCGCACAACACTCGCTGCCTCCTAGCACACAGCCCCCGACCTGTGCACCTACAACGGAGGAGACACAGCCCCGCAGAAACTAGAACGCTATAGGGCTGGTTTTCCTATAGGAGGTGAGCGTGATTTTTGATGCCATTTCTACACCTGAGGCAGCCATCTTGTGGAGTTCTACCAAGGGAGCGCACGGCTGATTACAAGCTACACTTTCAAGTTGGAGACACTGATTTAGATACCATACACAGCACCATCTGCATTGCAGGCACAGAATCCCTTAGCTGTATGTCAAAAATCCAAAGTATTAGGGTGCTATAGCTATACAGGATTACACCATGTACGGCATGTGTACTACTTATAAACTTGCTTACTGGATTCACTCCAGTTCACTGTATTATGATAAAGTCCTCCCTGGACTTACCCACAAGAAATCCCTCTACCAGAAGGTATAAATTGAGTCCTTAACCTTACCAATAAGATATAACAGCAGATCTCAATGCCTATATATATATATAATCGCCACACTGCCATGAAGAGTGGGGAAAGACTTCCATCTTCTGTCGATTTTGTGTCACTACACCCCCACTCGACCCATAGTATATTAAATATGTGGTTAAATCAGTGCGGCTGCCTTGAACATGAAGTGCACTGTTATATATTCTGCCTGTACTCAAACGGACGGTATACGGACTGCACAGTCACAATTTACCACTGTACTCATTGCGTATGGACCGCTTCCTACAAAAAGTGTAAGGTAACGGTCAACCTAAGCAACCTGAAAAGTCTGCAAAGGCTCTTAAACACATTCCCCAGGCAACGCATGAGGTAGGGGATTCATTGAATCTATCCCCTCCTCACGTTCCTATCCTTCTATCATCGCCTCGCCAGGTGGACGATACTCTGGAGCTTGAAGAATGTCAGGGCATGCACCTAATCAATTACAAACATGTACGGTGTGTATTGAAAGTATCGAGACCTCTTTAAATTTTTTACTCTTTCATTGCAGTCATTTGGCAAGATCCAAAAAGTTCATATTTTTGCTCATTAATGTACACTCTGCCCCCCCCCCCCCTATCTTGAAAGGAAAAAACAGAAATGTAGATATTTTTGCTAATTTATTAACAAGTAAAACTGATAATATCACATGGTCTTAAGTATTCAGACCCTTTGCTCAGCATTGAGTAGAAGCACCTTTTGAGCTGGAACAGCCATGAGCCTTTGTGGGAATGATGCAAAATGTTTTTCACACCTGGATTTGGGGATCCTCTGCCATTCTTCCTTGCAGATCCTCTCCAGTACTCTCAGGCTGGATGGTGAACGTTGGTGGACAGCCATTTTCAAGTCTCTCCAGAGATGCTCAATTGGGTTTAGGTCAGGGCTCTGGCCGGGCCAGTAAAAAATGGTCACAGAGTTGTTCTGAAGCCACTGCTTTATTTTTGATGTGTGTTTAGGGTCATTGTCTTGTTGGAAGATGAACCTTCGGCACAGTCTGAGGTCCAGAGCACTCTGGAAGAGGTTTTCATCCAGGATATCTTTGTACTTGGTCGCATTCATCTTTCCTTCAATTGCAACCAGTCATCCTGTCCCTGCAGCTGAAAAACACCCCCATAGCATGATGCTGCCACCACCATCACTGTTGGGATTGTATTGGGCAGTGCCTGGTTTTCTCCACACATACTGCTTACAATTTACACCAAAAAGTTCAATCTTCGTCTCATCAGACCAGAGATTCTTATTTCTCATAGTCTGGGGGTCCTTCATGTGGTTTTTTTTGCTGTATGCGGCTTTCATATGTCTTGCACTGAGGAGAGGCTTCCGTCGGCACACTCTGCCATAAAGCCCAGACTGGTGGGGGCTGCAGTGATAGCTGACTTTGTGGAACTTTCTCCCATCTCCCTACATCATCTCTGGAGCTCAGCCACAGTGATCTTGGGGTTCTTCTTTACCTCTCTCACCAAGGCTCTTCTCTCACGATTGCTTAGTTTGGCTGGACGGCCAGGTCGAGCAAGAGTTGTGGTCGTCCCAAACTTATTCCATTTAAGGATTATGGAGGTCACTGTGCTCATAGGAACCTTGAGTGCTGCAGAAATTCTTTTGTAACCTTGGGCAAATCTGTGCCTTGCCACAATTCTGTCTCTGAGCTCCTTGGGCAGTTCATGTGCTCTGGCATGCACTGTGAGCTGTGAGGTCTTATATAGACAGGAGTATGCCTTTCCTAGTCAAGTCCAATCAGCTTAATTAAACACAGCTGGACTCAAATGAAGGAGTAGAACCATCTCAAGGAGAATCAGAAGGAAATGGACAGCATGTGAGTTAAATAGGAGTGTCACAGCAAAGGGTCTGAATACTTATGACCATGTGATATTTCAGGGGTTTTTTGTTTAATACATTTGCAGAAATATCTAAATTTCTGGCTTTTTTTCTTTCATGATGGGGTACAGAGTGTACTTTAATGAGCAAAAAAATTTACTTTTTTGATCTTACCAAATGGCTGCAATGAAACAGAGTGAAAAATTTAAAGGGGTCTGAATACTTTCCATACCCATTGTAATTGAAGAAATATCCCGAAAAATTGGCCCGGGCCTTCAGGAGGCATCCGTTAAAATGGTTACTGTTAGGGTATGTTCACATGGCGTGTTGAACATACGTTCTTAGATGCGTGTTTGGTTCCATCTAGACCCAAACACGCATCTAAATGTACACTGTGATTTACATTACTTTCCGTGTAAAACACGCATCAGCGTTGAGACTAAGATCGCCGATGCCTGTTAACTTGCGTCTTTCGGATCCGTTCTAAGAATTGACGCAGCAGTCCCCATATTTAAAACTATAGGGTGCGATCCTGCTGCAACCAAAACGCATCCAAACATGCACCTGCGTGTTGGATGCGCTTTGGATCCAATTGACACTGCATTTTTAGATGCGATTTTCAGATCCAAAACGTATCCAAAAACGCAGTGTCAACATACCCTTACAATCCAACAACTACAGTCTGATGTGCAGCGCTATGACAAACGGCTAATTGAGGAGCAGGCATGGATTCAAGAGCGGGAAAGAGAGGTGGATAAGCAGAGCTCTACACTCCATGATGTGGCACATAAAAACATAAGACTCTGGGGTAGGGTTAAGACCTAGAGAACAGGTCGCGCAGAAGCAATTTGAGGATAACAGGTATCCCGAAGTCCATCCCGCAAAGGGATTTGATGCACGTTTGTGAGCTGAAGCTCTCCCAAGGAGTTAAACCTCCAACACCCCTGTAAAGTCGATCGAGCCCACAGAGTAGGAGAGCAGAAGAGGGAGTGGGTTTTATGTGGATTCTCTGATGGCTACTTGGTGAGCACCTGAATGGGGTGTTTATCTAACATGATATAAAAGGAAGTGAGCTCAGACCACATGTGATCGGACCTCTAAGGCTTGATAAAGCCAGGTTAGCTGGCGAAACATGTCGGGGAGGTCACATGACGTTTTAAATTGTGATCTCTCACCTCTGTCTACAAGTGTCACCTGCTGCAGACGGTGTCACAAGGGGGCCTTATTTGTTTTGTGTCCATGAGATTAGGGACGACTGCCCAGGTAGTAGGCTTGGGATCCCTTACTGGAGCTAGTACTTTGCTATAGATATAAGGCTCTCCTGTTAACAGGTGGTGCTCCACCAGATTTGATAATAGAAAAGGAGTTATTCCTTCTTTCAAAAGCAAAAAGGGTTAAATGACGAGGTTAGAAATCAGGTTTTTAAATAGTGTGCTATAGAGGTTAAGAGTTATACATAATAAAAGTTACGTATTAGTGTTTTACAGATAGAGAACTGATAGCGTTTAGGTTTTCCTATGGCAAAATAGTAAATATAGTGATCAAAAGTCACTCTCTGTTCTCTTGCGAGATTCCCAATTTTTTGAAGATTGAGCCCACAGAGTAGGCCCGGATAGCAGGGGCCTTGAAGCATCTGGACCCAATGTTCCGCCAGTGTTACAGGAGAGACCGAGGCAGGTAATTATGAATTATCTGGACTTTATGGACAAATCCAATATCTTCAAACTCTTTAAATGATTGAAAACCCCTGTGAAAATACAGGAATACAAAATCCTGTTTTTTGAGGACTTTACAGCTGAAGTTGTGAAAAAGCAGAGGGTGTTCTCTACACTCTTGTTGAAGAGATTAGAACAGATTTCAAAGTTTGCCCTACTGTATCCATCTTACGGATCTTTCACAAGAACAGCAATTATTTAACTTTTTACTCTCCAGAGGAAGCAAGAAACTTCCTAAAACAGTCTTTTACACAAAGGAGGACTCTACATGGAAATCTTCCCCAGCAATAGAGCTACGCCAACTTCAAGACAAGAGTGGTCAAACCGACGAGGATTTCCCCCCTCTGGGTGCCCATCATAAGGAACAGCGCTCCAGACAACCACATAGGCACGACACCTAAATCGGAAGATGGTCAACACTACACTTGTTTTACCTAAAACAAGGGAGGAGTGAACTTCTACATTATGGTATCAAGCATGCTCTTTAAAATGTGATGTTCCCTCTGTATTTTGAGTGTGGGTGATGTGACAACCTATTACAAGGAGGCGGGTGGTTCGGGTTAGCTCTTTTTACAAGAATTTATCCACCCTGACCTCTCCTTTTTCTGAGTGTGTGCCGTATACCACATCTTGCATCCACATGGAAAAAAGAGAAGTCCGTTGTCATAGTGACCTGTTTGGAGATTTCTATTCTGTCTCCAATTCAGTCTGTGATTTTATGTCTGCTGTTTGCTTTGTTTTCCACATTTCACATTTGCTGGTTGAAAATATTCGCAGACAGGTTCAGCATCCAAGCATCGGGTTTTACTTATTTGCAGAGTTATCAAACATGACAAACATGAGCGGAGGGGGGGGGGGGGGAGATGGTGCGGTCAGGTATACCCACATATGTAAAACACATTATTGCCAGTATTCACGTGAAACGTGAAGGGTCTGAGATGCCCTAACAAAAGACTCCTGATGCTACGTCATCTTAAACGCATGAAAGCGGACATTGTGTTGCTCCAGGAGACACTTTTATTGACAGAGGATTTTCATAGAATGAAGAGATTATGGGTGGGGGAAGTGATAGGATCCCCAGCTGTGATTAGGAAGGCAGGAGTGCTGATACTAATAAACAAAGCAACGACTCAGGGGGTAGGTGGGTACATGGACAAATACGGATGGTAAGTTAAGACCTCTCAATTTATTACATTTATGGCCCAAATTTAGAGGACTCACGTTTTTTCAAGTCCATGGAGGATATTCTCCTTCAAGATATTACTCCTAGTATATTGGTGGGAGGGAATTTTTCACAAACTGAAGACAAACGGCATGATGGAGGCCCTGCTTTCCATTTCTCACATACAGATCAATTCCTCCCCAAATTTTTTAAAAAACATTTTCTAAACTAGTAGACCCCTGGAGAATCCGTAATCCTGAAGCTAGAGAGTTCACACACTTTTCTCACTACCACTCCACATGGTTCAAAATTGATTATATTCTTACGCCAGAGACAATGTTATCCAGAATTGAACACACCAAAATAGGAGAGTTAGTTATATCAGATTACTCGCCAGTTTCTCTTGACTTTCAGGAATCCAATCACTGAGGGATGGAATTTGTCTGGAGGTTCCCCACCTTTTTAGCACAAGATGAAGATTTTCAAATGATGCTATAGGGGTGGCGGCTGGAATACCAAAAAGACAACTGTGGCTCCACAGATTCTCCACAAATTCTTCGGGATGCGGCTAAAGCGGTCCTACGCAGCCCTACGCGGCCAGCTGATTGCATATGTTACAGGGCTCAAATGAAAATAAAATCACTTAGTGAGGAGTTACGACAAGCATACAACTCCAACTGTAACCAATAGAGACAAATGGAAAGGAGTTAAGCAAACTTGAGGTTTGGTTGGAAAGGAGGAGGTCTCAAACTTACCAGGCAAGAAGCATATCTTTTCAGGCATGGCAATAAAGCGGGCAGAACTCTGGCAAGATTAGCTAAAAAAGCCACCCCTTCAACAAATATAATCGCGCTGAAAGATCAATCAGGGAAGCTGCATATTGCTGGGGATGAAATAACGGGTATCCTGAAAAGTTTTTATGAGCGTCTTTACACTGATGAGGATCTAGATGATTCATCGTCTGCAGAATGGTTGCAGGGAGTCCGTCTTCTCGAGCTTATTGTAGTTGGACACAACTACCTTGGGAGCCCCCATTACCACCCATGAGCTGGAAAAAGTGATTTCTGGCTTGAAAAACCAATAAGCGCCCAGGCCTGATGGCTACTTTGGTGAATTTTTACAAAATTCTTAAAGATGAAATTTCCCCAACACTGTTGATGTTGTACAATAGCCACCTACAAGGGGACAGAATTCCAGAACTTACGAATACTGCTCATATCAATGTTTTACCAGAGCCAGGAAGGGACCCCACATTGGCTGCTTCCTATCGACCCATATCACTTATTAATGTGGATCTAAAGATTATGGCTAAAATTTTGGCAGATCGCCTTGCATGGGTGTTACCTTATCTTCTTGGTCCACATCAGGTGGGGTTTGTACAGGGTTGATCGGCTGTGACCAATATAAGAGAGGTTCTGCTGGTTTTAAATGAAGTTAAACAAAATCCCCTACAGTATCCAACTGCTGCATTGTTGACACAGAAAAGGCTTTCGACTGTGGACTGGGGTTGGTTGAAACTGGTTTAAGACTTACTGGGCTCTGTTTACGCCAATCTGAAAGCGAAGATATGTCTCCCAGGTTTTGTTTCCAACTCTTTTCACTTCAAAGGAGCACCAAGCAGGGATGCCCCCTGTCACCGTTACACTTCAACATTGCAATAGAACCCTTCGTTCGGTTCCTTATTTCAAACCCAATATTTGAAGGTATTAAATTCCATGGCTAAGAAATTAAATTAGCCATGTTTGCAGACGATGTGGTCTTCCTTCTATCTGATCCGGAGAGGGATCTGGCTAGCCTCTTTAACCAACTAAAAATATTTCTAAAATGTTCCGGATTTAAAGTGAATGTAACTAAATCTGAGTTGCTGGATATTTCCAGAGGACATCTTAGATCCGGACTACAGTAGAGAAGTCAAAATAAAAAGTGATAGTGGCTCAAGAATCCATAAAGTATCTGGGTATAAATATAGGGCACACCCTGGAATCAATTTATAGGCTTAATTTTCCCCCCTTTAATAAAACTGCTTGACAATTTACAGCGATGTGCAAGGTTACCTCTTCCTTTATTAGCCCGTTGCCATCTGGTGAGAATGATGGGATTTCTCAAATTGCTTTATCCCCTTCAAACAATACCTTTATTGTTGACACATAATGATGTGCCTAAAATTCAAAGGGCTTTTGCTAGGTTTATTTGGTCTGGCAGACGCCCTAGAAACGCCATGAAGAAACTGATGTTACCCAGATAGTTTGGGGGAACCAATCTAACCGATATCAGAACTTATAATTTGGCATGCCTATTTAAAGGGAATCTGTCTCCAATTGTATTTTATTTTTTCTTATTAAATCAAGACCCTGGTCCATATCCTTTTCCTCTCAGTCGTTTTTATTTACTGATTGTAGATTTCTCAATTCGGCCATCTATATATGATTGTGGGGAAGACATTCTTGCTTGCACTGCTTTAACAGCAGTCGGAGATACTTTACAGCAGCTTCATGCACATAGGATTCTGTCCCATAGACTTGTATAGGAGAGTTTTCACTGGGGAGGGGGGGAGCTGTGACATCTCCTCTTGTGACTGGTGGATTCTGTGTTATCTGTACACATTGGTGTCTCCTTTCAGTTTGACACTGCTTTTACTGATCCAGAGCAGACACTGCTGAAAAGCTCTCTACACAGACCAGGAAGTGTCAGACGATTATTAAGCTTAGTGGCCAAAGTGAAAACTGCAGGACTTAGGAATTATTTAAAAAATACTGAAAGTGATATGGAAAATTAAAGACATAACCAAAAATTCCTAAAAAATTTGTTTAACATAAAAATGTGAGTTAAACAATAAGTAATTTTTTGATGACACATTTACCTTTAAACATAAAGGATTGCCTGAAAAAAGTATTATCCCAACAACCATTTGAAGAGCTCTATAGTTCTTCCATGGTCCCTGCCGGCACTCCTACACAAAGTTTAGATGCCATAGATACATTTGCTAGCTCTATTTTGTTTATGTCAGAGAGATGTCTTCGTATCCGTGTCTTCAGACTATTAGAACTATGACCTACATATTGTACACGGCATGCAACACAGGTGATTAAAAAAATATTACGTGTATTACAATTGATATAAGAGCATATTCTAAACTTTTCACCTGTTGTTGTGGCTGTAAATTCCTTTGTGGGTTGCATATAGTTGCATGTTATGCACCTACTATGTCCACATCCATATGAGCCCTTAACTGTAAGCCAAGAGTTAACTCTTTGTTTTTTATTAGAAAGAAAGAGACTAGGGGATAGCAGATTATCCAACGTGGGAGCTTTTCTTGGTACAAATTTAATGTTATCACTTATGATTTCTCTCATATTTTGTTGTATCGAGAGTAATGTGAGATGCTTTTTAATTATTTGGTGGTATTGTGGACTATATGGGGTAGAAAAAAATCACATTTTTTGTATTAAAAGAGTTTTTTTGATGTTTAGGTTGTAATAACTTTTCCCTAGGAATCTGTGTCCCCTTCAAAAGAGCCTTATTTAGGTCTTTATCTGCATAATCTCTGGATCTCAATCTATCCAACGTTTTATTTGAATGTTCCGGAAAAATATCCTCCGTAGAGGAATTCCTCTTCAGATGTGTTAGTTCTCCATATGGAATATTTTTAATAACGTGTCGTGGATGGGCTGCTAGAATAGAATTTTTTGCCGTGTTTTTCCTAAAAGGGGAAACTATAACACCTTCTCCTACAATGCCCATTAAGCACATATCTAAAAATGTTATAGTGTCGGGATGCCAATGCCACGTACATTTTAAATTGAGCTCATTGTTGTTCAAAAATTCAGCAAAGGATGACACCGACTGGCTGTCTCCCTCCCACACTAGGAGGAGGTCATCAATATACCTCCCATACCACCTGATGTGGGAGGAGATGGGGCAGTCGGACGACAACAAAAAAGTTTCTTCCCAAACACATGTAAATATTCGCAAGGGGCGGAGAGCATCTTGCTCCCATAGACGCCCCTTGCTTTTGCATGTAGAATCTTCCATCGAATGAGAAATAACTATTCGACAGAAGAAACTCCGCAAACAAAAAATTTATTCGTTAGTAACTGGAGAATATTTGCTATATTTGCTTAAAAAACATCCCAACACAATCAACCGTTTATCATGTGGTATGGAGGGGTACAACCCCACCACGTCACACGAAAGCTATGATGACCCGTCACTGCACGGAACTCTGGCCATGATGGATACTAAGCTCTTGGTATCCCTGATGTAGACCGGAATAGCCAAGACCATAGGCTGTAATAGAGTATCTATCCATTCACCTATATTCTCAAAAAGTGACCCTATACCACTGACGATGGGTTGTAGGGGAGGGGGAAATCTTTCCTTATGTATCTTAGGAAGGGAGTGTAGGATTGGTATCGATGGATAGTGGACAAACAATTTGTCCGCTAACTTATCAGTAATTGCTCCCATATATAAACCTTTATCCAACAACTTCCCTAAATTATTCTGTATTATTTCAGTAGGATTATTAGAAATTTCTAAATACGTTGTGGTATCTTTCAACATCTCCTCATTCAATAACTTATATAACCCAGCATCCATTAAGACGACCCCTCCTCCCTTATCCGCCTGCCTTACTAGGAGATCCTTGTTCTCCTGCAGTTGTTTAAGTGTTCTACGTTCCTGTACAGTAATGTTAGAATAACTGTTACTATTTTTCTCCCTAATTTTTTTATAGATAGCTCTGAAAGGTCTCTTTCTACACTCTCTTGAAAATAATCCAACCCAAGTGGCCTTGATTGGATAGGATAGAACATCTCATTCTTTTTTTTGAAAATCGGGCATGGTTCCAGTTCTGTTGTTGCGGTTTCACTCTGAAGCTGTCTCAAATACATGATGTTACAAATTTCCTGATAATCCATGTTATGATCAAATGATTGTTGATTTGAAATATCAGTCGCAACTGTATCCGGTGTTTCAACTGGATGAATGGTATTGGAAAAATGATTTTTGATGGTGAAGAGACGGGCAAACTTGTTAACATTCAATAATGTATGAAATAAGTTGAAGTTAGTAGTGGGTATAAATCCTAAACCCTTTGACAGCAGAGAGGTTTGAAAACTGGAAACAATATAACTTGATTTATCACAGGGCTTTCCATTACTTCAATCTTTGCAACATTCTTGCTTTTATGTTTCCTCCCGCCTCTGCATCTGCAGTTTTTGCAACACTGTTATCATTCCGTTTCCTGTAATATCTACTTCTTCTGTTGCTACTCGCTTGGCTTGTTTCACTAACTCCCGAGACATCAGAAGTATCATCAGATGTTGACGGATTCATAATGTCCTCTGTGCTGTTTAAATCTGCAAAGGAAACACGATTCACTCTTCTCCGTGATCTATTATAGAGAGGATAATTATGTTGTCTCAAGATAGAATTGGTGCGTTTTTCCAAATACCAGCTGTATACAACATTCTTTTCATAATCCTGTGTGTCTCTTTTAAACTTACGGTTTTTGTGTTGTATAATAATATTTTCAAGTTTCTCCAGATTTTTATTCAAACTTTCATCCAGACTTTTTTTAAATTTTACAAAAATGTAATTGGTTCAATTGCGGTTTTTGTTACTGAGATTTCTAAATTCAACTCTTGGCTTACAGTTAAGGGCTCATATGGATGTGCACATAGTAGGTGCATAACATGCAACTATATGCAACCCACAAAGGAATTTACAGCCACAACAACAGGTGAAAAAGTTTAAAATAAGTTTTATATCATTTGTAATACAGAAATTTTTTTTTTTTTAATCACCTGTGTTGCATGCCGCATACAATATGTACATTCCCTTTAAAGGCTGAGCTAGCAGGAAATGTAGGGCGCCTAAAAGTTACATGACACTGTAAAAGGCAACCACCCACAAATGTTGTGCTCTCAGGAAATCACATTTTACTACGCTTCTCAATTTCATCAGACCCTGTATGTCTCTATTTTCTATGTGGTAAAATTATAAATGATATACAAACATTTGAAGGGTGCTCCTTTTTTTTTGTTCATGTCAAATGATCTTTATATGTGTTTATTTGGTTTCTTTTTTTTACTTGTTTTGTTTTCCCCAAAATTTTTTTGATATTTCGTATTTTACTCGAGTTAAGCGACCCGAGTTTTAAGCCAGGCACCTCTTTTGCCAAAAAAAACCGGGAAAAATTATTGCTGGGTATAAGCCTGGGTGGAAAACGCAGCGGTACTGGTGAAATTTTAAAAATAAAAAATAGATACCAATAAAAATTTTCTAGGCAGTTTAATGTCCCCCATAAGCAGTTTAGGAGTTTAAAGTCCCCCATAGGCTGGGATAGGCGTTTAAAGTCCCCCATAGGCTGGGTATAGGGGAGCTATTTTCCCCCCTAGACTAGGAGGATAGTTGGTATAGGTGTATAGGAGGTATAGGCGTACTAGGCAGGTATAGGGATACTAGGCAGGGATGGTGGTTTAGGCAGTTAAGGGGTTAGGGGTACTAGGAGGTATAGGTAGTCTAGGGGTTTGGTGTTAGGCAGGTATAGGGGTACTAGGGGTTGGTAGGTATAGGGAGTATAGGGAGGTTAGGGCAGTCTAGGCAGTATAGGTAGGTTTAGGCAGTACTGGAGGTTGGGGTTTCTGGCGGTATAGGTAGGCTAAAGGTAAATATGGGGGGAGGTATAGGCAGTATAGGCAGATGGTAGGCTTTATGGTAGTATAGGCAGTAAGGTGACTGGGGTTGGTAGTAAATAGGGGTTAGGTAGGTAAAAGGGAGTACTAGGCAGTATAGGCAGTCTGCGAATGGTAGGCTTATAGGCAGTACTAGGCGGTTAGTAGTACTAGGAGGTTAGGTAGTACTAGGGAGGGGTTTGGTAGGCATAGGTAGTATAGGCAGGTATAGGCAGTACTAGGCAGGTATGGGGGCTTTTAGGCAGTACTAGGCAGGTTAGGTAGTATAGGGGAGGGTTGTGGCTATTGGCAGTACTAGGCAGCAAAAGGCGTCTAGAAGGGATGGTAGGCTTATAGGCGTACTGGCAGGTATAGGTAGTTTTCTGGGAGGTATGGTATAAATAGGCAGGTATAGGTAGGCTATAGGCATACTAGGGAGGTTTTGGGAGTATGGCAGGTTAGGTAGGCTTATAGCAGTACTAGGCAGGTAAGGTAGTTTCTAGGAGGTATAGGGGGTATAGGCGTACTAGGCAGCATAGGCAGTTAGAAAGGGATAGGTGGCCCATAGGCAGTACTAGGCAGGTATAGGTTTGGGGATAGGCAGGTTTAGGTAGGCTATAGGCAGTATAGGCAGGGATAGGCAGTATAAGCGGTTGGGAGGCTTATGGCAGTACTAGGCGGATAGGTAGTATAGGAGGTTTAAAGGGAGGCTATAGGCAGTTAGGGAGCAATAGGCAGTATAGAAGGTTGGTAGGTTAAGGCAGTACTAGGGGTATAGGTAGTACTAGGCAGGTAAGTATACTAGGAGGTATAGGTGGCTATGGCAGTATAGGACAATAGGCAGTACTAGACAGGTTTAGGCAGGTGTAGGCAACGTTTTAAAAAAAAAAAAAATCATTACCGGCTCCCCGCTGCTCCCTTCCCTCATGGCCCGGCTCCCGTGTTCGGTCCGCGCGCTCTTCCCGGCACGGGGGTGCGCATAGGCCCCGAGCAGCGGAGACATGCACGTGCCTGTGCCGGGGGCTCCGGACAGCCCCCCCGGACCACTGCGGAGCACGGAGCGCTGCTCTGTGCCCCGCAGTGGTATCTCTTCACCTGGTGCGCTCCGGAGGAGTCGCATGAGGGGAAGGATGAGGCAGTGGAGGCCAGCGCGCGCCCGGACTTTCAGCCGTGCTCGGCCTTCAGTTATATGGGGCCCCCTGAGGGCCGCTTTTAATGAAACGTCCTGTCGGCGCTGGGCCATCGCAGGTTTAGTGCCGACGTTTAATCGAGTATAAGCCCAGGGAGGGTTTTTAGCACTTTTTTTTTGCTGAAAAAACTGGTTATACTCGAGTATATACGGTAATCAGTTGTATTCACAGTGTTTGCTATATGCAACCACAAGAAAACAAACAACACAAAGACTTCGAACTGATGATGATCGCTATGGTTGTGTCTCTTTAAAAAATATTATTTTAGGATGAGGAGCACTAAAAATTCGAGTTTTAGCCCCCAAATCTGAATTTTGAGAAATTTGGGCCGAATGCCGAACCCTAAAAGTCAATGGGAGATGATGTTCAGGTTAATTTTTATACTAAGACAGATGAGGAGAAGCCTCAAATACCTTCCATAAAAAAAATATGGGTACTGGGAAAAAGTTGTGAAGACAATTTGGCTCTAAAAAAGTCACAGAAAAAAAATTTACAGGCTAATAAATTTTAAAATTTTTTTCAATGGCTAACTGAAAGATGAGGATACACAGTTTTGAGGTGCGGCGGTAGCGTGCTCGGGGGGTTTTTGATACAAAAAAAGATGCCAGTATTGGAAATGAGACATGGTAACTGCGGAGCCCCCTATCACTTTTTTCCCCGGGGCCCAAAAACATGTCATATAGTGGTGGCAGCCAAACATCCAACGGGGACCATGGGGGGTTCAGCTGGCAGGGCCGTAGTTATAGGGGGTGCAGGGGTAGCCAGGGCTGCCATCAGTCTCTATTAACGTTTCAGGGCCCCTGCAGAAAAAACAAAGGGGGCCCCCCACCTATGCTAGTTCCTATTTTTAACATATCACTGGGCCCCTTTTGATTAGGGCCGTGACAGATTTCCCCCTATTGGCACCCTGGCAGCCTTTTACAGTAGCCTGCCCCAAAAAACCAGAAAAAATGACCTTTTGGAAACTCGAATAAAGTTTGCATAAAGAACTGAGTATTTGAAATAAGATTTTTTTCAATAGGACCTTTACTATTGGTGTCTTTTACAGTGTCCTGACCCCAAAACTAGCAAAAATTACCTTTTTTGACAATCAAATTTTAAAGACAAAATTAGGATTTAAAATAACATTTCTTCCAAGAAGGACATTTGCTAACAGCATCTTCTGCAGTAGCTAGACTCCATGAAGTACAAAAATGAACTTTTGGGAACTCAGAATAAAGATGGGAAAGATGCAGCCAGCAATATAAAAATCCATTACTATTGCTGTCTATGATTTCCTAAGCATGCTGTACCCCCCTCCTCCCCAACTAATCTAAATAGCTGCTACCACCAGGAGTGCCAATATGGCCGTACTCCGGGCCCTAATCAAAAAGGGGCCCACAAATATGTAAAAAAAACCACTTAATAAAACGCTTGTAAGAAATGCTTAATAAATTACTTATGGCAGACAGACTGATGAATGACTGATGTTAATAGATGACTGATGGATTGTGTATTTCACATTGTGAAGAAGTGCTACAGTTTACTAATCGGCAACCGGGGCAACAAAATCTTCAAAGATCCACGCTTGCAGTAGAAATAGATTTTATTTTCTATGGAATATCTGTGAAATGGGGTCTTATGGAAGGACCCTGACATCAAATTAACAGTGTTCTTAAATGCCTATACTTTGAAACTGGCAAATAGGATTAGAAACAGAATTTTTTTCTATGGAATAGCTGTTAACCCTGTCTTATGAAAAGAAACCCTGGCATGCAAACAGTGCGACACCAGAATTCTTATTGAATCAAAATAAGTAAAATGACAAGCAACAATTGTAATTAAAAAATATTTCTTTCTATGTCTTATGCAAGAACCCTGGAAGCAACACTTCTATACTTGCATTTCTTTCGATGGCAGATTTGCTGATGGTGTCTGCAGCAGCTGGACCCCCAAAACAATATAAAGACGGGAAAAATGCAGCCAGCTATACAAAACTATACACCTATAAAAAAGCTATACAAAATCAACTATATTGATCGTGTATGTTTACTAAGCTTAGCTGTCCCATCCCCCTTGACTAATCTAAGTAGCAGCTTTTCATGTGTAAAATCGCTATGAAATGGTGTTTCTGTGTGCTGGCAAACAAGCACACGGTGTTCAACAGGAAATACAGTGTAAAACCTAGAACAGGGTCATGTGATTTTAGCAGCCTTTGAGATCCCTACACCCTCAGTGGTGATGGTTTTTGACCCCTCTCTGTGCTCTGCACTGATTGGCTGGCTGCCAAAAGTGAAAAATGGCGCCAAATGCATGTCCCGAACTTGAATTTTTACCGAACTTGCAGCAAAAATTTCGGTTCACTTTCGGAAAATTCCTAAAGTTCGGCCCGAACTAACATATTGTATATAACTAAAAGATTTTTTTGTTTTTGTATTTTTCTGTGACTTTGTAACTTGCAAAACTTGCTTTATATGTGATTGACTGTTCTGCGTTACATAATGTTTTTCTTCATCTATATGTGGAAAATTGGAAATTAAGAGTTTAAAAGGAAAAAAAAATTATACTTCATGCCATCTCCTACAGATGTAACAATAAAAATGTACATTTTTGCAATATGTTTACCTTCTAGTCAACCATATCTTGCTTTCCTTTTACCAGATTTCCGGCATACAATGAACAGAAGATTTCCCTCGATTTTAGAAGGTAAAAAATTATTATTATTGTTTCTTCCAAAGTATTATCTGGTACTACATTACGATCAATTAGAATACTAAATACATTTGGTTTTCTAATAAAGTATTTTAAAATCTTCACTATAACTTACTCTAGGAGTTAGCATAAGTTATGGAGTAAATCTATACCTATGCATAACAGGTGCAGATTTGCTTTACTCTTATACAGACAACCAAACCAGCAACTATATTAAGAAGCATAAATGTAAAGTACAGTGGAGTAAACTGCGCAAAATTTTTGAAGACTGGTGTTTGAAACGCCAGTTATAGTTTACTTCCCCCAAAGTGTATGTTGATGCAGTTTTGTCATCTTAGCACTTGTATGTTCATATTCTAATTTGGTCTGTCAACAGTTTACTATAAATCCAACGAATTGGCTGGCATACATGGAATCCGGGAGCGAGACGCACTTGCATGGGAAACAAGGAAGACTTAGTACGTTCCATATGATCTACACCTTTATAGCATACACAGATTTTTATAGATAGCAGATCTCTGTATTTAGAGGCAGTCCTCGACTTACACCGTTCTGATTTACATCTGTCCCCTAGTTACAAACGGAGACTTATGGGGCATGCTATATTTACTATTTCGCCATAGGCAAACTTAAACTCTATCAGTTCTCAATCTATAAAGCACTTAAACGTAACTTTTATTATGTATAACACTTAACCTCTATACACACTATTTAAAAACTGATTTCTAACCTCTACAATTTTATCCCTTTTCTAAATGTGAAGGAATAAAACTTCCTTTTCTTATTACATAGTCTGGTGACACACACCCTTTAACAGGATAAACCTGGGGTTTTATACTACGGTTGATTACTACCCCCATTAAGGGATCTCAAACATCATAATTGGACAGTCATCCTAATCCAATGGACATAAAACATTTAAGGTTCACCTTGGCAGACCCTGCTACTAGCAGCGGCGTGACACTGCAGACAGAGGTGAGAATTCACAATTTAAAATGTCATGCCTGACACCTCCTAAAACATGTTTTTCACCACCAGCTAAACTGGCTTCATCAGGGGATAGAGGTCTGGTGGGGCATGCTGGCACTTGTGGTTCCATGTTCCACAGCAGATGGTAGCTGTGAAAATGAGGGGAAATCGTAGTTGAAAATGAGGTGAAATCTTCTTAACAGGGGCAAAACCATACCCTGCACTACCCAAAACTAACAAAAAAAAAAAACCTTTGTGCTCGGAGTCTAGTTTTATTTAATTATACCTGTTCTGACTTCAACAAATTCAACTTAAGAACAAACCTACAATCCCTATCCTGTTCGTAACCCAGCGACTGCCTATATTTCCCAGTCTTCATATTTTTTTAAAAACATACACAAAGTAGGTTCAGTTTTTCACCTGATATTATAAGTGATGGCATAGATATTTCAAATCTGTATTTTTTTATTTCCTCCAGATGTAATCTACCACACCATCTCATGAACTTAACCTACACAGACATCAAATCCTTATTGTTGGACCTGGAAATTGCTGTTATTGTGAAGATGTGAAGACCATTTATTCTGTCAGACCAATAACTAGAAAATCAGGACTGAGGAGCATTTTGTATTAAAGTACATTTTTTTTAAAACAAACTTTTGTAATTTTATTTTTTTTTTTTTACAAAATCAAGTTTATTGCAGAAAGTAAAAAGATTGAAAAGACATTGGGGCAGATTTATCAATAGTGTTTACTTCTTAGAACGAGTGTTAAAGTTAGGACTAGACAGTTTTATAATGCAAGCATTTATCATAGTGTTGATAATCTGGTTGCAGGTGTAGAACTGTATAGTCTAAACTCTATTACACATACTTAGTTGTCTTACTTTACCACCAGAACGGGCGACAAAATCTGGGCGCACTTTTGGTCGCACTTAGCCAGCCCTCTCCCCGGGAAAACCACGCCCTTTTACTAGGCCACAACCCTTTGTCGAGAGCACAGAAAGCGTCGAAACTGTCTAAAAACACATGAGTATGTGGCGAAAGCTGGTTTTCTGGTGCAAATGAGCCAGCATTTGGCGCTATGCTTCTTGATAAATCTGCCCCATTGTATTTGAAAAATACAAAATATGTCATAGCTGACCTGCCAAATAAAGTGCCTTGTACGAGACATGGCTAAAGACTCGACAAGTATACAAGATGTGAAATGGTGTCAAATTCACGTGATAAAGTTAACAACAGTCAATTAACCCGGATGGAAAAAAATAATTGACAATAAAAATACAGTACAGTTATACAATGAAACAGCATCTATGTCCTATGCGTACAGTCAGAAACATACATATGAGCCATTCACTTACCAGAGAGTTATATCAAATATTGCAAGTGGGGTGGGAGACCTGAGCTGCACAAATGAGAGGAGATTATCCCAGCACAAGCAAGTGTATTGAGAAAGTGAGGAAGTGTCTAGCTCCATAAAACCCACAGATCAACTAAAACACCTAAAAGGAGTTGTGCCATTTCTTCCAAATTTTAGAGAATTTATCAGGACATTCACAATGATGATAGATGTATTTCATAAGAGGGAGAGTTTCATTAAATTAATTAATTATAGAATTTATTCAACTTTACTCATCTCAAAGCATGTCATATTTATTTCTAAACATTTCTGCTTGTAACATAAATCTATGGCAAATTGAAAATTCAAGTTATTTAAAAAAGGTTCCAAATTACAGAACCTAAAAGGAGGTGTTCGCTAAATTGCATTTAAATACAGTGGGGCACATGTACTAAATGTATAGTACTTGGTGTAAACTTAGACTAGACAGCTACACCAAATTTGTAAATGTGCTCACTTATGCTCATAGGTGAATGGAGAGAGCTGTACATGCAAACTTAAACCAGCCAGTGAAAACACTAGGGTTCTCCCCATCCCAGACATTTATGGCTTATTAATAGGATATGCCTTACATGTGTGATATCGTAAGTCCAGGTACAGAGGTTGGAGGCTCACCTAACTTAACAGGAATCCCAGTACCAAGTGTAACTGACTGAACTCAGAACTTTAAAAAAGGAGATCACAGACAGTTGTGAACATGTGGAAACCTCTCCTTTCTGTGAGCTGCAGCAGACGAGGAGAGATAAGGGAACACTTATAGGAATAAGGATGGTACTTTGGTTATGTGGTACTTTGCTGGTGGTACTTTAGTTATGTAGCTTTGCATTGCCTCACAATAGGACCTGTGCTTCTCAACTGGAAAAAATACAGAAGACACATTCTTTAAAAAATTTAATTGGCAAATTTCAGGATATGGTGTTATGCAAGTGTGGAAAGTTTTGCACATGGGCAAGCCCAGTTCTCCGTTCAGGTGAATGTTTCTAAAGTATGGGTCACAAAGATATCCTGTAAATACACTGCTAAAAAAAAATAAACACAATTTAACTCCAAGTCAATCACACTTTTGTAAAATCAACCTGTCCAGTTATGAATCAACACTGATTGTGAATCAATTTCTCCAGCTGTTGTGCAAATGGAACAGACAACAGGTAGAAATGATAGGCCATTAGTGAGACAACCCCTATAACGGAGTGGTTCTGCAGGTGGTGACCACAGACCATTTCTCTGTTCTCATCCTTTTTGGCTGTTGTTTTGGTCACTTTTGCATTTTGTCATTGCTTTCACCACTAGAGCTAGCACGAGGCAGTGTCTACAAGAAGGTTAGCTGTGTCTGTCAGCACAGTGTCCAGAGCATGGAGTAGATAGCAGGAGACAGGCCAGTACACCAGGAGATTTGGAGGGGGCCGTAAGAGGGCAACAACCCAGCAGCAGGACTACTACCTCCGCCTTTGTGCAAGGAGGAGCAGTGTCAGAGCCCTGCAAAATGACCTCCTGCAGCCCAAACTGTCACAAACAGACTCCATTATTGTGGTATGAGGGCCTGATGTCCACCGTACAGGGAAATTGGCATTTGCCAGGAAACCAAGATTGATAAATTCAACATTGGCACCCTGTGCTCTTCACAGATAAGAGCAGGTTCACAATGAGCACGTGACAGACGTGACAGAATCTGGAGACGCCATGGAGAACGTTCTGCTGCCTGCAACATCCTCCAGCATGACTGGTTTTGGCAATGGGTTAGTAATGGTGGAGGGAGGCATTTCTTTTTAGGGCTAAACGACCGTCAATGTGCTAGCCAGAGGTACCCTGACTGCCATTTGGTACTGGGATGAGATCCTCAGACCCATTGGGAGACCATATGCAGGTGTAGTGGGCCTTGTGGTGTTCCTTCTGATGCATGACAATGCTAGGCCTCATGTGGCTTAAGTATGTCAGCAGTTCCTGCATGGTGAAGGCATTGATGCTATGAATTGGCCTGCCTGTGCCCCAGACCTGAATCCAATCGAGCACATCTGCGAAATCATGTCTCATTCCATCCACAGACGCCACGTTGCACCACAGACTGTCCAGGAGTTGATGGACGCTTTAATCCAGGTCTAGAAGGTGATCTCTCAGGAGAACATCCGCTGCCTCATCAGGAGCTTGCCCAGACGTTGTCGGAAGGTCATACATGCACGTGGAGGCCACATACACTACTGAGCCTCATTTCGCTGGTGCAAGTTTTACATTGAAACTAATGTAAATCACACTGCACATTGTAAGATGTGTGTTTGGGTCCGAAACACGTATCCAAACAAGCATCTAAAAAACGCTTTGTGAACATACCCTTAAGGTGCTTTTGCACGGAACAGATATGAAAAGGATTTGCATGCAGAAAAACTGCATCGCATTACAGTACTAGCAATGTGGATAAGATTTTAAGAAATCTTTTTCAGGCGTAAACAATCCACTTGGAATCTGCAGTGAAAGTGACTTTTAGTGCATAATAGCAATGTACATTGGGTTGCAGAATTATTCATACACCTTGAAGTGTTCCTCATTTTTAAACGCTACAGTCACAGACTTAAATATATTTTATTGATATCTTCTATACTTAAAAGATGCTGTAAGTAAAAAAGTAGAAACGCAGGACCACACACCTAGTGCAACACTGTGTGTTTACAGGAATGGAGCTGATAATAATGATAATCACTCACTTGATTGTGTTGTGTTTTGGTAGTGGTACAACATACTCTATATATAGGTTCGGTAGCCAGATGTTCCAGTAAATTGTGCCGCCAAAGGATCCCCTTGGTCAAGTATCCGCACCACACTGCTGGTTAATATATAGTCCAATCATTGCACATTCTTTACAGTAAAAAATGCTGCTATTGGAATAAATAAACACTGGATACATACAATATCTCAAAAAAGTGAGTACACCCCTCCAATTTTTGAAAATATTGTGTTTTATCTTTTCATGGGACAGCACTGAAGATATGACACTTATCTTATCTGTACACTTAAAGTAGTCAGTGTACAGCTTGTATAACAGTGTAAATTTGGTGTGCCCTCAAAATAATTAAACACACAGCCATCAACTGCTGGCAACAAAAGTGAGTGCACCTCAAAGTGAAAATGAACAAATTGTACCCAAAGTGTCAACATTTTGTGTGGCCACCATTATTTTCCACTTCCTTAACTCTCTTGGGTATGGAGTTCTCTAGAACTTAACAGGTTGCCACTGAAATCCTCTTCTAGTCCTCCATGATGACATCACGGAGCTGGTAGATGTTAGAGATCCTGTGCTTCTCCACCTTTCATAATAATAATAATCTTTAGTTATATAGCACCAACATATTCTGCAGCACTTTACAATTTAGATGGTATACATACAAACATTATGCATTAAAAGAACTTACAGATGAGACAAGGTGTGAGGACCCTGCTCGCGAGAGCTTACAATCTATTATGGTGTATGGGTGAGACAAAGGGTTAAGAAGTGCTAAGTCCAGCCATGTTACATAAATAGGAGGTGGTTTGCATAAAGGTCAGGTGAACCTGCCACCCTGACAGTACATCTATCTACAGATAAGTGCCTGTGAGTGCCCTAGTGTTGGGAGTGTAAGATGTGTGCGATAGCAGGTGGGGGTTAGCAATTAGGGATCTTGGTAGGCCACACTGAGAAGACGTGTTCAGGGCCCTCTTAAAACTATGAGTATTGTTAGTGTGCCTGATCGCCCGCAGTAGCATGTTCCAGAGAACTGGTGCAGAACGTGTGAAATCTCGGAGGCGGGCATTGGAGGTTCGGATGATTGAGGAATGTAATCTGATATCATCAGCAGAGTGGAGATACCTGGTAGGGTGGTAGACAGAGATGAGTGAGGAGATGTAGGTGGGTGCAGCACTGTGGAGAGCTTATGGGTGAGAGTGATGAGTTGATGTTGTATCCTATACTGGTTGGCCATCCAGTACAATGATTGACACAGGACAGAGACATCAGTATAGTGGCTGGAAAGAAAGACAAGCCTAGCTGCTGCATTCAGGACAGATTGGAGTGGGGAGACTTTACAGAGAGGGAGACCGATAAGCAAGGAGTTGCAGTAGTCAAGACTAGAATGAATAAGAACAACAATGAGGGTTTGAGATGTTTCCATAGTGAGAAAAGGACGGATTTTGGAGATGTTCTTGAGGTGCAGATGACAGGAGCGGGCAAGGGATTGGATATAAGGGGTGAAAGACAGATCACAATTTAGTATAACCCCAAGACAGCAGGCCTGTTGCCTAGGAGTTATGGTGGTGCCACACACTGAGACAGAAATAGCAGGGTAGGGTTGGTTAGAAGTTGGTGGAAAGACAAGAAGTCCGGTTTTAGTGAGGTTTAGTTTCAGATAGAGAGAGGACATTATGTCCAAGACAGCGGACAGTCACTGGTGTTTTGTAGCAGGACAGTGTTGTTATAATCATACGTTCATCCGAGTCAATGAAGTATATACCGCTCTGTAGCCCTTATAATAAAGCTATAGAACGTGTCCACTTTTCACCACCACAAGGAAAAATTCCAGGACAGACAACCTCGGTTCTTTTCCAGAGATGAAGCCTTTATTTCAGATTTCAGGCCCAAAAGACAGCAATGATGACAGCTCTTTTATGGATGAATGTACCTTAACGTACCTAGATGTTACCTCCACTCATCCATACATCCATCCCTCCATCCATGATTACATTACTAACTCTTAACAATCTTTCAGTTCAGTTTTTCCCATTAGCAAACAAGGAGATCAGCGTTTTGGATAATGTAAACTAATCAAAAGGATTAGTTTACATATATTAGGTGAAAACAATCCTTCCCCCCTGAAAAAAAAGGGAATAATACATTTTGGAAAATCAAGACATAGTCAGCATTATAAAAAAAGCCCCAACTGAATTTTAAACAACAGTGAGGTTTCATTTCATAGGAAAAAATTTCCTATCCTTGAACCCCCATCTACATATCCAAAACAGGCATTTAAACATGTAAAGTGAAATAAAACATTGTAACAATTTACAAAGTTTCGATCCACTGTATTAAAGAAAGGAATGCAGATATTGCAAAAGGGCCCTACGAAACTGAAAAAGCCCAATAATTTATATGGATATACGAAAATACATAAAGTATATATAAAAATAATATTATGGGCGGGGCCTGCCTGAAAGGACAACACTGCAAGTAGAGCCCAGCCGGCCGTTCAAAACCAAGGTGTCTACTCTTATTAGGGGTCCTAAACGCCAAAAAGACACCTAAAAAGGGGTCTATAAATCCTCAGCACAGAGATCCTACCCAACTTCTTTCCCCTCGGGAGGATCTGCATCAGCCTCAATAAGCCCCCAACCGGGTCCACTTACCCGGGCCGCAGCATGATTCCGGGCGGGGAGCACAGAACCTGCAGGTCCACGCCTCTCCCCAAAAAGTGGGCGAAGGGGCAGAAGGGCAGCAGACCAGATACCTCTCCTGACCCCCTGAAAACCCTGGCTCAGCAGAGAAAAGGTATGAGCAGGAAATCTCCCGGGAAGAAAAACCATTACAGCCACAAGGACAGACAGGCAGGCGTCTACAACTTCATCCCTGATAGGGGAAAAAAAACCGGGAAAAAGCAGCAGGGGAGGGGGGGCTGGGAGCAGTCTGCAGCCAAGGGGGCCTTTTTTTTACGGGAACAGGCGTAAAAGGTCCCCAAACAAAATCTACATTTAAAACACTCCCCCCCTGCCAGCTGCCCCCCTTAAACCTTCACCAACCTCTTACCAGCATCATTTAGGGGATCGTAATGCCCCTTTTTTTAGATCTGTTGCCACCCAAAAAGTCATAAAATATAAGGGATTAAAATAAATGGGGGGGGGGGGGGGGGGGGTGAACCTCGGGTAAAGATTCCCACCGAACGCATCACCCAAAATCCCCGGAAAATTTTATTCCAAATTTTTGAAAAAATTCGAATCTGCTTAAACCTAACATATCCAGGACAAACTTTGCCCCCATTAAAAATACCCTAATTGCAGCGTTTCTCCTTGTTACCAACAAAGAGTCTGTCACATTGCACATGACTTAAAAAGTGCCGGGAAGCGGATCTCAAAAGGGGTTTTCATCTGAGTCTCACCTTGCGGGATAAAGTACAAAACCTTGAATCATCCAGACCCCCTGCAGCGTACCACACTGCTGCAACCCTTTTTTCAAACCAACAACCCCCAACAACACTTACTGATCTAAAGTTTTAGAAAATCCAAAAAGAAAAAGTAAAGTGAGGGACTCCAAACATAAAACACAAGCTTTAACAACCCCTACAAAGTTGTTCAATCTTACGGGGAAAAGGAGGATTCACTATCGAAATTGGGGGCAACCCCCGGCGGGGGCCCCTAAGTAAAGCCCCCACAGACCACGGAGTGATTTCTGTATTCACATTTTCGAAAAAGAAGAAATTTAAAAAAGGCCGAACCATCCCGCAACTTTTTTTGAAGGAAAAATTTTGTATTTGATTATTGAGGATTTTAAAAAAGAGTTAACCGAACTGAAAGGTTTTAAGGAAAACCCAAATTAAAGTGGGGTTCCCCTTTGTTTGTAAAAACCCCAGAAGGGGGAAAAGTTTCTTCAAATACCAAGAACCAAATTTTTGCCTTAAAGTACCTCCGTGACCTTGAAGGGAACCTTCACAGAATCTAAAAAGGGGAGATAAGATTAAAGGGAATAAAATTTTGTAAAAGAAAAAGAAATAAGTAAATTTTAAAATTAAAAAGGGGGTAAAATTGGGGTTTTAAATATGGTGTTTAAATAAGAATGTTTTTTATATTGTTTTTTAGTGAAAAAATTAAAAATATGGGGTTTTATTTAAGTTTTGGTTATTTGGGGGTATATATTAGATAACATTATAGATTGAATTAGAAATGGGGGGTTTTTTGAAGGTTGTTTAACTGAATTTTTAAATTTTGGTATTTTTTGAATTTAATTGTATAAAAGAGAAAAATTTTTTTTTTTTGGTAACTTTCCCCCCCCATAGGAATATTTGAGCTTGCATCCCCTTTTTGCCACTAATTCTGCACGGTTCGCAATTTTTTTCTTTGCCTTACCTTTTTTTTTTGGCTTTTTTTTGAGAAAAATTCCTGTGTTTTTTTTAATTTTAAATTTGTGGTTTTGGGGTTTTTGGGGGACCTCTGGTGTGAAAACAACACATTTAACATTTTTTTTTCTAATAAACTAGTCTACACATAGGACCCTTTAATTTTAAAGGGATTCAACCCCCCGGAGAAACACCCCAAATTTTTTAACAACATCACAACAAAGGTTCACATATTTGTTTCAGAAAACCCCCCTTTAATTTGGGGGATCTCTCACTTTCAAAAAAAATACTTCCCACTGTGTCAGACATAACCCCCCAAAAAACAAAGGGTTGGCAATACAACATAAAAAATCCCCATGCAAATACAGGGGTCAAAACAACAACAAATATTTCTTTTGCCCTTGTGAAATTGAAAAAAACCCAAATTGAAACTACCCCCCCAACCAAAGGGGAAACTATTTTTAGTAAGATTGCGGATGAATTAAATTTTTAGCACAAGTAAAATAATATTGTGTGGCCCGCTTAATTTGCCCTTTTCAACCTGGGTTTTGAAACCATCATCGGGCCTTTCCACACATAGGAAAAAACCCTTAACAAAATAAAAAAATTTATTATATAGATGCAGCTAATTATACTTGGAGAGTCACCCCCTAACAAGGGATTTCCTTTTCTATTCAAACCCACAAAGTCTTACATCGCATAGACAAATTCTTTCAGCATACCCTTCTGTCATCTCCCAAAAAACTTCTTAGGTAATATATTGTTGTCTGCCCAAGGGGGCTCCAGTACATTGCGAACTCCCTACTTTCCATAAGTCC
This sequence comes from Phyllomedusa bahiana, assembly GCA_025379985.1. Classification (NCBI taxonomy): domain Eukaryota; kingdom Metazoa; phylum Chordata; class Amphibia; order Anura; family Hylidae; genus Phyllomedusa; species Phyllomedusa bahiana. The sequence goes on along the minus strand of JAODAL010001068.1, from coordinate 11,643 downwards.
CAGCAAACAATTTACAGGGGAACTTAATAAAACGCTCCTTAAAGATGCCCTTTCTGCAGGAAATTCCCCAAAACAATTAATAATTTCACACAAATACATGACACAGATCCCTCTACACCACAGATTAAATGGGAAGCTCTAAAAGTTGGGTGCCGGAGTTTTAATCAAACATGGGCGATGCTCAAAAAAAAAGCGCAGCCAAACTGCAAAGCCTTACTCAAACTGTCTTTTTTTGGGGGACAGCTCATAAAACCCACTTGCAGAACATGAACTTTAAATCACACAGGGCAACATGAAATTTAAAAAGCTTCTTGACAAAAAAACTGCTCGGCCCTTCAAACAATAGCCACATTTTTATAAAAGTGGAAATAAGCCTAGCAGAATTTAGCACTGCGCTCCCTGAAAAAAAGCCTCGTTATTTACCCTCTAATAAATCACCAACTGGGCAAATTTACACCCACCCCAAAAGATTTTGGAACAAATTCCCTTCTTAAATCCCGGGGGGTGTACAACTCCCTAGGGGTTAACCCCCTTCAATTCCGGAGGATTTTTGAAGAAATCTTCACTGCCGAAGGGCTCCCGAAAACCTTCTCAATTAAATCACCATTTTCACCAATTAATTTTCAAACAGCCATTTCTTCCCTACCTGCAGGGAAGAGTCCAGCCCTATGGGTAACGCAATATATTTCAAAAAATTTTTAAAGGAACACTAGCGAACCCTTGTTAACTCATTTAACCAATTTTCCCCCAAACTCAACTTTTTCCCCCCCCTTTTTTTACAACACAATCACGAACCCCCCAGTAAAGACCCAATGCATCCCCACTATAGACCAATCGCTTTTAAATACCGATACAAAATTTTTACAAAATGATACACGAACTCAATTTTAATTTAGGAAACAATACATTTGATCAGTGGTCTCCCATCAAGGGAACAAAACATACCCTAAAAACTTTTTTTATCAAAAATCACGCTTCTCACAAAACACACCATGCATATCCAACGCTGGATCAGAAAAGCGTTCACAGAGTAACTGGCATTTTTGCAGTCTGCTCGTCCCCAAAAATTGGTGTGGGGCCATTAGATGCAAAAATCCTTTCCCTATATCGTGCCCCTTGCGCCCAATAAGAAAAAAAGGGTCCCTTTCCAGACCGTTTCAGATCCCAACGGGAACCCCGCCGGGATTCCCTATCACCTATTTTATATTCATTTTTAGGAAAATCTGATGCAGTCCATCAAAACCAGGGGAAATTGAGGGTATCCCAAAAAAAGGGGACAAAACAAATGCTCGCATTCGCAATGACCTCCTTTTTTTACATTCACACCGATTACATCCTCCCCCGGTTCTAATGAATATCCAAAAGGAAATTTTGGGCCCAACTTAGTAATTCAAAGTAAATTTTTCTAAAAGTATTGCTTTTAAAAATTAACCTCCCAGTCTCGGGAGTGGGCTCAATAAAACTAACTTCCCTTTTTAAGGGGGAACAACATTTCTTACCTGGATACAAAACCCCCTACATCAACCTCTTGTATACGACCTCAACTATGCTCCCCTATTAACTTCTATAAAACTGACCTTACAAAATGGGATAAAAAAGGGTTTCTCTTGGGTGGGGGGGGGTGAACATCGTAAAGATGAATATCTTACCACGCTTTTATACCCTTTTTCCCAAATATCCCCCCTTAAGCTTCCTAAGACCTTCTTCCAGGGGATAATAAACACTTAAAGCACTTTATATGGGCTGAAAAAGCCAAAATTGCAAAAGCATTTTTTATTTTGATCCAAAAAAAGGGGTTGCTTTGCCGACATCAATCATACTAGTAGCGGCGCCGCCACCAAGTGTAGACTGTTCCACCATACGCCAACAAAATTTGGGTTCAAGGAAGAGGGGGAAAAATCGGCTCCCCATTTAGCCTACCTGGGGCACATACTCTAAGGAACAAATTAAAACCCCAAAATACCTCTTTTTTCAGAACACATCTTTTTCTCAATTAGGCCAAAAAAAAAGGCTATTTTTTTCCCAACGGGCCCTTATCCCAAAAAAAAATACAGCCCTACAATACTATTCCCACCTTCAAATCAAAAAGACTCAAAAGATGAACTCCACTTACAAAAAGACTTTCTGGACACCACCCTTTTAAAGCTTAGAAACACTAATACCTTTTTAAGAAGAAAACCCCAACACGGGTTTCGTATATCAAATCAGACATTTTTACACTGTTTTAAAAAAAAAAAACTAGATTTTCATAGGGATTTAACAAATTTTAATCACTATTCTCTTAAAAACCTCCACCCATCTCACTCTCAAATATAAAAAGATAAAATTTTACCTTTAACCCCCTAAAACCCCTTTTCAAAAACGATGGGAGACAAACTTAAACCTCATTTTTCTGTGACGAAAGGGAGAAACATGTATTTTTTAACACTAGGGGGATCGGGGATCTTCCGAATCCAAAAAAACAAATTTCAAAATTTTTGTCTAGATGGTATGGGTACCAACCCTCCTTTAAAAAACATATCCCCCGTCCCATCAGTTGCTGGAGATTGGGGAAACACAGGGTCAAAAAACCCCTATCTGGGGGTGTATGGAGATCCAGTCTTTTTGGGCCAAGTGATTGACATAATTAAATTAATCCGGGAATAACCTCAGAAAAGTCCCCGTGCTCCTTCTTTAGTTCCCCGCAAAGCACCATCCCAAAAAGGGGAAATCTCATGCTCTTTTTTTTAGTCACAAGGTTTTTTTATCCCAAACTTTTTGGGGAATCCCCATAACTCCTCGATCACACCTGGTTTAGGGAGATTTTCCCCTCTACAGAGAATGGGGGGAACCAAGAAAATAATTCTCACCCCTCGACAACCAATAACAGGGGGGATTTGGGGTTCCCTTTACATCTTCCGCTGAATATCCAACCTCATATAAGACCTTTTTTGTATCTTTTGGGGTCTTTCCTCTGACTAATTTAAAAAATAAGTTTTTGGGGCCTGGGGTCCATGCGGGGTTGCATAATGGCAGCACTTTGTTTGTTTTTATTTTTTTTCTGTTTTTTAAAGAAGTTTGGATCTATGATATGTTTTGTTCTGATTAAACTTATTGCTAATCTGTAGACCACACCCCAATAATAGTACATTTTTTTTATAACTTTTTGCTTTTAGGTTAAAAATCCAGAGCATTGTTTTTTTTCATGATTTTAATTTTAAAACCTTTTAAAAAAAGTTAATAGAAATTTCTTTTCCCTTTTCTACTAATGTAAATTTACAAAAAAGACGGGTTGCATTTTTTTCCTTTTTTCTTTTGTACTCCGTTTGCATTTATTAATAAAATTACTTCTTTGAATATAAAAAAAAATAAATAAATATTCCTACAGACGGGAGTGATGTCTGGGGAGGGGGTTATGGGTTTGATTGTCCCCCCTTTAGAGATGGAAACCGGGAACCCAAAAATCTTTGAGGGTTTTTGGTCCAAGGGGGCTTTGAAAGGTGAAAAAAAAAGGGGCCCCTAGAACCGATCCCAGGAACCCCAACAGCAAGGGGAAGGGGAAAAGGGGGTAAAACCGAAAATGAAACACTAAGGGCTTCAAGAGGAAACAAATAAAACCAAGAAGGGGTTTTTGCCCGTTGGGCCAAGGGCCCCTGAGCTTGCTGAGGAAAGGGTGGTGATCCCAGGGGTAAAAACGCTGCCAAGTTTTCAAAAGAAGAAACAACGAGTATTTGGGCCCTGTGATTTAGCAGGGGGGATCATTAGAGACTTTAACTAAAACATTTTTCGTGAAAGGGAGTGGGGGGGGAAACCTTTTGTAGAGGATCAAAAAAAAGATGGGGGGGTTTAGGCGAGATTAAACCCAAACTTTTCCAAAGATTTTTAGAATAAAAAAAAATTTGGGGAGACGGGTGGGGAAAATGAAAAGGGGCAAGACGGGCCCAGGGGGTTTTTTAAAAAAGGGGGTTTTTGATGGCGTGTTTAAAGGGAAAGGGAAAAAGATCCCAGGGGAAAGGGAGATGTTGAAGATTGCAGTAAGGGGGAGACAATCGGAAAAGGGATTTGGACAAGATGGGGGAAATTTGGGGTCACTAAGCAGTTGTGGGAGAGCAGACAGGAGAAGCCGGGAAACTTCTTCTGTTGTTGGGTCAAGGGCGAGAGCAGACTAGTGGACGTGCGGGGAGGACGGGGATGGTGTTACTTGAGGATTGACATGCAATTTTTTGCCGGATTCTGCAATTTCTCTTTAAAGTGAGTGGCCAGGTCTTCAGCACAGAGGTCAGTGACTGGACCTGAGCTTTAGACCTTGGGAGGAGGGGAAGGTGTCAAACAGGCCTTTTTGGGTTGTTGTGTAGTGTTGAGAGAGGGAGGTGAAATATTTTTGTTTGGCGCTGTGAAGGGCAGTGTGAAAAAGTCCTGAGCATGAATTAGTAGGGGAGAAAGTATGAAGGTAGCTTGACTTTCTCCACTACGCTCGGCACACCTGGAACATTGTTTGTAGAAAGCGGGGCGTGTGCCAAGGCTGCCGGCTCTGACTCTGGTGGTGCATTGTGTGAGTGGTCCCAAATATGTCCAGGGCGGTTGGGAGAGTTTCATTGTAAAGTTTGTCAGCCAGTTCGGACAGGAGAGAAGGAGTTTGGGGGGCAGTGGGGACTGTATGGTGTCTATGAGTTCCTGATGTTCAGGGAGTGGATTTTCTGGAGGGGTGATGCCAGGTGTGTCCAGAGAAGGCTGAGAATTAGTGTTAGTGAAGGAGATAAGTTGGGGTCAGAGAGCGGTAAGGAAAATTAGGGAAGATAGAAATTGATAGAGACTACAGAAGACCAGATCAAGATAGTGCCAATCCTTATGGGTGGGAGAGTCTGTAAACCACAAGAGTCCAAGGGAAGATGTTAGTGAAAGAAACTGAGAGGCAGAAGGAGACATATGGTTGTCAATGGGGATGTCGAAATCACCCATGATGAGTGTGGGAAATTGGTAGAGAGGAAGTGAGGAAGCGGGCAGCAAAATGATCCAGAAACTGGGTTGAGCCAGGGGATCTGTACACAACCACGACTCTAAAGAGAAAATGGGCAAAAGAGTCTGAGGATGTGGACCTCAAAGGAGGGGAAAGAAGGGAAAAGGTGCGGAGGAATGACCTGTAAGTTGACCTGTAATGCAGTGTGGAGAAAAGTACGCCGACTCCACCAACCTTGCCTGTTCTCAGATCTGGGGGTGTGGGTGAAGTGTAGGCCGCCATGGGTGAGAGCAGCAAGAGAAGCTGTGTCAAGTGCTGGAGCCATGTTTTTTGTGAGAGCTAGGGGATTGAGGGAGTCAGAGAGGAACAGTCATGAACAGCAGTGAGTTTTTTTACAGACAGATCGGGGTTCCACAGAGCACATTTAAAAGTGCAGGAAAAGACGTAAAAACGAATAGCAAGAAGGTTAGCTGGGTTTCTATGGAAGGAGGAAGGTGGGATGAGCAGTAAAGGGGCTGGGGGCCCGGGGTTAGGAGCGATTCACCTGCAGCAAGAAGCAGGAGAAAGAAAAGCGACAGCATATGGTTAAGTGATGTGTATGAGCGCCCTTTGTGTGGCACTATGTAAGCAGGTGATTTGGGGTTGTTTAAAAGGAAAATAATGTGTGAGATGTATACATAGGTGAGGAAAAAAGAGAGGCGCTGATGTGGATAGCATTTTCATAGGTGAGGAAAGAAGAGAGCGCTGATGTGATAGCATTTTTCAGGGGGCGAGACTGTGTTGTAGGATAGGGGGCAGATGGCTAAAAAAGGGAGAAGCAATAGTGACAGGTGAATAAGGGCATTGTAAAAAGAGACCATCACTCACGTAAAAGGCGATCCTCCTAGCTCCCTTCTGTTTCATTTCTGTCATTCCATTTGAGGTTTCCCACAGCTGCTCAATAGAATTTAGGTCTGGAGACATGCTTGGCCAAAAGTGCTCTAGCACCTTTACCCTCATTTTCTGTAGCAAGGTAGTGGTTTTCTTTGAGTGTGTTTTTGGGGTCGTTATCATGTTGGGGAATAATGCCCTGCGGCCCATGTCCAGGGGAAGGGAGGAATCATGCCTGCTTTAGTATGATACAGTACATGTTGGCATTCATGGTTCTCTTAATGAACTGTTTGCTCCTCACAGCTGGCAGCACCATGCAGCCCCCAACCATGACACCCCACCACCATGCTTGACTGTAGGGATGACACACTTGTCTTTTTTGTTCTACTCACCTGGTTGTTGCCACACTACTTCAAACCATATGAACCAAATAAGTTAATCTTTGTCTCACCAGACCACAGGACATGGTTCCGTTAATCAACGTCCTTAGTCTGCTTGCCTTCAGCAAGCTGTTTGCGGGCTTTCTTGTGCATCATCTATAGAAGAGGCTTCCTTCTGGGACAACAGCCATGCAGACCGATTTTCATACAGTGAGTATCTGAACACTGACAGCTGACCACCACCCCTGTAATCTCTACAGCAATGCTGGGAGCAATCTGTGGTCGACCATGGGGAGACCTGTTCTGAGTGGAACCTTTCTTGTTTTAAAATGCTTATGGTCTTTGTCACCCTGCTGCACTCAGTTTCAGGGTGTTGTTCATCTTTTTGTAGCCTTTAACCATCTTTATGTAGATCAACAATTCTTGTTTTTAGATTTTAAGACCGTTCTTGTCATAGGGGCCTGTAACTTCCCGTAACCATAAAAGAAAGTAGAGAGCAAATAACACCAAATTTAACACACCTGCTCCTCTTTACATTGTTCCCTTGAAACACTAATGAGTCCATGACACGTTGGGGGAAAATAAAAAATGGGAATAGTTTGCCCTTTTTAAAATTAGGGTGTACCACTATTGTTCCCCAGCAGTTTAGACTTTGATGGTGTATGTTGAGGATTTTTAGGGCAAACCAAATTTTACATTTTTATACAACTTTACAGACTATTTACATTGTATCAAATGTTAATCTTCATTTTGCCCCTTTTGAAAAATTAAAAAATATTTCAAAAATGAGAGGGGTGTGCTTATTTTTTTGTGGATACTGTTTTAAAAATTTCCCAAAGCTTTAAAAAATCTATGAAGGGGTTCGCTGAACACCGAGCTTTTTTATCAGTAATCTCTATTACAAAGATAAAATAAGGAGAAAAAAGGCTACGAAATTTTAGCAGCAGCAAACATTAAAATTTCGGGCCTTGTGTTTAGAGGTATCCACCCCCTTTTTCTCGGGTATTGAAAATTTAAAGAAGCGACCCAGCACATCAAGGGAATGTCCTCATAAAAGACACCTACAGCAGGGAAAGCCATGGGAAAAACATATAACACCCCCTTTCTATAAGTAAATACATCCCTTTTTATACCACCCAAAATTTCCCAAAAGGGAAATTCATAATAACCACTTTAGAAATGGGGGAAGGCGTTTTGTCTCTGCATCTTTATGACTGTCACGGTCCTGCCACTTTCCCTGCCCCTTACCTGCAGCCTCTCTGCAACCCAGTCGTACCTATTTTTTCCTTTCCTGTTCGTTTGCTTGGCGCTCCTGTAGCCGCTGCTACTCCCCTGTGTGGCTTGGGGTTTTTCATGTGCCGTGCTGCTCTCCATTTTGGGCTGCTCCTGATTCCCTTCTCTATAGGGGGCGAGGGCCACATTTTCCCTTCCTTTATTTCCACAGTTCACGGGTTCTTCCTCTCCTATCCCCTTCCACCTGGGGTTTTTTAAAATCCTGCTTCTCCTACACTCCCTCCTGATCCTTGTTTTTTGTTGTGTCATGTTGTGTCTTTGTGTCTTTGTGCTTGTTGTCTCTTGGGTAGTCTGTTGTCCTGTGACTGTCTTCTTGTTTGTGTTTTGGGGTTCCCTCTTTTGGGGGTTTCTCATGTTGCTTTCCTGTGTCCTGTCTCCCCCTTTGTCTTGAGCTTTTTCCATTTTATCCCTTATTCCTATTTGTTTCGCTGTTCCTTTTCCACGTTTTGATTTTTCCTTGCCTTGTTCCTCCCTTTTTTTGTGCCCGGTCATCCCTTTGTTCCTTTGCCGAGTCCTAGCCTATCTCTGATTTTTCTTGTGTTGTTTACAGTCTTTGTTTTTTTCTTTGGCTTCTTTTTAAAACCTTTTGCTTGGCATCCGTTTATTTTCCGTCTGTCTTTTGTTCTTCCTGAAATATTTACTTCTATCGGGGGCCGTTTTTCCCTGGGGTCCGCATTGGATTCGGCCTTTTGGGGCAGCTGCCACTGGCTGGGGACTCCTTGGGGTAGCCCTTGGGGGTTTGTTGGGGTCAGCCAACCTTACCTAAAAGGCCTGGAAGATACCCTGCCCGAGGCCCTTAGTTCGCCCTCGGGCAAGCCCCGGCAGTGGTCCATGGGGCCCCTCCCCCTTTTCCCCCTCACCCCGTTACGTTTGGAAACAGGGCCAGGGGCCGCTGACATTTTGCCCTTGTTTTTCTTGGGCCATGTCAGTTTTTTTCTGGGTTTCGTGTGTGGATGTTTTTTTCTTTTTTGGAGGTCTTTTGGGTTTTGGGACTGCGGGCCCCTACCCGGGGTTCTGAGTCCCCCGCTTACGGGCCCACCCTGACCTTCTGAGTCCCTTGGGTTTTGGGGTCTCGCCCGAGCCCTTTTGAGTCCCCGGGCTTTCGGTCTCGCCCTAGCCTTCTGAGCCCGGGCTTACGGTCTCGCTCTGGCCTTCGAGTCCCCGTGGCTTCGTTGCCCTGGCCCTTTTGATCCCCCGTGGGTTACGGTCTCGCCCTGGCCTTCGATCCCCCTGGGTTACGTCTCGCCTTGGGGGGCTTTTAGTCCCCCTGGGTTTTCGGCTCGCCCTGGTTCCCCTCCCCTTTTGCCTGTGCCCCGTTTGTTCCCCCTGTTACCCTCCATTTCCTAGGGAATTCCCCCGGGACTGCTGTCAGCCTGTATTTGGTTTTGGGGTTTTCCCCCCGATTTTTTCGGTCCCCCAAATAGGGGGAATTTCCATTTTGGATTGGGGGAGGGGGGGGGGGCTTAAAAAGGGGGGTAGTCATGGTCCTGCCACGTTTCCCGTCCTTACGCTGCGGCCCCCTCTGCAACCGCATCGTACCTAGTTCCTTTCGCAATCTGTTCCTGTTGCAGTGTTGCTAAGCGCTCCTGTAGCCGCTGCTTACTCCCCCTGTGATTGCTTGCGGTTTTTTCATGCGCCATGCTTCCCCCCATCTTGGCTCTGCCCTGATTCCCTTCTTATAGAGGGGGGGGGGGCGGCCACATCTTCCCTCCTTTTTTCCCACGTGTGCAGCAGGGTTGGGGTTCCTCTGCCACCCCCCCCACCTGTGGGTTTATAACCTCCTCCCCACACTCCCCCGCCTTCCTTTTGTTGTTTTTTGCATGTGGTTTTGTTGTCTCTTGGGATAGTCTGTTTTCCTTATGTTTCTTTTTGTTCCTTGTGTATCCCCTTATGTGGTTATCCCCTATTTGCTTTCCATTGGTTTTCTGCACCTTTTTCGTAGCTTCTTTGCCATGTTATGCCTTTGTTTACTTGTTTCGCGTTCCCGTTTCCACTCTGTGAGTTTCCTCGCCCTTGTTCTCTGCCTGGTTTTGTCCCCCGGCCCGGGCCCTTTCTCCATTCCCGAGTCCTAGCCCTTTTCTTGCTTGTTCTTGTTTGTTTCCCTCATTCTGTTTTTTCTTTGGGGTGCTGTTTAACCTTTGCTTGGGTCCCTTTACCCGTCGTCTGTTTTTTCTGTACCTCACATATTTACTTTTAGTCTGCTTTGTCTCTGTCCCTTATCCGTTTTGGGGCCCAGAATTTGGGACTTCTGGCCCGTCTATCACTGCCACTGTGGGGGCTGCTCTGAGTAGCACCTGGTGGCTTTTGGGCCCCAACTTCCCTCAAAGGCTCTGGAAAATACCCATGCCCCATTCCCTTAGTTGCGCCCCCCGGGGCAAGCCGGGGTGGCCAGTGGGGGCCCCCCCCTTCCCGCTCACCCGTTTTCTTTACAAAACAACAGATTTTTTCTTTTCCAAAATTTAAACTAAAAATAATTTGATTAACTCTCATTTCCCATCATAGACAAATTATTTTGGGTTTTCAAATCAAAATATTTAAAACCCTTAAAAATGAATACCCTTACCCTTTAGATTCTTTTAATTGAACTACCACATAAAGCGCGCTTTTTTAATATCAACAAAATGGGAAAAAAAATTAAGGATTGCTAAAAAAATTTTTGCAAAAATGGGAAAAGGGATTTCCCGGGGGATAAATCCCCCAAATAATTTTTTAAAAGGGGGGAATAACATACGTAAGGCTGTTATCAGTAGTGGATGGAAAAACCCCTTTTTAAATTTAAATTCCCAAAAGCCACGCACACATAAACTAAGAAAAAAATCAAAGGGCTATAGGAATTTTTAAAAAAAAAGCATTTCTGCAAAGATAAGAAAATTTTGGGTTTTTAGTTCACAATTTTGATCAAAAATGCTTAAATCACCCCCATTTGTCAAGGGGCCCCTAAGGGAGTCCTAAACAAAAAAGTTTTCCCCTCTTGGGCCTGTGCACTTTTAACAAATTTAGGGAGTGAAAAGGACTAGGCTAAAAACCACTGCACTGATTTTAAAAACCTGTGGAGATGGGCGGAGTGCAAAAACCCAAAGAGGCAGCCACTCCTCATACAGATAAAAAGACATTATTAGGCTCTGCACATCAAAAAAACATTTCTTAAAAAAAAAAAAGCATAGGTGCAAAACTATAAACTAATAAAACATCAAAGGGAATAGGAATTTTTTTTTTAAAAAAAGCATTACGGACTTCCGGGGGCGGGGCGATCGACACAGCCGCGTCTTAATGCTGCTCCTATCCGACTCTCCCCCAAAGTCGGTTTATCTTAGCCATCCTGCTTCTCCAAACCACCTGAAGCGGACTCTGAGCTCCCAAAGAGTTGCTGAAAACAGGAGCAAAAAATTTTGGATCCCCGAGGGCCAGAGCAGTAGTGACTGCTGAGCCAACTGAGGGCCCTAGGCCTCACCTGCAACTCACTCGGGACGACAGACCCAAGAAATACGGCTACAAAGGAGCAACCAAAACGATTCGGAGGGTGAAGACTTCTTATCTTGCAGTAAGGTTCGGCTGAAGCGTTAGGGCGAAAAAAATAATCCAAGGCGGGGTAAGTGGAAAAGCCTGCAAACTTTCCCCCAAGAGGACTAATGAGCGCCATCTTGGATCTGCTGCGGGGCAGTGCAAGGCGGAGGAGACGATAAGCACCCACGAGCCGCAAGTCCTGATCTGAGAGCTGCAGTGCTGTGGAAGCAGGCAGCTCCCGCAGAGATCCGCGCGTGTGGCAGACGCAGATCCAGCGCTAGACGGGACCTGATGTGCCGCGGCCCCCCACTTGATACGGGACCGCGGGCGGCGAGCTGAGGCGGTCGGACCGGAGCTGCCCACGAACAGCAAGTCATAGCTGCAAAAGCGCCGACACGATTGGCGGTGGACGTCACGGGCTCGAAACGCCTGCCGACGGCGATCAAAGGAAGCGGACGGGTGAGGACAGAAGGCAGCCGGCCCCACACTGAGAGAGGCGCGCTGAGAGCCATCTGTTAAGGGCCGAACGACAAGCTGAGAACCAGCGAGCCGACACCTGACTACCGGACCCATTGCCATCGGTGCGGTGAGTCATAGCAGGGTAGGACTGGCACTGGGCACCCTTAGGGTACGTCGGGAGTCTTTTCGCGCCCACCCCCA